>JAJTWR010000365.1:1082500-1447500 GCA_021613335.1 Whitmania pigra | reverse complement strand
CCATCGCCACCATCATCGCTATCATCACCATATTTTGAACAAATTTTAACTTGTAATTATAACTTTAAAAAAATAATTATGATGCAAACAATTCCTTATAATTTTCTTGCGCATTTGATTTACTTAAAACTTAAAAGACAATTAATCATCAAAAGACTGCACATACTCTGTTTCTGTTGTCATGGAAACGAAGGTGAAATAAAATCTGAACGCCGTCCCTGTAATCCGTCTTAGGCAGACTCCAAGTCAGACCTTCGTCCGTCCATTCTATCAGAGGCTGGCTGGTCTTTACTGAAACAACAATTTTATTATGTAATTATGATTTATTAGATTATCATATTAACATGTTATTATTATTATTATTATTAATTGTTATATTAGCACCAATAATATTAAAATAAATCAATAAAGCTGCTGATCGATTCTAGTATTAGTAAATAAATTAACCAACATCAATTAATCTACATCACCAACGTCGTCGTCATCATAATCCTCTTCATTGGAACCATCGTCATCATCATCAAGGCTTAAAACTTGTCACAAGGATTTTTATGTAAAGAATTGTCATAATCATCAATACCACACCACACATTATCATCATTATCATCACCACCAGCATCACCATCATCATCATCGTCACCGTCACCGTCATCATCCTCATCATCATCATCATCATCATCATCACCATCGCCATCACCATCCATCATCACCATCATCATCATCATCATCATCATCCATCATCATAGCCATCATCAAAGACTGACCGAGTTGTGCCAAGGTGTAGCACTCAACATCGGACATGTTCTTCAAGTTTGCCGCCAGTTCCTCTACGAGCACTTGCAGGCAAATCTCTTCACTCAGCCTCGCCAGACTTGCGTTGCCATGGATCCTCGTGATGGCTTCTCTGACGGTGTTCTGGCTTTCCCCAGGTGGTGTCAACGACGCATTCGATATGTTTTCGCTGCGATGTTTAATGGTTCGTGGAATTAAGTACGATAGGTCGTTTATCACCGTCGTCGTCGTCATCATCGTTATCATCATCATCATCATCATCATCATCATCATAAATATCGTCATCATCATCATCATCATCATCATCGTCATCATCATCATCGTCATCATCATCATCATCATCATAAATATCGTCATCATCATCATCATCATCATCATCATCATCATCATCATCATCATCATCATCATCATCATCATCATCATCATCATCATCATCGTCATCGTCATCATCATTATCATCATCATCATCATCATCATCATCATAAATATCGTCATCATCAAAGCGATATATTAATTAAGTAGAGGTACCACAATTCTATGTTATGGATCTTTGCACAACTGGCGATAAGTGGGTATTTTCTGCCAGAACGACTGATTCTTAATTACTCCCACAAAATGGAGGACACAGCCAATAAAAATCTCTCATCAAATGACCCCGTTTTTGCTGGATGAATCATCGATATCTGTTGATGGTATCGCGAGCAACAGCAACAACAACAACAACAGCAGCAACGACAAAAACAACAACTTCCTAAAAACAACAGATTAGAAATCTTCATCTGAAATTCTCCAACGGTAATTGAGACGTAACACAATTTGTAAAACAATACGACAAATATTCATCACCATCATCGTCATCGCCGTTGTTATTATTCCATTCTGCTGCCTTCCCATTCATCACCACCACCATTTTTGCCAGGTTGAAGATGATGATGACGGTGATGGTAATGATAATGGTGATGAAAACACAAATCTTCAAATCTTTCACACACACCTGAAATCTCTGTTGGCAGATGCCTGGAGCACCTGCATGACCGTGTACGACCTGAACTCTTGAATGTTTCCAGGAGGACTCCAGGTGCAGGTCACGTGATTCCACTCCTCCACGTGGCACTGCTCCAGAGTTGGTTTCAGAGGGGGCACTGAAATTTAAAGGCAGCAATGGCTTTAGTCTGTTCTTGTAGGTAATGTGGTCAATGATGATAATGATGGTAATATAGTGATAATGTTGATGTTTCAAATAAAATAATAGTTTGCGGTAATAATTGTTATTCCTATCAGTAGTAACAAAGCATTTCCCACTGAATGAGAAGACATTAGAAATTGTAAATCCCATATTTTTATACAAAGACAACCATTTTTATATCTGTCAAATGCAATATTATTAGACAGCAGAAACTGGTTCAAATGCTCATCTAATTCAAACGAAACTATCATGCTTCAGCAGAATATGACTGAAGCTTCTCAGAAATAATTAATTACTCTTAATTAGTTATGCCTAATTAATTATTTAACATATCACAACATCGAAAATAACATAAACGTCCACTATTGTGAATATCACTGCTAACATTGCCAACGTTCGCAATAAAAATATTTTACATCAGCAACATTTTATTTAGTTCGTGGAAGCACTGAGTTTTAATTTGAAATAATGCGTAGCATAAATTCTCATGTTAGATGACAACCTCTAACGGAAATTTAATATAATAATAATAATAATAATGTCAATGCAATAATTAATTTTAATCTTTATTATGAATGATATAAAATTAATGATAAATAATTAATTTTAATCTTTATTATAAATGATATAAAATTAATTACAACATAGCAGATTAACTCATGTCCTACTGTGCATTAGTCCTATCGACTTGGAAGACAACAATGCACTTTAATTTAACGGAAAAGTAATGTATTTATAAATATTTATTGTCAATTTATAATATAATATAATATAATATAATAATATGTCGACGAGAAATGAAATAGAATTACATTTACACTAATATTACTTATTAATTATAACTTATTAAATAAACAGTAATATATACTCATTGTTGTGCTAGATTATTATAGCGTTTGACTAGGCTTATTATTATAAGGTTAAACCAACTAATTTGCAATCACTGGTGACACTTTTAATATTTTATGCATTTAATTCATGTAATGGGAATCGACATTGAACAAATTCCTTTCTCTAAAAATGAGATTCTTAGAAGAAATGCATTTGCAATTATAATCTGCAAAGTTTTTTCGCCTCTTACGCAATTAAACGCATTTACATCACCGAAATATTGCAGCAACAAGCAACATCTGCAACACACGCCAACGTTTTAGATCTTTTAAAAATTTTTTAAAAAATTATTCTGTTTGAGTAATTATCTTTTTTTTTTTTAATTTTTTTAATTTCACCATTTTTTTTTCACTGCAATAACTGGAAGACAAACGTGCTCTGACATTCCAGTATCTAAATATACTGATGATAATATAAACAATAACAATAATAACAATAAAAATAAAAAATAAATAATAATAATAATAATAATAATAATAATAATAATAATAATAATAATAATAATAATGAAGGCAGGTTTAAATCATGTGGTGCCACTTCAAGAATGGTATTCAATTTCGAAACTGCCAATGGAATCAATTACTATAAAAATTATTTTTAAAAATAAAAACGTTAATAACAAAAATAATAATAACGGATGTGATTACGATGATAAACTTGTTAAGATAATAATAATAATAATAATAATAATAATAATAATAATAATAATAATAATAATAATAATAATAATAATAATAATAATAATAATAATAATAATAATAATAATGATAATAATAATAATAATAATAATAATAATAATAATAACGACGACGACTGCAGTGGTTAGCGGTCGCCGCCTTGCAATGTTGAAAGAAGATGGAAAGAGAAAGCGAGACTTGAATTCGAATTGGAAACTAAGGAAAGTTGAAAGTTGTTGGTTCGTGGAATATTTTTGAATATTTTTGAAAGTTGAGACACAAATTGACGACCAACAAGCAGACGTCGTGTTCCTATATTTCAAAAAAGAGGTTAATTGGGATGCTCACAAAGTTTTTGTTTAGGATGATGATTATGGTGATGATTAAGATGATGGTGAATGTGAGGGTGGTCGTCGTGAGTGTGGTAATGATTATGGTGATAGCGAATGTGAGAGATGGTGATTGTTGTGATGATTATTAGCATGGTGATTATGGGGATGGGAATTACCTGGATGGTGATTGTAGGGATGGTATAATGAATAAGTACGATAACAACAGCCAAGATGAGAGCGAAGAATACATGGATGGGACATGGAGATGGATGGCTCCGTTGTGTACGGATGAGAGGAAAAATTACCAATTTGTTGGTTTACGTACAATTAATATTCCATTCACGATGGTTATGTTGCCAATTGAGGCAAATAACATTGTTACTTGTTATCACTATTATTAAAATTAATAATTACCAATGTTAATGTTAATATCATTAATATTATCTAGTTTATTATCTTGAAAAATCCATTCTTACAAAGATCACAGCATTTCTTTGATTCTCATGTACCTGACAGGGAAACCAGGCAAGTATTTGAAGAACACTTTGTTGTTGGATGTTGTTGCTTTTGTTGTTGGATATTGTTGCTAATGTTGTTGTTGTTGTTGCAATTTAAACCTATCATAACTGACAAAGAGTCAGGTACTTTCCATTATAAATTATTTATATTAGAAATTATTGACTAAACTGATTCTTCAATAATTAAATAAATTCATATTTAATGATAATCCTGCTTTTAAGATATACTTATTTTTGAGGTTATTTTATTAAATCCCTCAAATAATCCAAGCCAGACAAATAAGAGGCTTCGAATATCAGATGAGAACATGTCAGGAATGAAAATTATTAACAAAACGAAAGTACTGATGCTGATGATGATCCTGTGCACTGATAGCGCTTATCGCGACGTGACAATTTGACATTCCTCGACTGACAAACCTGACAGCTTTGAAGACAAAAGTGCAAACAATTTCACCTGGATATGGCAAATGGAATGATGCTCAAGAAGAAACAAAGGAAGCTGATACTCATAAAATATAACACTTGTTTTCTATTATAAGATCTATCGCAATTTTAGCAATAATAATAAAATATATTACAATTTTATCATAATTTTTTACAAATATATTATTGTTATGGAAGACATGGCATCAATGTTTGTGTTAAACAAGACAAATATTGTTTTCGCAATAACTAACGTCCTTCATAATCATCATCATCGACAACATCTCCATCATTATCATCTCTCCATCATCAATTTCATCAACCTCATCCTCATCATCATCATCATCACTCACATATCACAGCGATCCAGACCCTGAGCACCTTGCACAAGTTCAGTGACATGTCTTTGCCACAGCACTTGTAACTCCCCCTGTCCTCGACCGAGGCATTGTTGATGTAGAAGACAGCAGTCCACGGGTCTGGGTATTCGACCCTGAGCCTGTCGTGGACCGTGGTCCAAGGCATGATCGACGTGGTGCTGCTGCCATGGTACAGGTAGAGGTCCCTGGAGTCTTCTGCCATGTGAGTAGATCTAAGGGTGCAGTTGATGTTGATTGTTTCTGACTCGAGGTAGTACTCCTTACTGGCATTTACAACTGCGGATTAAAATGTTGTGATGTGTTATTCTTTTATATTTTTTTTTCTAAAGACACTCTGACGTATTTGCAAACCATGAAATTGGCCACATATACCAACATAGTTGTAGTTGTAATTGTATTTTATTTATATAGCGCCATAAGCATAGCATCAGAGGTGCTTCTTGAAACCATTGCAGGCTGGGTTTCGAACACGACACATTACGACTGTTGCCGTTGCCTCCGTATGCAGGCGCGCTATCCGTTCGGCCAACCCGCACACCTAGTTGTTGCAAAGTTATCAATGGTAATATTAAATTTAATACAATTATTATTAGCATTATTACTATTAATATTATTATTATGACGTTATACATAATTCTACGGCACTTACTAATTGATTAAATTAATGTTAATACATTGATTTATTTGGAACTGTGCTAAGTAGAATGAAGAAAAATGGGTTTGATTTTTTCAAAGTCCGAAATTACTTTCTTATTCGAACAAATTGAAATGATTAACTTGTCCTTATTAAAGAACAAGAAATGGGAATTACATCAGAATGCTTCATTACTCATAGATTTTTCAGGTCTCATGTGTTTGTAATTTCTTCACAATTTACAATTTCGGCCCAAAATAATAAATTATATGATGCATTTTCTGGTTATTTGGAAATTAATTTTCACAGTTAGTACAATTTTAAACGATCAACTGAATTTAAAATAGGTTAAAAAAAGTATCTTGTACAAACAATTGTGTGGTAATAACAATAATTATAACAACAAGAACAACAATAAATAACGTCATTTTAATAATAACAGGCCTAAAGACTGTAAAAAGGATTTTTTCTGAAACTATAGTATGATGATGATGATGCTACATTCCAAAATATCCTTAATAATCAATGATATTCCATAATATTCCTTAATATTCCATGATATTTCATAATCATGACACAAATGAGGTCAAGTGTTTAGGTGGTGTATCTGTTCAATTAGTTGATAGATAAAATCAAATATTGCAATTAAATACAATGAATAATTTAATGGGATGGATTTCTTTTTAATATTATTATATTATTTAAATATTATTATATCACCATCATCGTCGTCGTCGTCATCGTCATCATCATCGTCGTCATCGTCGTCGTCGTCGTCATCGTCATCGTCATCGTCATCATCATCATCATCCTCATCATCATCATCATCATCATCATCATCATCATCATCATCATCATCATCATCATCATCATCATCATCATCATCATCATCATCATCATCATCATCATCATCATCATATCATCATCATCATTATCATCATCATCATCATTATTTCACATCAACTTTGACGTTGAAAATAAAAACGGTCTGAGAATATCTTAGGAGTGTTAAGTGCATAAAAATGTGATTGTGAGCAGAAGAGAACGGTAATAATAACAATAAAAGTAACAACAACAAGAAAAACAAAACTAACAACAACAAAAGGGTTAGTAACTAAAGGATTAAATATAAATAACAACAATTAGTAACTAAAGGATTAAATATAAATAATAACAATTAGTTACTAAAATCTCAAACGAGGTATGTATTACTGGGATGAATGGATTGAAAGCGAAATGAATGAAGCTTCAAGGAATGACATAACAGTAATGCCAAGAGATGCATGGGCATGTTATGGATAGCAATACAGGGTGGTCCCTCTTAAAAACTTTACAACCAGCGGGCATAAAACAGCAGTACGATTCTTATTGCACCCCAATAACTCTCAACTTCTGAAGCACAAAATGCATCTTCCAAAACTACTTCACTCATCCAAGCCATCCATTCACTTGTCCGTCCATTCGTCCATCTATCCGTCAACTCAACATGTTGCAAGTCGTCTTAAGTACAAGACGCATTAAATTTACAAATAAAAAATAAATTCATGTAAATAATTAACCATGTTTCTATTATCATCATCATCATCATTACCTATCGTTATCATGTTCAACGTGATAGACAAATATCAATCAATGATAGCTAGATTACGAATGATTGATCGAGAAATAAAAGAAGAAAAACTAAAGGTGCGAAGTGCCAATCGAGGTAACGGAGTGGCTCATCACGTACACAGAACAATCATCACACACGAACATCCATCACACACATAAAACATTACACACACACGCACACGCACACACTTACACACTTATACACACACACATCAGCACTTCAACAAGCCAAAAACAGGGATAGACATAAATAGCAACAGCAATTGCGACTACAGCATAAAAATAAATAACGATAATATGTTTTTAAAATGTATGCATGAGTCTCGTGACATAAATCCAATGCAGGAATTTCATTTAAAACTGAATCAATAAATACTGAAAACACGAACATACATTAATTTGAACACAATAAATAAAAATAGTAATAAAAATAAAAAAAATAATAATAATACCAAAACGTTGGAGTGAACACAAATTATAATTGACAACTGCGGATGGATGGAAAAACTGAAGAACAACGGAGGAGTGGATTTGTTTCCAGGAGCAAGTAATTCCCCCTTTTATGTCTCACGTGATCTAAATCAACACAAAAGCCTCACAAAAAATTACTGCTTCCTCTACATCATCGATATTGTTGTCATCGTCGCCAACAGACGCCATCACCGTCGTGGTCATCACCACAACCATCATCATCATCATCATGAACATCATCATCATCATCATCATCATCATCATCATCATCATCATCATCAGCATCAGCATCATCATCATCATCATCAGCATCATCATCATCATCATCATCATCATCAGCATCATCATCATCATCATCATCATCATCATCATCATCATCATCATCAGCATCATCATCATCATCATCATCATCATTCATCATCATCATCATCATCATCCTCATCATCATCATCATCATCATTATCATCATCATCATCATCATCATCATCATCATCATCATCATCATCAGCATCATCATCATCATCATCATCATCATCATCATCATCATCATCATCATCATCATCAATATCATGAACATCATCATCAACATCATCATCATCAATATCACCAGCGTCAACATCATCATCATCAATATCACCAGCGTCAACATCCTCATCAGCCTCCATCTCGAGGAAGTTCTCCATAAGCCGAAAAGATTAGGCTTTGTATTATTTTAATAAACTTAATAATCCTCGCTGGAGATATGAACTTGTTTCATGCCCTGTAAGCCTTAAGGGATGGTCATCAAACGTTCATTAAAATTCATCCGTTTATTAATATTTATTCAATTAATTAACATTAATTTGGTTCAACTTAGTGGCCATTCTAAACATACCTCATCAACCACTTCAACTAATGAAATCCTACACAGTCACACAATCATCCATGATCAGGGTCAGAGATACGAATTAATGAATTAATCTAATAATATAATAATAAATAATAATAATAATAATAATAATAATAATAATAATAAATAATAATAAATAATAAATAATAATAATAATAATAAGAATAATAAATAATAATAAGAATAATAATAATAATAATAATAATAATAATAATAATAATAATAATAATAATAATAATAATAATAATAATAATAATAATAAATAATAATAATAATAAGAATAAGAATAATAATAATAATAATAAAATAAGAATAAGATATAATAATAATAATAATAATAATAATAATAATAATAATAAGAATAATAATAGATAATAAGAATAATACTAATAAGAATAATAATATAATAATAATATAATAATAATAATAATAAGAATAATAAAATAAATAATATAATAAAATAATAATAATAAGAATAATATAATAATAATAATAATAAGATAATAATAATATAATAGATAATAATCATAATAATAATAATATAATATAATAATAATAATAATAAGATAATAATAATAATAATAATAATAATAATAATAATAATAATAATAATAATAATAATAATAATAGATATAATATATAATAATAAAATACTAATAATAATAATAATAATAATAATAATAATAATAATATAATAATAATAATAATAATATAGAATAATAATAATAATCATAATAATAATAAATAATAATAATAAGAATAATAAAATCTAATAATAATAATAATAATAATAATAATAATAATAATAATAATAATAATAATATAATAATAATAATAATACTAATAATAATAATAATAATAATAATACTAATAATGATAATAATAATAATATCTAAATGTCAAAGAATTGACAGATCAATTGAAGGATCAGTAAATAATTTGTTATATTAAATTAATTAGTTTAATTAACTAAGTAATTACAAAATAATACATCGGATTGAATTCAAACTATCTGAACTATCTATGGTTTGCAACAATAACCACAGCAACAATGCAGAAGTGTTTGCAACAACAACAACCACAATCCTGAAATTGGACCAGTATGCGAGGCACTTTGAAAGACATTTGAGACTGTAGTGAAAGATTTTTATTCAAAACAGCAGAGATTTTGATTGTGGCGTTCAGCTGAAAATATTCTATGACTAAATCGAGTCTTAAAGAGTCTCAAAAACTCAAATCAATAAATGATATTTTAAGTTTTGAGAGAAAAATAAATTTTCATTTTATTGTTATTATTAATTATTATACAACGTAGGAAAATATGCTTGCTGCATTGTCTACCGAAAACTTAACACGTCAGGAATATCATAGAAATTATTCTGAAAAAAATTTATATAAAGGTCATCTTTATACATTACGCGGAATATTCAACCATCAAAAATTAAACGAAGCTTTAAATAATTAATATTGTTATAATTTTTAATTTAAAATTTCTGAAATGTAATACGACCAAAACTTCTTTAAAATCCTTAAAATAGCCTTATTACATTTCATGCCACATAAACGCTTCTTCACCTGAAGCAAAAACAAAAAAAATATTTAATTCACAAAATCTGAAACCAACAATCTTCAGGCTTCATTCGTTCAACGTTCTTCATCCATCCACCATTTTATAGCCATCCAATCTCTCATTCAGTCACTCATATATTCATTTGTCCTGGCAGCTGCAAGATTGGATTATCAATCAAAATGAAAAATACAATTTAAGAATAATAATTATAAAATATTATTATTTAACAATAATTATATAATTATATTACTTACATTATAATTAATATTACGTAAGTATTAATTATTACTAATTATATTATTAAAATTTATTATAATTATATATAATATTAATTAAATATATTATTATTAATAATCATTATTATTATTGCCCTCGTAATTTAATTTCATTTGTTGAGTTGAAAGATGATAATTTGTTGATACTCATTGTCCTCGTTCTGGGATTTCTTAGAATTATGAAACTAAAAACCTTGATGGCTGATTAATGTATTATGTCGACGCAAAACTACATAAGAACATTGTGATAATGATGTCCACGATGATGATGATGATGATGATGATGTTGATGGTAACGAAATGACAGTTACAATAGCCTGGACCGCCGAGACACTTTGGACACCTAGGCACAGTCATGGGCCACTGTTATCTCAATTTGTAAGTGGAAAAGCAAAAAAAAATGCTTTAAAACGAGGCAGGCCCCTAAAAATTCCCGGGCTTCTTCCCCCCTGGCGAACCTAGTGATGACGAAGCTGATGATGATGGCATTAAATAATATGAATCGACGACTTACCCAGGTGAGCCATTACCGCCTCAAGGGTGCTTCCGAGCGTCACAAGGTTCGAGAGGATGACGACGACGACGAAGAGGAATAACCATGGAAATGAAAGCAGTTTCACTGACGGATGACGACGACGACGGTGATGATGATGATGCTTTCTCGTGGACATTTTAGAGGTGGAAGTTTTAATTTCCTGAAATGAAATCATTCCATTATATCTTCTATTTATGTTTATAGTCATTATTATTATTATTATTATTATTATTATTATTATTATTATTATTATTGTTGTTGTTGTTGTTGTTGTTGTTGTTGTTGTTGATGATGTTGTTTTTGGTGGATTATAAATTAACAGCCGTTAATAAATAATAATTTTGAGACTTCTTTCACACATTTTATTAGAAACAGCTGTCGTTGTAAGTTCTAAGTTCGTCAATGGAAAACAATAGACACTGCAGATCTCCTCGAGATCATCATCATCACCGTCTTCATCAACGTCACCGTCATCACCACCATGATCATCATCGTACTCATCATCATACTCATCATCACACTCATCATTAAACTCATCATAATTTTTAATGTTAATAATATCTCCTTATCAAAAATTACATTAGTCCATGACAGAAATTGTACATGAAACTAATTGTATTTAATGAAACAATACATATACATCGCGTATTCATTACTATTAATGATATTATAATGATGGAGATGACAAAAGCAATGGTTGCAGTTGTTTGTTGCCTAACAATTATGATTATGAATTTAATAATAAATATAATCCAGCATTTTTAAAAGTTATTATAACAACTATAATACAATACTGTTAGAATTTCTGAATCTTTTCACATATTCAGTAGGTCACTAAAATATTTCCACACACCAACATTACTAGCATTTAAGGAAAGTCAACAATGAATGTTAAATTGGAAATTTAATTTCATCTCCAACGATAAAACATGAAATTAAATTTTAAATTAAATTTACATGGCGTGACAGTAGAAGTTCTCCACTTCTAAGTGGCATTAGTAAGAACTACTCCCCTCATGCGGTAAACTAATTATTATTGTTATTATTATTATTATTATTATTATTATTATTATTATTATTGTTATTATTATTGTTATTATTATTATTATTATTATTATTATTATTGGTAGTTATTGACTCTTCAATTGATTGGTTGCTGCAGATGTACTCTCAGATGGCGAGAATTGATACATGAGAGAGCCCCGAGCAAGTATAAGTTTGTATAATCAGCATGCAATTACCTAATTTTAAACATGTATCATTTATGTCTTAAGGTGTAATATCTTATTATAAATTATTATTACTTTTTAAGGATTAATTTTTATTAATAAATTAAGAATATGAACAATCTCTGATTTTCTCTGAATTCTTAAAAATAAACATTTCTAACTGATAAATTTTTATTTTAATGATAACCGGAAGACAAGCATGGCAAATCAATCCTTAAAATGATGATGATGATTGATTACGATGATGACGACAATGATGATGATGATGATGATGCCAATAAAAACAACAATAACAATTGTCCCCGTTAATACGAAGAAGCCAGGCATGAAGCGCAGCAACGTGATTAAGTTGTTCATCCATGCGTGACCATAAACTGCAAAATATCCCGAAAGGCTGAACAATGCATTCATTGAATCTCCAATGGCGTAAAAATTATGCGATGTAATAATAATAATAATAATAATAATAATAATAATAATAATAATAATAATAATAACGATAACGATGTGTTACGAATCTTATTAATCATCGAAAAGCATTTCTCGAGCTGTCATAAAAAATATCACCTAAATTGCATCAGGTTTGACCCAAAGGGTTGTGTTTCTACTCATCACGTTAATGGCAGTAAATTAAATGTAACACAATTAAATAATTAATAATAATAATAATAATAATAATAATAACGACAAGGCTGTTTTAATTTTGAAGAAAATAGTATTGACGACGTCGACGATGATGATGATGAAAATTATAATGATAATGATAACGATGATGATGATGATGATGTTTGTCTGAAATATAACCTCACCATAACAGTTCACTCATTCAAAAGATTGTGAATAAGCAGCTCAATTACTCTGTTGAACATCAAAGTCTACATTGCCTGTGAGCATGGTAACAATAATGACGACGACGACGACGATGATGATGATGATGATGATGATGATGATGATGATGATGATGATGATGATGATGATGATGATGATGATGATGATGATGATGATGCCAACAAGGCAGGTGATGATGATGACGATGATAACAAGGCAGGTGATGATAATAATGATGAAAACGATTGAACCGACGGTTTTACCACCTGTAGTGCAGGTGCTTAAGCTAAAGCATGTCATTGTTCTCATTTGAGAAGATATGTTTAACTGATAACAATGGAGCAACCATAACGTTGCATGATAATTAATAAATTAAGAAATTAGTAATAATATTGCAATAATTTAAAATAACTTACAACTATGTAACATCGTATTATTAATACATCAACTACAATTTTTAAGTCGTAAAAAGCCTTAAACAACATCCAATACTTGGAGAGGTTTTACCTAAAACCACACACATTTCAACATAAGACAATTGTTAAGTAGCAATAACATAATTTTATTACTATTATTGTTATTATTATTATTATTATTATTATTATTATTATTATTGTTGTTGTTGCTGTATTATTATTATTTAATTTGTTATTATCTTTATTCACTCGATCGACAAAAGATATGATGGGCTTCCAAGATTGGTCTGGCACGTTATGAACCCTACCAATGATGCAGAAGGCAATAAAAATGACTGATGACGATGCTGATGTTTTTACCAGTAATTTATAATAAACATATTAATCATTACAACCATCCACAACTGTTATTAACATGTAATAAAGTCAAACTATAAACTATACTGTTAACAATAATGACTTAAAAGGTTTGTACATTAATTTAAATGCTTAATAAGGCTGGACATTTAAATTTATTTCAAAGAAATAAAAAAAACAAAAAATAAATTTTAAAATAAAAATATATTAATAGCATGTTGATTTAGATCAGTTGTTGTGGGTTTATTGGACGACGACGATTGCCGACGGTTGATGATGATGATGATGATGATGATGACGACGACGACGACGACGATGATGATGATGATGATGATTGTGATACCAATAATAATGACCCAAGCCAATCGATATTACATAAAGACCAATCCATCACGTTTAGCTGTGATAGTGATGATGATGGCGATGATGATGATGAGATGATGATGATGATGATGATGCTGATGATGATGATGACGACGACGACGACGACGATGATGACGACGACGATGATGATGATGATGATGATGATGATGATGATGACGATGATGATGGCTATGATGACGATGATGGTGGCTATGATGACGATGATGATATCGAAGGTTATGCTTACTCACATTTAATCAGTAGAACACTTTCTGAGAAGCGACAATTTTTAGACCTCAACATTTCTGAGTGTCACGATAATGTAGGAAAGAAATGAACTAATGAGTTAGAGTGAGCCAAGGAGTGAGTGATTGGGTGAGTGAGTGAGTGAGTGAGTGAGTGAGTGATTGAGTGAGTGAGTGAGTGAGTGAGTGAGTGAGTGAGTGAGTGAGTGAGTGAGCGAATAAGAATGTTTACATCTGCTTCGAATGAAGGTCTGTTTGAAATGAGATAGGAGCCTCCAAAATGACGGATGCTTTTTGAAATAAAAGAAATGAAAGACAATTTATAACACGAATTTTAAGGAAACATTTACTCAACATTTATTTACAATTTCTTAGTATCTTATTGTAAAAGTTGTAATTATGCTAATAATAATAATAATAATTAGTAAATGATATTTAATGAGGTAGTAATAACACGGGTGCTATTGGTAATAATTATGGAAATAAATATAAATAATAATAATTAATGAGGTTAATTACGCGATGAGCTTGATTCTGTGAAAACCAGACAAACATACTTAGTGAAACAATTGAACAACTACGGCACAGCACTTCAGTTGCATTAGCATATTCATTGATAATTGATTATGATAATTAGCCTGATTTAATTAGCATGACTTTGTTAATATATGTTGGATAGTATGGCTTCAATAAGACAATTTAAGAAGCATATTAAAAATCTTCGCATTTGCTAACTTTGGAATCTCTTGGACAACACTGGAATAATTTGGCAATGAATATATAAACATAAAGCAACATTAATATTATTATTATCATCATCATCATCATCATCATCATCATCATCATCATCATCAATCATCATCATCATCATCATCATCATCATCATCATCATCATCATCATCATCATCATCATCATCATCATCATCATCATCATCATCATCATCATCATCATCATCATCATCATCATCATTATTATTATTGCTTTCATTGTATTTAATTGTATACTTTCTTGTTAGTATTTTTATTTCGAGTATACATTCATACATTCAGTTTTGTTATTTTGGCACAGTCGTTAATTATCTCGAGTTCAATCCCTGCATCCATTCATCAATCCATGCATTCACACGTGGTGAGGATGAATGGGGAAAGTAATTAAGAGGTGCAACCTTTGAACTTTGAACTGGTTGTCGCAATATGAAAAGTCACTCCTACACCTCGTCACAAATGAAAGCAACAAACTACAAACAACATTGAAATTGTAATTGATTATTATCGTAAAAAATTAAATGTTTAATACTTTTAAACTCAATTATTATAATTAAGGCTGTCCAATCACTTCCCAATTTTAACGGTGAATTTGAATTTGATAATTAAAAACTTTACCAGCCAATTTAAATTGACATAACTTTGTAAATGACTAATTCAAATCATGATTAATAATAGTAAATGATAATAAATATCAATATAAATATAACGTACACGGATAGATTGCGATATTGCGATAGGGTGTGAAGCTCTGTTAGACATAATATTGAAATAATTAAATAATTAAATGTTTAAATGTATCGAGTCTAAAAGCAGGATTAAACTAATCCACATGTCATTTTCTAAAAGTGGAAAACACGAATAACTTGCAGACGGATCCATCCATCCATAAATTCAACCATCCATCCATCCATCCAACGTTCAATATTGCCGCTGGAATAAAATCAAGATATTTATAAAGCAAGAGTAACGATAGATTTAATAATAATAATAATAATAATAATAATATAATAATAATAATAATAATAATAATAACAAAAATATTAATGCTATTATTATTAATATTAATAATGTCAAGAATAATAAATACCCACAATTATCTCGGCGCGGGTAATTCGATTAAGATAATAAACATTCCTCTACTAAAGAAGGCGACCAACCAATTACAATCAAGCAACAGCAACTTTAATAATAAAGTAATAATAATGATGATGATGATGATGATGATAATAATAATAATAATAATAATAATAATAATAATAATAATAATAATAATAATAATAATAATAAAATGAATAATAATAATAATAATAATAATAATAATAATAACAATAACAACAACAACAATAAAAGTCTAATCAGAACTCCATAACGAATAGGTCCCGCGCTATTGGGAATCCTGTTTTTGTCACGTTAATTTTGCGTAATTGTTGGTTAATTACAATAAAATTGCAGCCTAATTATTGAGCAGTTACCAAAATGCTTTGCAATGTCGTCTGCTTGCAAACTTAACATATTAGCCATTGATGTCAGACTACGAATGAGCTAATGAAGTCTATTACGATGAATAATATTAATATAATGGTAATAAGCATAAATTAGTAAATCATGCCATTGCATCATTAAGATACTTTGATGTCGCGATGTTTATTCATTAAACTACCCTAATACAAACAGCTGAACTAAAACAACACATAAACAATATCATGCGTCGCAAGACAAGCTCCATCATCTCTCTATGATGTATTTCATCATCATCATCATCGACAGTTCAAGAAATCAGGTCAAAGGTTGAAAGTGGGTCAGGAGGTCAACACTGCTCGTTGAAAAGTTTCCTTTCTAAAACGTCGACCTGAAACATCTCATCCATTGTGAGGTTGATAATGATGATGTGCTTGGTTGGGGTGACTAGGATCGGTAAAAGGGTTAGGAGAATGTTGAATTTAATTTGACGACGATGATGAAGAGGTTGGTGAGGGGGACGATGACGACGACGACGAAAAAGAAAATGGTGATGATGGTGATGAAATGTGATTGTAGAGCTTATTCGTCGGAGTCTTTGAAAGTATTTCCCGGTAGAATGTTAGCAACAAAGAGTCTGAAAGTGATGATAACGATAACCACATCAACATTAACGACAATTGATAAATCTAAAGGAATGCATGCAAACATGGCGACCACACCGAAGATAATAATCGTCATCGTTCAGCCATCGAAAACCCTGAAACACGACACAACGAAACTACAAACAGCAAGATAACTCGCAGACTAGTGGTGCACAACATCTGGCCCACATCAGGCCCGCGACCAGCCATCACGTGGACCGCGAAGGCTAACAGGAAAAGCAAATCGACCTTTCAGTCAATTTTCGTAAAATTATGAATGAACAGTTGTCCAGCAACAACATTACAAAGGCGGACATTTCTAAATTCAAAAATTCTTTCTCATTGGAAAAAAACAAACAGCCGATTTGCGGACTAGTTCCACGGTATGCACCAATCAGATTAGGGGGGTGTGGGGGGGGGGGTGGGCGTGATTTAATAGTTTTTCCTAAATAGTTCTTCATACACCTCAACACCCTGGACCTCTATAGCCTCCGCCGTCTGTGCTGTTTGTTTACTTTTCATCGTTGTTCAAACTACGAACGTAGAGCCTGATATTTCAAAACTTGTTGTTTCAGTAATTACGTTGGTTTGTGTGTTCTCGTTAACTTAAAAATATCAATATTATGAACATCAGCCGATCTAGTTCAAAACTTTTTTTACACGCGTCTTATTGCTTGTTTGGCTTAATGTTGATGAGGTATAAAATTGAGAAACCATTTTAAATCTGAATTCTGTTTCTGGTCCTCAAACAAAAAAGGTTGTGCAGCACTGTCCTAGAGGATCAGGCAATCAAATGTCAGACTCTGCAAACAAGTTCAGGGATCTTACCCTTTACCTTACCCCTATCTTCGTGATTTTCAGAACATCCAATTTCACTCTATATCTGAATCCCCAGTGCTATACCACGCACTGGGTACACTTCCAAGCAACTTATCTAATCCAACTCGGCCTTGGAAAATAAGAATAAAGTCATTCATTCATTCATTCATCCTCCTGTCTACGCTTAATCCTGCAGCCAGCTGGAGAGTTGCTCTTGAGGTTAAGATTTCCGATGTCCCATTCTCCCTCCTCCTCCTTAAAAAAACGACAAATTTCTTTACAAATCCCTAATATCGTCTGCAGACGTCGCCATGACAACCGTTAAAAACTAGAATCAGATAAGCAGGCGTGCTATGCACAAGAGAGGTCAAAGGTTGAACTCCATCGTTCGTTTATCTGCTGCTTCTTATCGAAGACTTCATTGATAAGCAGTATGAAGATTGTAAGCAGTTGTTTGTGGCTAATTCTTTGTCGTTGTTGTTGTCGATTGCTCACTCCATTCATTCATTCATTCATTCATTCACTCATTCACTCATTCATTGATTCATTCGATCACGCTGCCACCAAATTCATAGCTTGAGTGGAAGGTAAACTTAAGGAACCTACTTTGAATGGTCTGCTGTTTGCTGCTACCTGTTTACTTCGGAAGCCATCATTATCATCATCTCCATTACTACATCACCACAGTCATCATCACCATCATCATTACTATCATCATCTTCATCATCATCGCGCCATCATTATCCCAACAACATTCCTTAGCCATGATAGCAGTGCGTGAGTGTTTCTGGCGGGAAGCAATAGGCGTAACAAATTCCTTGAATAAATTTAAATAAATAATGATGCTGTTCTCGTCATTATAAAATCAAACCAGGCATTTGCCTTTAAATAATTTTTTCGGCATCATAAGTTCGTACGTTCATTCATTCTTCCGTCCTTCACTCCATAAATATTTGATCGCCAGTAGCTTTATTCACGTTGTCCATGCATGCATAATGAGGTCAATCAAATAAGGATAAGACTCAAAAAGGAGAAGAACAACGGAGAAAGTGGGAAATAAATAAAAATGCAACCACAATTTAATGACATCTTATTGCGTCATTATTGATTCTGGATGGGATTAGTTTAACTATTTCTCGTTAAGGATTTTGTTTTTTGAGAAAATAATGCACGAAATTTATTTATTTATTTGTATTTAGTTAGTTGATTAAAGTCTGTAGATAGCTAAATGATTATGACTATGCACGAAATTCAACTGATTTATTTATATTTATTTATTTATTTATTTATTTGATTAAAGTCCGTTGCATAACAAGGATGATTTGGACTTGAAATTCAACTGGTTATAATCTATTTATATATTCGGCATTTTCTATTTGCTTAGACACGCTGATGATATCACAATATGCTGTGACGTCAGATTACTAGTGATGACGCCATCGTACGAAGAAGTGGTAGTTAAAAGTAATTATATGTTATTAATTATCTCACATTATCAAACATTACCGTCCTCATTACAACTTGAAGTGCCAATAAGAAAGATTGGGTGTATTTATAGCAACAAGAAGTCATCGCGAGATAATAAGCACCGTTATTACGTCATTATGACGTCACGAAACCTCGATGAAGACCTGTCGATCACGTGACTTTGTATATTCGAGGAAGAAAATCAAAACCTGCATGTGGGTGGGATGCCCTTCACAAGTGATGATGATGATGATTATGGTGATGATGATGATTATGGTGATGATGATTGTGGTGATGGTGATGATGATTATGGTGATGGTGATGATGATTATGGTGATGGTGATGATGATTATGGTGATGGTGATGATGATATTCAAAGATTCAGATAACATCGATGGTGATGATGAAGACGATGACGACAACGATGATGACAATGTTTTTATGGAAATTGGATGGATGCATTTAATTCCATTCTTGTCAAAAAATAATCTCATTTAAAAGATTTCCTTTTACATGGAGAAAATAGTTATTAATTATTAACCATCCATCCTCCCTAACAAAAAAACTAATTAACTTGATAATCTAATATCCACTCATTCATCCATCCATTTAACCATTTATCCATCCACCCATCCATTTATCTATTTACCTGTCATTCCAGTTATGCATACACACATCCAAAAACTCACTCATCAATGCCTCATTAAAACAAGTTATAACAACAACAACAACAATAAATAAAAGTCCACAACAACAACAGCAGCAACAGCAACATCAACAACTTCATAGATCAAATAATATAACTACTTATATCAAATCAAAAGCTTATTAATAAAATAAGAGTTAAATATGCTTCCTGATTAACGTTCACTAACCTACCAACTTAAGCAAGATGTAATCAGTGATTAACACATCCATAATTACATTATCATTAACTCTTCCTAGCAATGAAAGGCTCCACATTTAAAACTTAGCCATAATTTAAGAATCAACCATGCTAAAAAAAGTAACTCATTGTAATAAATCAAAGCAACTTTTTACACAATAAATTCTAAACTGATGATCATCGTATTTATATTTTGTATTGTATCAAGTCTCGATATAATCAATGACTGCAGCAATTGAATACAATCATTAATACATATTAATATTAATGTCATCATGACATCATTAACATTATTATAATGTTAATTACACTATTATAACTTTAACTCTAAACTGATGAATATCATAACGATATTTTGTTAATGAATTAATATTAATATTAATGATGTTTATAAGTTTTTAAATTAATGATTCATTAGTGTACTCAGATGGCCAGCAGCATTGCATCATCAGATTTTGAGTAACAGTGATGATGATGACGATTCAAAAATAATTATCTGCAGATATCCTTCTCCCTTATAATTAATTCTGAGCATATACAAATAAAAATAAAAATAACAATAACAATTACAAACAAATACAACGTTAATGATCACAAACAAATATAATAAGGTTTACGTAGATCATTATCATTAAATAATTAAATAAATAATTAAGTAATCAGAAAACCAACAAGGATGTATTCTTAGTTAAACAAATTATGCTGTAATTATAATTAAATGTTTTGATCATTCAGTGTTTAATTCAATAATTTGTTGTCATAATTTAATAACTGTGGTAATTTAATTTAATTTCCATGAACCAAACTTAAAACAAATTTAACTGCTACAAAATCAAAATCAAACAGAAACCTAATAAAATGAGAGCCATGTTTCAATATTTTACAAAAATATGCAATTATTGGCAATGTTTTGATTAAGAATTTGACCTGGGATATCAAATAACTGAAGATCAGCAGACTTGTGAATCTAAGGTCTTGGTATATTAGAAAGAAAAATATACTCCAAAGATGAAAACATGACAGAAGTTACAAATCTTATAAAAAAAATATTGTATATAATCAAACTTATAAATGAGGGCATATTTAAACAATTTTGTGAGATTTTATTTAATGCTTAAATGATATGATATCCAAATGATATCCAATCCACATTTCATGTCCTTAAATGTATATTTTCTAATTTTTTACTTGCAAAACAATGTATCTTAATGTAATATAATGTGATGTGATGTAATGTAATGTAATGCCTCCAGCACAAGTGGAAAAATTCTCTATCTTTCTCTAGCATTGGGTCCCATTTAATAACATTCATAACATTCATTAATTCTCATGTATCAGTAATTCATGGAAAATCAAAAATACATTTTTGAGATAAGCAAAAACATCCTTTTGAATATTTCTATGGATAATTGCACTGGCCAGTTGTAATGAATTATAAAAATGGATTAAACTTTGACGACTTACTAAATTCAGTGTTCAAGCCAACAATCAAAAATTACAGACAACATGAGGCAATTGACTTTACAAGAAGAAATGTTATGAAATAACTTCAGTTGAATAACTAGCCATACTTTTTTCTACTTCGTACATTTAAAATATATTATATAATTAAAATTGGCATGAAACAAGTGAAAATAACCTCACCTTTCAGTTCAACGTGCTACCCATAATTTAGAAAAGTAAACAAAGTGGCGCCGATTGCAAGGCGCAAGATGCACTCCTCTTTTTTTGCGAGCAAAGAGATCAAACACAGAATGCATCAAAATGAAAAGCGATTTTCACCTAGTTTAAATGGAGATTATGAAGTGTTTAACAGTTCCCCTCGCGAACTGGATTGAACATTGTTGAGGTTTTAACTGCGAGTAAGTTATCAGCTCCCAGCAGATCAAGAACTTGGCCTCTAGTACCTTTGAATTCAACTTGAAATAACTTCCACAGCTCTCTTGTTCTGTCGCACGCGGGAAACGTGTTTCTTAATTTCCATTCGTTTTGTTAACATCAATCACAATCACAGCTTTAAAAATTGTCCGTTTAATCACACATGGCTCAGAGTTCTGCTGGCTTTTGCGACTTAAAAATGTTTATCTTAAAAATAAATTTTGGCGAAGAAGATAATACGAAGAATTTTGCTTTATTAACTTTCGTGGAATAAGATTTAAAAAGGCTCTTCATTAACAGAAACTATCAACGCTGTGATTTATACTTTTCAACTGATCTTTCAATTTTTTGTCTGTACAGGAGAATGTTTCTCAGATCCACACTCATTGAAGCATCTGACAAGTTGGAGTGCCTGCAAAAACATAATCTTGAATGAATTAAAAGTGCACACTTAAATAAATTAACTGAAACTAAATGTAGACATGTAAGAGATTTGCTCAACAATACAATTCTGATTATAGCAACCATACGGCTATATAAAAAAAGATATATCAAAGTTAAGGTCCAAAATATTCCGCAGTTTTGATTAACTACATTTTGCTTAAAATATGCCAACTTTTACCAAACCTTTTGCCAACAACTTGAAGTTCTCTCAAGTGTGATTTTGTTGGTGCACTTTTTGGACCAGAATATATATCTGGCTCAGGGTCTGATATGGAATCAGGAATACAGCTGTAGTTGTAATTCCAGTCAATTACAGATTGAGGTTGGTGACACTGAAACTATAATAGTCATGATGATATTGTATATAATAATAATTACTATAATTAATTAATTGAAATAAATTAAATTAAATTCAATCGATTAATTACAATGAAGCTATTAACTTAGTTTTTAATAAGTTGCTTATGAAAATATCTTTTCGCACTGTCCATTTTCTCGTATTTCCATTAAAACTACTTGCACTTTGTCTTCTCTTGCTCTCGGTGCAAAAACAATGCATCAGTGCAAACAGAAAATAATTTAAAATTAGTGTTATGACGATGATGATGATAATGATAATGATGATGGTTGTTACGATGACGGTAATAATGATTCCGGTGAAGGAGATGACGATATTCATCTAATTTCAACTATAATCTCACAACTTGATTTAAAATCAAATTTTCATCAATTTAAATAGCCCTAAAATAATTATTGAACATTAAAAATGATTCATAATAATATTACGAAGTTACGCATAAACACAGAAATATCCGTCTTATCACCTCTTGAGCTTGATAACGAAGAACTTCGCCACTGTCGAAGTTGCTGACGGCACAACTCGATGGGTTATCGCAACAACAACAATCGTATGGATCCCAATAATCTGGAAGATGACTAATTCGACTATGACGACGCTGATGATGAAGATGATGATGATGATGATGGTGAGGGTGTGCATATTGTCGTTGTAGAGATGGTCGAGTGGATGGCATGAAGTGCTGTTCTTTCATGAGTCGTCTGAAACTGTCAGAAGACGAGGAAAGTTTTCTCTTGGGAAACGAGATTTCATAGGACTTCTTCAAGAGATCAGCGTCAACGATGTTTTTAATCAACTTGTCACTTTTCGTCGTCGTTATTAGAATTGGTTCTCCTTTGCTCGCTTCGAAAAGGGTTTTCAAGAACTTTTCGATGTCCAACCCGGACTCTCTACCATGTGGACTTTGAGGATCAGTCTTTTTTGCTGACTTTTTCGACCGATGAGCCTTCGGAGTAAAGGTGTGGACGCTTGGATTGACTGGAGTTGACTGGGCTGGTAATGGTACTGGAGGATTTTGTACGGGGGCTGTTGACTTGTTTTCAACTTCTTTAGGGGCAGGCTGAGGTGGTTTTGTCTTTGGTGATTCGACTTTTTCTGACTGGGGTGGTTTCGCCGGCGATTCTCTTTTTCCTTCTGTTGTTTTTGGACTAACCTTTTCCTGAGATGGTTCGCCTTTTCCCTCTGTTGTCTTTGTTTCGACTTTTTCCTGAGATGTTTTCGCCGGAGATTGGCTCTTTCCTTCCGTTGTTTGGGTTTGGACCTCGGGTCTTGATTCCACCTTTTCGTCATTTGTGGCAGGAGCGAACGTGCTTTCGTCGGTTTGTGTCGACTTGGAAACCATGGTCGGTTTTGGTGTCGATACGGATTTTTCAGGTTGTTTTGCGGTGTCCTTTGAACTCGGACTGACGACTTGCGTGCTTGTTTGGCAGGGTTTTGAAGGAGAATCTTGTTTGGGTGATTTTTCCTTTGGCGCATCATCTTTCGGTGGTTCTGCTATCGGTGAATCTTTTTTGGGTGATTTTTCCTTTGGCGCATCATCTTTTGGTGGTTCTGCTATTGGTGAATCTTTTTTGGGTGATTTTTCCTTTGGCGCATCCTCTTTAGGCGGTTCTGCTTTCGGCGAAGCTTTTTTGGGTGATTTTTCCTTTGGCGCATCATCTTTTGGTGGTTGTGCTATCGGTGAATCTTTCTTGGGTGATTTTTCTTTTGGCGCATCATCTTTTGGTGGTTTTACCTTCGCTACATCATCTTTTGTGGTTTCTTCCTCTAAAGGTTTTTCTGGTTGAACTTGAGAACTTGTAACTTGTTGGGTGCTTTTAGTTTCTTTGGTAGGAGTAGGAAGTGCTTTTGGAACTTCGACGGAAGGTTTTTTGGAGGGTGGCTGCTCTTCCGTAGTTGATGCTTTCGATGAAACATCAGATGCAACAATGCGAAGGCAATTTTTGTAAACTCTTTCAACGCATTCGGTTGGAGTCAACAAAATGTAAGGCAATTCTTTCTTCTTAGTATCCTTCTGCATCAAATATTTCATTGCCACTAAAGAAATAATATTATAAACATAAATTATTGTTGATTACTATCATTAACTGATCTAATTCTAAATAAATAAAAAATATGATTTATGACTGCATTTAAGGATTAATTTAAGGTTAAATCTCTTCATAGTGATGAAAAAGTTCAAGTCCCGAACGAAAGTTGGGAGATGTCGCTTTGAAGTTTGAACTTTCAGCTCACTTATGAAGATGCCCTTTGTTTCCGCCTAAAATCAACAATTTAAGTGCATTCTGTCACATATTTAATTAGATGCAAATGTATACTCCGATAGGAGCTACTTAAATTTAAGATTTATTGGTTGACCTTGCTCTCAGTTTGCTTTGGTTGGACATTTTTCAGGGCGTCCTTTTTTGGAGATTTTTCTATCGTCACATCTTTTGGTATGTCTTCCTTTGAGGGCTTTGGTGCATCTTCTTTTGGTGGTTCTGCTTTCGGCGAATCTTTTTTGGGTGATTTTTCTTTTGGTGCATCATCTTTCGGTGGTTCTGCTTTCGGTGAATCTTTTTTGGGTGATTTTTCTTTTGGTGCATCATCTTTCGGTGGTTCTGCTTTCGGCGAATCTTTTTTGGGTGATTTTTCCTTTGGCGCATCATCTTTCGGTGGTTCCACTTTTGGTAAATCTTTTTTGGGTGATTTTTCCTTTGGCGCATCATCTTTCGGTGGTTCCAGTTTTGGTAAATCTTTTTTGGGTGATTTTTCTTTTGGCGCATCATCTTTTGGTGGTTCTGCTTTCGGCGAATCTTTTTTGGGTGATTTTTCTTTTGGTGGTTCTGTTTTCGGTGAATCTTTTTTGGGAGTTTTTCCTTTTCCTCCTTCATCTTTTGGCGGTTCTACCTTCGCTACATCTTCTTTTGAGATTTCTCCTTCTAAAGGTATTTCTTTTGGCACATCTTTTTTAGGTGTTTTTTCTTTTGGATCTGGTTTTTGTTCGGATGGCTTCTTGGCTGTTGCAACTGACTTCCCCACTGTCGTCATGTTACGCAACAATTTCAAAATGAGCTAAATTCAGCTTTACTTTTAATAGAGTTATACAATATATATGTATTGTTATAGCTTTATTATTAATAAAGTTATACAAACGTCAACTGCTGAAAAAAATACCTACAAATTACATAATTAAATGTTTTATGTATTTGTTTAAATGTCATTAAGAAGAGCTTTTTAAAATATAAACTGTTAAACAAAATAATCTAATTGATAAAGTAGGTATTGAAAAATATATTTGAAATTGGATTTTAAAAAACTCACCCATCCCTGTTTTGTCGGAAGTTGATTTACGCACTTTTGGCGCCTTTCGAGATCGGGCCCAACCAGATCTTAAAGATGAAAAAACCCACTTCGTTAACCAGGGATATTTATCCTTTGGTTGTTCGCTTGATTTTGATTTCATTGAATCTTTCTTCGCACTCCCATTAGGTTGAGCTTTGCCTGTTTGATTTTTTTGGGCGCCATTCGCTGGATTTGGAAGAGATGATAGAAATCTAACGAAAGACTTTATAAGTTCATCGTTGTTGATTTACAATTTACAATTTGCCAAAAATTATAAAAATAAAATTAGCTAAAAACCACATGGGTATCCTGACAAAAATAGCTTTACATTTCAGCCAAGATTTGCTGCTGATAGCAAACTAAATTAATTAAGCAAAACTTTAGAAATTAAAAAAAATACCATATCAAATAACTTATAATATCTTTTGAGAGCAAACATTTAGAAAGTGTCCTTTTCTTGCGAGTGTGACACCAACCTTGTGGGTTTTGATTGGCAGCTCCATTGTTTGATGCAACTTTACCATCAGCAGACGTTTTTTGTTTTGTTTCTTCAGTTTGACTGGACGATGATGGCTGTTCGTCATTTGAATTTGATTGGTTGAAAATTTTCAGGTGTTTCTTAGCGGGATGTCGGCGTTTTGTTTGTATGATTCTTGTCCTGTTTTCCTTCGAATATTTTCTGGACTGCTTAGGACATGCCAATAATAATAATTGACAGATTCAAGTAGTTAATTATATATTATATTAATTAGTAGTTAATTGTGAATTATATTAATTACTAGTTAATTATTTGAATTGCATGAACAAACGATCCGGACAGACTGACACTAAAAATTTGGAATAAAACACCAAATTTATGCAAATAGTTTCTAAGTTAGAAGATTGTTGGAATAATTTGTGCGGTATGTTTTTTAGCACTTTTCTGAAATTAATCAAATCAACAATTCAATGAATCAGTTATTTTACTTCTAACATTAAATTAACAAAACTCTAAGTTATCACTCAGACACATTTTAATGAATACCTGTTTTAACAACGACATTTACCACACGTGTGCTACCTGACACCGACATATGGGAATATTATATTATACTAAACAAATTACTCGCCAAGATTTATTTAGCACCAATCTGCGCAAATATCTCTCGATAAGATTATAACGAGTTCAAAAATATCTACAAACTAATGAAACATGATAAGGCATAGTTGATAACAGTTATCAGATAAAATATTATCGGGTTTCAAACGATTTTCTATTAACTGAAAGCTAATTTTCATTATTTAATTACTTTGCCGCCTATAGTTAACCATCATTTTTCAGAAAATTCTTTTAATTTACCTGCATTTGATTGTACTCTACCTTGACTTATACAGTTTAAGTGGAGTTTTAAAAGATCTATAACTGATTTCCGATGTTGTTGAGTTGTTGCTTGAACGCGTCACACATGGTGATAGAATTTCAAACAAATTCTTAATTATTGATCACTTTAACAATTTATTAATTAATGGGTTTATTTTAATTATTATGATTTATATTGTAATAATACTAATATGTCTCTCATAAAACACATTATCACATTGTTCCGCTTCGATTTCTTTTCACAAATTTTAAAGTCCAAATTCGTCAGCTGAAGAAAGGACAAAAGCTTAAGAATGCTATCCAGTTGAACTATTAAATGCAGCCTTAACTGAATGTTTAAAACTTTAATTTCTGATCGTCCAAGGACTACAAGGTCATCAATAAATTCTCTGCATCCCTATCATCGCAATCCTGTCATGAAATGGAATCAATTTTCATTTTATACGAACAATTTCGGTCCAACATGTCTTTGAATTATGTTTGCTAAATTTTAAGTATTAGTCATTCTCTAGTAACGATGTTTTAAATTGTGAGTAGACATTGTATATTCTGTTATTGCTACTTTTATTATTAGTTTTTGTAATTAGTTTTAAAGTGGTTTAGACCATTTTGGAGTGTAGGGCCCATTATGTCGTAGACGTAGACGTCAAAATAATTAAGAGTTTATTTAAAAATTTATTTTTTGTAATGTCTTAAGTTTCAAATATTTTAAATTTATTTCTAAAATTTCGACTTTGTCAATTTTTGTTGTTGAATGGGAAAACGGATTGTCTAAAATTTAAATGTTTTGGCCTTTTTAAGCTATCATCTCACAACAATGCCGACATAATAAGTTGAATAAAGGTATGGAATTTATTGCAAAGATGAAATAGCTTCACATTCAATCATACTCATCACGTAAATATTTTGCCTTTTTAGAACGTACATTGGTAAGATATAATTCCGAATTTGAGGTTGGAAGCGAAATGTCATTCAAAACGTCAAACTTTAAAGTAATAAATGTTTATTTGTTATTCATTTAAAAATTTATGGGTTTTCTCTAGATTGTTCTGCGAATTGTCTTCTTTCCAATTTGTTCTTCAAATCTGGGCTCATGGGATATTCCAAGAGATTAATGTTCGGACACCTAAAGTGAAAAGTAAACTTTGGTCATCGGCGTAAGATTATTTACAAAACAGCCACAAAAGTCAGGAGGCACTTTTAAATAAAAGAAATTAAAACAAGGACTAATAACAATTAGTTATCTGAAGTTATTTCCCTAAAATTGTTGTTGCTCTCTAGTAAATTTAAAGTGGTGAAAATGAAGTAGTGAAATGAAAGACTTAAATTGACATAAATCGACTTAAACATCACATCAAAACTACCTCATTAAATCTTAGCACAATTAAATTAAGTCCTGCATATTCCAAGATTTCCAAAATTTTTGAAATAAAATTCATTTTACAAGATTGCAGCATCTGGCTTAACGAATCAAAGTTTTCACCTGGACATGACATGGATCTCTTCAGGAATTGGATGCGGTATAACGGGTAGGGGAATGGGCCTAGGTCTGTGATGAAACCTTCCACAAGAACACTTTGGTCCCACGCATTCATGGTCAGGTCCAAACAGCCTGAGATATTGAGGCACGCTGCCTATGCAGCAACTGGAAATGCTACCAGGCTGAGAGTGGCTGGCAGGTTTGACAACTGGTTTGCCATCGTTGAACCAAGGAGCAGACACCAAGAAAAAAAGGTGCTTGTTGTTTTGGTAACGGCAGTATTGACCCTCACAGCCCGGACAGCCAGGTGTCAAGTACTTTTTGCATTGTTCTTCAATCCTCTGCAAATTGTTTGCATTAGCTTTAATTTTGACATTTTATGCTTCATTGAGTTCATTGAGTTGTGAATGAAATTACATTTTAATTTAAAACGTTTAAAACGTAACTATTAAACAATAATAGAAATTACTGCTTAGTAAAGCCAGCCACTACTCGAAGCGAGGCAAAATGTTTAAAAAGAATTCTAAGATGTTTTCTCAACTTAACCCAACGAAGGGTCTCACCTTGTATCGAACAATTCGGGAGTTGCAGTTTTTCCATTTTTAAGAAAATTCTCCACTATCATTTTTCACCATTATTAGTGCGACTGATGAAGATGGTAGGTGGATCAATTTTACAAGTTTGCTTGTGCTTGGCACATTTCGTCCCTCAAAACAGGTAGTTCCAGAGATTCACTTAAACTATGAACTACAAACTATAAACTATAAACTATATTGCACATTTTCCAAATGATTTTCGCAAGCTATCGTAACTTCATGCTGACATGCAGTAAAAATGTCTTCTAAGACCTTTTCTTAGTTCTGCGTTTAACTTCTGGGTTGGCACTTGTAAGGATCTTATGTTGAAATTTCTTGACTGAAGAATGAGAAGGCGGTTTTGCATTCTGGAGGATTTCAATCTCACTTTGACTGACTTTAACCTTTCGTTTGATGTTCTGCTCGAGTAAAACTCGATTAAGATTTTTGTTGACCAATCTGCGTTTGCACCTTGTTTTCCTGATTTTAGACAGGGTTTTAAGCAAGAACTGCTCGGAAGGTGTTAGCACGGCAGAATTGATTCTGATGAATGCCGGGTTCAATTCGAGGTTGAGTGGAAATTTAGCCAGGGAAACCAGAGGAACGGCCGTTGACTCGAGAGAAAATGATGTTTTGGGTAATTTGTGGCTCCTACCTTCAGGAACTTCTTCATTATCTGCCAGACGTTTTTGCCGACACGCAACGGAGTTTTCTGAATAGAATTTCATCGGCAAATTGGTCTGAATGCAGGATTTTCTGATGTTCTTAAGGATTACTTGCTGTTCTTTTCTGAGAAGGTGACTTCTGAAGTTCCTGAGATTAAACAAAATTCTGCTATTTTTGTGGACGAGCAGGGGCAGCAAAGAGAACCTGTCCTCGTCTGATTTGAGCTGAAAATTTGAGTTGTGAGAGTTGTTAAGGTTATCACGAAGCAGGGAAAGATTTTTTTCCTGGGAGTCTTTGAGAATTTTATTCTGAGAAAGGCCGGTTGCCGCATCATTCGAACGAGCTGCTTTCTTGCTGGATTTTGATCCGTTGCAATTGAGGGACACGTTTTTCTCAAAAAGCCAGTAAGGATACCTCAAATGCTTGTCCTTGCGCTTTGATTTCTTTCCTCTGCCTTCTTTATCAGTCTTCCCTGCCAATTCTGCATCGCCAGTCTTTGACTTCTTGTCAGACACGGATTTTCCCATCAATTTGCCTGCTCTCATTTTGAGTCTCGAAGATATTGTGAACTTTTTGTGCAAGTCCCGGGGCGGAATTGAGGTTCTTTTGCGTGAATGTTTGGCAACCTTCGCTCTCTTTCTGGCCGGAAGTCTTTGTCCTATTCTTAAGCAATTCTCCGTCGATCGGGTCTCTTTTATAGATCCAGATGGACAGCTTCCGAGGATCGATTGAAGTTCTTTCGTGTATTCGTTCTCCAAGATTCCCACCTGAGGTAAGGAAACGACGCATTTTATTTCCTCAACTTTTGCCAAGTTGTTCTCTCCTTTAGAGAAATCCGACAGTACAGTTGTACTTGGTGTTTCCACGTCAGGAGTTTGAGTTTGGATTTCCAAGGGAGTCTTCACAATTTGAGAAGATTTTTGTTTGCAACTCATGAATCTCGGAAAGGTTTGCGTTTTATTGACGGGAATATCTGCTTGTTCGTCCAGCGATGCCGGAGATGGCGTTTCGTCGGTACTGCTCTGGATGGCACGATGAGCGAATGGAATGGAGTTAGTGAAATAGGTCCAGGAGAGTTTGCAAATGTTTCCTAGAAGCGATTTCATAATTTTGACCAAATTTTCTCAAGTGGTGGCTGGCTTTAGTGCTTATTTTTAAAATAATTTCTATTTCACTGTAGGCAAAAAAACATGAAGTTAATAAAATTAAGTAATTCTATCAATAATGGTTCATTTGCATCGCTTAGTTTTAATTAAAAAAGCGACTTAGTTGTGCGTAATACAATACTCGCAAATAATCAAAGTAAATTATATAATTGATTAATATTTAAGTCTATTAAATAAAAAGTAAATAGACTAGATTAATATAACTGAATAATTCCTAAAGGAATTCCTATCAGCATAATTCAGCTTGCCGTCATAGAGAACGCCTGAGATGAATCACGACCGAAACATTTTTTTAAACTCATAAATATTAAAGAATTACCAAATACATATTAAACAAGTATTAAATACATATTTCACAAATATTAAGTTGCTATCAAATACATATTTGACATGAATATATATAACCTGTTCTACATTCATTGCAGTAATTTTCCGATGATTTACTCAAATCTAAATGAAAGTAATTAATAGGCAAAATTACAAACGTGTAATGGAAAGTAAGATTCATCTATTAACTCTCACTTTGTATTAAAAGACTTTGATCTGATTCACGAAATTCCGTTGCTGTTAACTAGTTACTGGTTGTTGTTAGGATTTAAGGATTTACTGTGACGTCATAAGCATTATGCAACATTTAGGTAAAATGTACGCATTATTTATTTTTTTAATTTGATGCAGTGATAAACTAGACAAAATAATAATTTAAAAAATTATAACTTTTATTGATATTCAACTTTTTAATGAGCTCATCCTCCTTCTTTGCACTTAACATCCTGCACGAGTTATTTTTATCCAATTACGTGGGAATTTGTGCAAGCGTGAGTATCTGTTTAATGTAAATTGTAAATTGTAAATTAGCGACCTTCGCACAAATAACTAGATGATTAAGTACGTGCTTCAACAAGCGAAACTCGAATCCCTGTTGTGAAAAGTAAAGCTTTTTAACGTTGGATTATGTGGGAGATGCTTTTGAATCGTCAAGTTTAAACAGAATTTTGAAGCGTGTTTTCGAAGAAAGCCTGTCAGGGTCATTCTAATCGTCTGCTTTATGGACACCAATTAAATGGACATCAGTTTCAATGCTCGAAAATCCATTAATATCAAAATACGCATGATTTAAATTTAAAATAACAATTTTGGTCAAATTATTATGATATCGGTTGGTATAAATGGCAACCTTGATAATAATAATACATGTCAACAACAGCAATAATTACTTTTAATACTACAGGAAGCCGTCAATAATCAACCACTAATAAAATCCAAATTCTAAATCATTCCATAAATTCAATCAACAGCTACAACAACATTAACTTGTCATAAACCTCACGGTTTAAAAAGCTCCAGATAAATAACTGATAAAGGTAATTACCTAACTTATCAACAACAACAACAACAACAACAGTAACCTAATGTTTTGCATTGTTCGCATACTGCATAAAGCGGCTATTCACTACGTGAAATGATTAACTACGTAGCTCAAACATAGTACATATATATGCATATTGCATTTCATCGAGAAACTAATATGCATAATGTTATTACGCAGCATTTTATGTATTATCAACAAATGTTTGAAACTCCTGCTAAAGTATAAGACCTAACGGAGACCAAAAAAGTAAATGTTTTCACTCGTCTACCGGTGTCCGAGTCTAAATATTTGTCCTTTACTTATGTTATGTTTGGTAATGGAGAAGCATAAAAAAGGCCACAAATTTTGTTTATGTTTTAATCCCCTATCTCGACGGCCCTATATTACACAATGGCAATGTTTATTATAGTGTACATGTACTCCACATCAAGCAATTGCATAAATAAATAAATCATGCCTACACCACTGCGATTATGATTAACTCCAAGAGGGAAGATCTTTCAAGGAAAATACCACATGAAATCATGCTGGTCCCTGAATTGCCTTTCATTTCATTTCATTGGAACAATATGCAGTTTCGCTTGATAAGATACTTGACATGTTTTGTCATCACATGGAAATTGAAGTCGTAATACTGACAACGATATAAACGCACAATCTTTCTTTAAGTCGGAGTATTACTATCAAACATCTCTATGATTCGAGATGCGGGTGGAGGTAGTAGTGCCTTTCCAAGTAGCTGAACACGGGAAACGGTTGAGGATTAAAAGTCTTGTTGTGGATCCATTCTTCCAGACAGTCCAGTGCGAGAGGTTGATAGCCGGAGTAGAACTTGTTGGCGAACATCTCAGGCCTACTTATCAACTGCTGAAGATCTCCTACGCCGAATATGCAGATAGTACGAACTACTTTACCTTTGCACTTGTCACGGGGCACCCAGGCGGCGAAGGTGGAAAGCCAGGGTAATCGTTCGGGTGCCCCGTCGAATGCACCTAAGGGAAAGAAATTATTATTATGAAATAAAATTGAATATAAACATTATTTGATCTATAATGGTTAATGCTATGCTTCATTGAAATGATTTATAGTTGAAATTAATTCCAATGAACAAGAGTTAAGGAGTTTTCTAGATATTTAAAAACATTTATCAACTTTATGTTATCAGTATACATTTTTTGATTACAAAATCATGTCACGTCACTTCTGACTCTGCGTAAAAATCCAAACCAACCGGGAGCATTAAACATGGGGTTGACGTATCTGCTGTTCACCGTCGACCAGAAAGACTCATCAGGACTGTAGGTATCTTCCAACCAGTGGAGAAGAACTTTGACTTTCTTGTCGGTCAATACGTACTCGACAAATTCTCTCGAGAAAGAACCAAAAGCGCTGCCTTTCACTAGCGTGACGTCGAAAGGAGGTGAGGACTTCGGGATTGAGGTTTGCTCAAGTTGTCCGTTGATGATCTTGTAGACGTTTTTGTATCTAAAATCAAATTCTTTCGACTTGTACCAAGAATATCCTTCAATGTCGTTAGTGCCCCGTAAAGAAGAAAGAATTTTGACGATTTCACGGTTGGTTTTGAGAGGGAACATTTGTCCGGTAAGGTTGATGAGGTATTTCCACGATGAGTTTCTTGCCAGAAGATCAGACATGCAGTTCAGATCTGCCTTGAGCCTCGAATAGTGGGCGTATGTGACAACTTCTCTCTTTTCTGTCAAGAAAACATTGTCGAAGCACTTAAAGATGGTTTGTAGTGTCTGGAAAACGTCGTTGCTTTTTTTATCCACATGGATGCAGTAGTGGTTGTGCGGACGATAGATGGCACGGAGTAACCTTTCGACTTGCATGGCGTCATTATAAACCACTAAGCTGTAGGCGATAGGAAAGTTCGCTTCTTCGTCTGTTATTATACAACCATTGAGCTTAGAGTAACCCATGCCGTTCTTGAACGATAGGCAGTCCAACGATGGATGTCCGTTGCCAATTTGGGGCGGAGTTGGACCAACTTTGACGTAACTCGAAAGATCTTCTGCTTCTGCAATATCTTTCTCGCTTCCTTCCATGAGGGACATACAACTGACGGCCGTGACCATCCTTTTTGGAGCCGACCAGCACATTTCCTTTGATTTCTCATGCTTTCCAAAGAGCTCATCGTCTGTTTCGTCATCTTCTTCCAAAACCTTATGAAAATCATATTCGTCCCTCAAGAATTCGATGGATTCTCTCAAGTTTTGACCTTCAAAATTTTTAACAGTCTTCAAGCGAAAACGTTGAAGGATTTCACAGTGTTCTAACAGGAGGAAAGCTGAAAAGGTGAGAATGACGGCCAAAGAGATCCTCGCGATGAAAGATCTTGCCATGGATTTTCCTGGATTAAAGGAAGTGGATATAAAACTTAACATATTCGATTTTATTTGGTTTGAAAATTAACTTAAGGGATTTGACATTAAAAAAGATTCATTATTAATACTATTATTAATGTTATTCATTTCTGGTCCTCATATGGAAATTTAATTTTAATTAATTTACTTCTTTGTATATACTTCGATTTTAGTGTAATTCCTTTGACAACTTCTGCATTCCGTTGAGTTGAATATTTTCCAAACTTGTCAAAATCTTTTCTCAAAGGACAGACGACTCTTGTTCTCCTGTTTATGATAGGTTCAAACGACTTGAATGGTTTATTTGTTTAATAACAATAACAATAACAACAATAACAACAATAATAATAATAATAATAATAATAATAATAATAATAATAATAATAATAATAATAATAATAATAATAATAATAATAATAATAATAATAATATAATAATAATAATGATAATAATGATAATAATGATAATGATAATAATAATAATAATGATGATGATGATGATGATGATAATGATGATGATGATGATGATGATGATGATGATGATGATGATGATGATATGATGATGATGATGGATGATGATGATGATGATGATGATGATGATGATGATGATGACGATGACGATGACGATGACGATGACGATGACGATGACGATGACGATGACGATGACGATGACGATGACGATGACGATGACGATGACGATGACGATGACGATGACGATGACGATGACGATGACGATGACGATGACGATGACGATGACGATGACGATGACGATGACGATGACGATGACGATGACGATGACGATGACGATGACGATGACGATGACGATGACGATGACGATGACGATGACGATGACGATGACGATGACGATGACGATGACGATGACGATGACGATGACGATGACGATGACGATGACGATAATAATAATAATAATAATAATAATAATAATAATAATAATAATAATAATATAATAATAATAATAATAATAATAATAATAATAATAATAATAATAATAATAATAATAATAATAATAATAATAACAAATGCACGACGTTGCATTGTCATGTAATACCTATTTACATCAAAATTTCATTAATAAATGTCCTCTCTTTGTTGCCGCAATATTGTGAATTATAATAATTTTTGTTATAATTGTAACATAAATAAACGATAATATTTATTATCAATGCTTTACTTAGCTTCACGTATTAGCTTATACTTGTAATACTTCATGACAACATTTCAACAATAATTGCTTATAAAAAATAGTTCACTTAATCTTTTTGACAAATTTTTCTAATCGACATTGCAACAATGTTCATATTAAGATCCTTTGGTGACCCTTGACCTGTGTAAGTATCTTAAATACTGCGGTGATATTTTTGATGATTGTTTTGCAGAATAAATATTTGAAATTTTTCAAAGTAATTGATGCATTAATTTCGTGAAACAACAAATTGCTGATATTGCGGCAGATATAATAATTTATTCAGGCAAACATGAGCAGCAACAACTGCATTAGATTAGTTAATATAAATACATAAATCAATTGAACAAATAATTGAATTTTAATTCAAAGTTCTAAAATAAATCGCAGACTAAAAATAAATGTTTTGGTTACTCCTTACCATTCACTCACCGAGCCGTGGTAGTCCAATGAACTTAACAAAGAATACGAAAAGAATTATCGATCACTGCTGTCTCTGTTTTGACAGCACGTATTTGTGTTTGCTAATTAATTTTCAACTATTACTAAACTAAAACAGAAAACAATGATATAAAGCGATAATAATTACAGCCTCTTATGAAGCACTTTAGGCTAATTAAGGCCAAAATCTCTTATTTATAAAAATCAGTAGTATTAGGTCCTCATGAGAATGCTTTCAAGCAGGTAGCAGCTCAGCTATACGAACTCACCTGAACAGAATCGTTTAATCACGGGCTAATTTCTTCAGCATGGCGCAACTGAAATGTTCTTTTACTGCAGTTCTATTAAAAAATTGCCAATCCTTAGGCAGTATTTCTCGACTACGGCAATGGACAGCTTACAAGAATTTTGTCATGATCACTCCTTAAAAATCAACAATCTCTGTTATTATGTTTATTATTTGTGTCGCTTGCAAAAGCATAAAATCTATCGCTTATCATTATTATTATTATCATTATTACCTTAGAACATACGGCAATGGCTGTCTTAAAAGTTGCAAATTGCATGATTTAAGCCATCACATACGCATAGTGCTTCATGACCAAATGTTACTTTCCAATTTATTAACAACAATCTAATCCCTAGTTGCGCATAGTTTATCGATATTAAATTATAATTATTGAATAGTTATCGAATAATTTATGCGCTTAAATAAGTTTGCAGCCGGCTATTACATTGTTCCATTATTAAACATTATAAAATTATATCGCACTGGCATGCAATAATAAGGCTTAGCAGGGATTTAAAAATTTTGGTTTTCATTATTGGTGTCATAACGAACAAATGTTTAGTTTCTGACTGGGCCCATGTTACATTCATTTTGCACCTATTTGAGTCATTTTGTTAAAGTTACATCATAACCGTTCATGCAGATCATTAAGTCCAATATATTTATCTTCACTTTCACTCCAATAGGTTTTGGGCCAGGGATGTGTCTAGACAACAACTGATTGGTTATCCACTGAAATCCTATTGTTGTGATTGTGTGATTTTTATCTTTATTTCCACATACCGTTATATAAATATATATAAATATAACTAATCATTTCTTGAAAACTTTGAGGGGTTACCTTGCCTCGCCCTCTACATGAACTTTCCCGCCTTAAATTTTATGCTCTCCGTATGAAAAGTTCTCTCTAATTTTTTTTTTTTGAGTTCGTGCTTGTAGAGATAAGCCTAACAATTTTTAATGTTTTTCATTATCATTATCTTTATATGTAGTCATAAATAGATACTTGATATTCAATTACATGTTGGATTAAATTTATGGATGTTTTCACTTTTCCCTTTCTTTACAATGTCTTTGAAGATGTTTTCAAGTTATCTCATTAAATAACTAAATAACTAAATAATTAGCTTATACTTTTGTAGTCATGGGAACTACACATGCTTCTTGGATGCCACTTACAAAACCTCCAGGCATGCATTTTCATAATTTCCAGTGTATGTTGGGACAAACAGCAGTCAGTGCAGCGGTGGCACAGTTTGTTGCTGCTAATGAAACAAGTGCTGATAAACATGAAGCAGTGAGTAGCTTTAAACAAAGCTTTAAACTTTTCTGTCAATGACGCTGCCATATTGAGAGGCAGCTCTAACCACTAGTGAGGCACTAAACATACGCATAGTGCTTCTATCTATTTAAGATCTCAACTGATCATAGCGTGAGCTTATGAATATTAATCAACCGCTGGATGTAGCTGTTTAGGGCTTGGAAACTCACAGCCGGAAATGTCCTTATTGAAGATAACCAAACAGAGCTTATTTAATTTTAATTTATGATGGAGTTATGAGGGAAAAATGATGAACTTATGGTGAAAAATGGTGATTTTATGCTGAGTTTATGAGAGAAAATGGTGATTTTTTGGTAGAAAAATGGTGATTTTATGGTGGAAATTAGTGAATTTATGTTGAACTTATGGCTGAAAATGGTTGAATTATGGGGAAAATGATGATTTGACGGTGAACTTAATATGGAAAAACTTCTTGATCTCCTCCCTGACCTTCTTGATTTTTTCCTCATCATGAAATTAGAAGATTTCTAAAGTCGACTTTGAAAATGAAAGTTTAAGGATGGCTTTTTTTCAGTCAGATAAGCATCTCAAAAGACTTGGGTTGTTCCAGTAGAGGAATCTCAAAGTTTGGAATAGCACTGCTCGGCCGTCAGACTAACGTCCGATCAAACCTGACAAGAACTGTCTCGAAAAGAAACTCATTTTAATTGTTTGTCGAACACTTGTAGCGACTTTTCCATTCCGGATGATTGCATCATCTGCATGCATCACTTTATCACTACAGAGCATCACTATAGTCTCTATTTCCCATTGACTATAATTATAACTTATAACTATAAGTTTCCCTCTCATCAACAATTGGTAAAAATATGATTCGAACAAATTATTGTAATTATGATAAAAAACCGTAATTGTCACGCCACAATATTACGATCGATAAATTACTTAATTTATGTGTGTATATATAAATATCAAGGGTGCAAACTGACAATGTCAAGTGTCCTTTACCCCCAAAAATGCCACCTAACTAAAATTGCACTCAAAATTACTAAAAATTGTTAATTTAACCGTGACGACAATAATGAGAAATGCCTGTTCAAGTTTAAAATCATTTTTTAAAATATTTTTCATTAGCAAATTGACAACACAGGAGCTCAAAACTTCTGAGTAAAACAAATTATTCAGTGAATAATATTTCCAACTCACGTTGGGTTACAAATTTATTCAGCATAACCAGTGTATTTTAAATATACATCTCAGGCAACATCATTATCACTACAACATCATCATCATAATCATCATCAAATTCAGATCACTACAAACTCAAGTCAGAAGAGCATCATCTGAAAGCATTAAAGCAATAAATTAATAATCAAGTGGGCTAACGAATTAATAATAATAATAATAATAAGAAGAAGAATATAGGAAGCATTTATAAACCAAGTGGATGCTAAAAATAAGCTCATCAAAAAGTCATCAAACTATCCAGGCATGTGTGCAGGAGAAAGAAAAAGATCATGATGATGATAGTGATGTTGGCAATCTTATTTCATCAGAGCTGTTGCCATTGCCACCTTCATCTTGCCAATGAGGAACTGTTGAAGAATCAGAATGTAAAGTAAGTTGATATTATTTGTGATCCATCATCTCTTATTGCCCGTCACCACCATGTCATCATTATTACTATCACTACAATCATAATCATTACCACAACCATTATCATCATCATCACCACTATCACCAACCTCTGCATGCTTCCTGTCCTTATCCTGAACATTGACAATCTTTCCTATGCTTCCATTTCCCAAGAATTTCTTCTGCCTTTCCTGGAATGGGTTGTTAATTATTCATGAGATGCAAAAATATTTATAATCACTGCACTTAAGAAAGAGTAACCTAAGGTAATCTAGTGACTTATGGTAGGTTAATAATATTAATAACATGTAGTGAATATACAACTGCACTACCTTTCAGGAACAAGTAATGTTAATAATATGTATTCAGCATACAACTACAACATCAACAACAACAGCAACGAACCTTGAGTATTATCTGGATGCCCTTGATGCCAAGAGACGGGGCCTCCTTGAGTTGATCCCACGAATAAGACCAATCACAGTCCCAGTGTCCGAAAATATCACCCTTTGATGCGAAGATGACGTGCCTGTTGAGGATGTGTCAACGTGAATAAAGGATCAATGAATGAAAGACAGAGTACTAAATGTGAGTCAAAATTGAGAGAGTGAGTGCAAATTTAAATAATTAAACCTGCACAAATAACATGAAAAAGAATTATTCATAGATGCCTACAACTGCATTCCCAATCAGAGATAACAGTAACAATTACAAATAATAAATAATACTTAAACAAAATTACAAATTGCATCACAGGGCTATTTAAATAATGCTATGGAAAGAAATCTTGTCATGATCATTATCATCACTTACTTGTCTGTGATGAGGAAGATGCACTTGGAGTCCCCAGAGGCAGTCATGTGACCAATGTACAGGTCTCCCGCAAACTCGCCTTTGGACACGTCCTGTCATTTGAAACATTATATCAACAAGCTGTTGATTAACTAGCCAATATTCCTATCATGCTGATAACATCATACATGATAACCGATAATGCTGCAGTGGATCTTCTTAATCACATTACAAAAAATGTGTTCTTAAATCTAACCATCATCATCATCATCATCACAAACATAGTCATCCTCATTATCATCATCACCGACCTGAAGCACTTGATTACCCTCAGCCTCGTGGGCTACATAAGGTCTGACCACCTTATCCTCCTGGATGACCCTCATGGGCCTCAGTTTGAGTGTCTCCTCTGATTGCTCGGCCACCCTGCAATTATAATTGTGGTAATGGTAATGATCAAAACCGAGTTTGTGATGATTTTGAGAACTTAATTAATAATTATCTTAATAATAATAACAATAAAAACAATAATAATAATTTCTGTGCAACCATCCGCCCACCTTCTGATTCCCTCAAAGGAACTCGATGCAAAGTCGACGACACCACTTGCAGGTCTGGTAAAGACACCGACGAGACCCTTACCCATGCCTGAGAGTTCAAAGGGTTAAAAGTTAACAAACTCTGACGACTAAAAGATATCAGCTAAAAGCAACAAGTATTACATGAATTTTTTGTTTGCACTGTTTGTAATAAAAATGTTAAAAAATTAATGTCATTAGTAAGCTAATATCATCAAAATTTAATCAATGCAGCCAGTGAAAGCTAAATTAGTACTGAATAATTTTAATAAGAGCATCCAATTAAACCTTTAAAGAATCCACCAATGCCATCCTGTTTGGCTCCTTCGACAGGTTTTGTTACAATTCCCGTCACTCCATCAAACACACCCTACAAGTCAATATCACTGTAAGACATATAAGTCAATATCACTATAAGACCTGCGAGTTTCATTCAGTCAACGATCATTTCATAATGGACAAAAATAAAACTGACATTAACTTACATCAATTGACTTTCATGTTATCTGATTATTTGTCAGTGCAATTAATAATTAACACAAATAACAATTATAACAATCATTATAAGTTATAATTAACGTATTTAACATATATAACAATGATTATCATCCTACCATAACCAGACCCTTGCCACCTCTTGCCAACCCCTCTTTGAGATCAGCAGGTCTTTTGTTAAGTTCTTCTCTCCTCTTCTTTTGGTAGTCCTCGTCCATCGTCAGGGTGGCAATGCCCTTCCCCAGGGCGCCTGTTATCCTCGATACAGCACCTGCTGCTCCACCTGGATTGGGCGGAAGACAATAGTTTGGTGTTAGGTTTGTTTTGACTTGTAAATATTTATAATTCGATGATTAAATATTTGCTATTAAATATAATAATGATAATAATAATAATAATAATAAATCAACTAGAAATCTTTCAACCAACCAACTGCATGTCCCAGAAGGCTTCTGACCCCGAGCGCCAAACCCTCTGCAAACTCCTCGGGTCCCTGGATGGCCCCCTGGTAGGGTTCGTAAAAGAGGGATTCGATGCCCTCAGCAAGTCCCCTGATCATGCCGAACGGATTCCCGAGGACATCGAGGCCAAGGACGAGGACATACATCTGCTTGATGGCCTGTCCATGATGATGATTGTAGATGCGTTAGAAATTATTTTCAATAATAAGGTTATTTTTATGTAATAATTAATAGATAATGAATTATTAGATAATCCAAAAATGAATAATTAAGGCACCTGTTGCGAGTAGTGCCTCGTTATTTCACTGATGAGTTGTGATTGGCTGTAGAAAGTGAACTTCCTCTCAAAATAGCCCAATCTGTTCACAAAGACAATTGAGTCATTCAATTAACTTTATTTATTACTCAACATTTCTTAATCACAGTTTAGTGATATCAGTGAATTTAAAATGACTTCACATAAACAATCAGCATGTTGTTAAAATAATAAGTTGAAAGTTCCTCATAATAAGCTTAACAAGCATCTTATACTAATACTTTCAAGTCAATCAATTAATACTGAACTTGAAGGCCATTAATTAATTAATTTAATTAATTGAAAATAAATTAATATTTAAAACATACTTGAACACAACGTCCTGAACGTCTGTTAGAACAACTCCAACACTCTGGAGGAAGAGACCAAGAACATCCCACTGAATATTCGGCTGAGGGGAATCTGCCTTTCCGTCGGAACCACCGTACAATGAGAAACTGAGGTGGATCTAAATGAATGAAGTTGTTCGATTGAGTCAATTGATTAGAAAATATGATATTTAATTAAACAAGTGACGAATTGAAAGTAATTTAAGACATATGAAGCCATGTCAAATACAAAATGGCACAACTTAACCTAAATAAGGTTTATAATATAATGAGAAGATAATATAATATAATAAGATATTGAAAGTATTATTAAAGATCACTATGTACAACCTTGAGAGGAGAGAAGTGGAGCATGTCAAAGAAGTTCTTGACGTCGCCATTGGACGCGATGACGGCGTCCTGCATGAGGGTCTGATTGGCCAATTCGTTCTCCCTCTTGAAGTCGACGAGATCCTTCGTCTGGTTGTCGGACTTGGCGCTCGTGAACAGTTCCACCATGGCATTCAGGAAACTCTGGTCCACCTTGACTGCCATTTCTTGGACCAGGAGCTTGCAGTATCTTTGGGAGAAGAAATTTAAGGCGATGAATGTTTAAGCTTTTTTAATATCTACCTGTCTGTCCCATTCGATTTGTGTATAGTTGAGCAATATTAAGAGTCATTTTTAGTTGGTTATTGCATATTTATTAAAAGTAATAAGTTTTCATTTAATTAATTATTAATGCCAATTTTTAGCTGCAGAATTAAGATCTCTCCTAACGATGTTAGAAAAACGTTGCTATTGTTGTTTAGTGTAGATGTCCATAATTGGCCATAAATCTTATTATCTGTAAATCTTAGTATCCATAAATCTTATTATCTATAAATCATATTATCCCTTAATCTTATTATCCATAATTATGAAGAAACAAAAGAAGGAAACTCACTTGAACTGCTTCACAGAACTGTGAGTGCTCGTCCTAATCATGGCACTCAGTTCCACCAATGGTTTTGGAACTTGGGGAAGGAATGAATTTTAAATAATTAAAAGAATCAATTAAACAACGTAATGAGTAAATTAGGCATTGTTAATGCATTGATCAACAATTCAAACCCATACTGCCATGGTCATTTTAAATAAAATAAATGATAAAAGTGATTTCAGAATAATATTTTAATAATGTTACATCCTTCAAAATTGCCTTGTGATGTGAAGAATATTGAAATATCAACAACAATACAAATGGCAGATAATAGTAATGTTGACAACAACAACAATAATAATAAAATAAATTTGACAAGACAAAAATAATAATAATCTTAATAATGATGATGGTTTTATTTGTACTAAAACTAATGAAAACATCAACTGACCACTTTCCGAGGCAACAGACTTCGGGGGAGGAACAGGTGCAAGAACCGTCGGGAACACTGCCCCCGGAAGTTGACTGTCCAGCTGACAATGCATCATCACATTAATTATTAAAAGTTAATATTAATCATTCTTGTGATCATGTTTACTCATTCAATGAACTGTTAATATAACTTATTAATGAATCACTGATCAACATGTATATGCACCTGCAGTCTGTGAATCTTGAGGTGCAACTGAATGGAATGCTTGGAGGTCGAGTACTTGATCCAAACTCCGTATTCGAAACTTCTCCTGATCACCACTTTGTTGGGCTTCATCATGTGCATCGGATCTGTGCTGAAGTCAGCCTGCAGCCAATAGGAGAAGGAGGAGATTAAAAATAGATGGTTAAAGTATTTTCTTTGTTTTTAGTTTTTGGTCCAGTTGTTGTTGACGCCATGGATAATTGGATTTGGACAAGAAACACTTGGAACCATACAAATGTTTACTGGTCATGTGAGTGATGACTCAAAAACAGGTGAATTAATCAATTTGTATATCTAATATAATACAATGTAAGTAATATCCAAATAACATAATGTAATATTAATAATAACTAGTACTACAATTTATTATGGTGTAATTAATAATAATTGATATTACAATTTATTAACAGTGTAATTGCATTCTGACCTCAATTTTGCCCTCAATCGACCTCTTGCCACTGGTGCACTTGTTAGCGAGCAGTTCCGTCTTGTACTCCTGGTAAGACTCCTCGAGTGCACAACTGTATTTTATCTTCAGAGCCTTGAATCTCTTTCGCTTCAGATGCTCCCAAATGACTCCAGAACTAAGAAATTGAAACCAATAATAAGTATTAGATAAATAATAAATATTTATTCATGTATTTGCTGCAATATTTTGATTTAAACTTCATCTGATGGCTTAACGAACATATGGCTCACATATTCAAATCATATTAAAGAATTTAAGGAAAATTTACATAGATAGATGAAGTAACTGTGATCATTGTCAACACTAATTAATAAATCACTTTTAATTAATTTTTCCAATTAATATGAAACATTAAAAAATAATAATTAGCAATCCTCCATCCGATGAAATTCATTCAACAACACACCTTGTGATGCCCATGTAAGCGACTTCCTTCCCGATGAAGTTGTTGACGAGCGACAAACCGAATCCCTGGAGACTGAGGTTGATCTCCTGCTCCAGTTGCTCCAATTCACCTGCCTGTTGTTAATGCAGTACATTACTAGATGCATTCAGGTGTCATGATCACATTTGTCAGTGTTAAAAGTGCAAATGCATAAATTAAAAATTATACTTCAAGAATGTTAGAAATTCAATAAAATAAGTTATAATATCATCAGCTGAGACTGATCTCTACTAAAGGCTCATATTTCCCAGAGTTTGTTAAAATGTAAATGATGACGAGGAAGACGACGACGACGATGATGATGATAATGATGGCGACTCACTTGCTGGGCTGAAGTGGCCAGTACAAGGTCGGGTGTGAAAAGAAGCACCCTCTGCATGCCGTCGAGGAAGGACACCCAGTACAACTTGGAGTTTGCTTGGGGGGCAAAATCTCCAATGCCATCCTGATGATTATTATTATTATGACAATTAAATAATTGTTAACTATTATTAAGATAATATTATTAACTAGTTGTAATAAGTCATGATTAATCTATCTAGCAAACCATTAAGACAATAATGGCTGTAATATATTTATTTGTCCATTGCAAGTGTAAATTTATAAAGTAAGTTATTATTATGACCAAAAAAACCAAATAAACTTGATGAAATTAAATGCACAAGAACAATAAATATACAACAAAAACAACAACAACACCCACCTTGATGAGTTCATCGGACACATTTTTCTTGTCGCCACACGACCATATCAACTCCCTCTTGTCGAGCGGGTTCTGCCAGGTGTAAAGGATGGAACTCTGCGGAGGGAGGTCCAAGGAGGTGTCCAACGACTCCCTGAAAGTGGAATGAATTGTGAATCCATTTGTTTGCATGAACGGCTTTTCCATGCATTCAATCATTTTATTGCAGATTCGTGTATATTTGCCACTAGTGCACAAATAGGTGCAAGTTATTGAAATCATTTTTGCAATGTTAAAAAAACATTAAATTACGTTTCAAATTACATTATTCTTTGTAAAATAATAAAATTTATTTCGAATCCCACTATTATTTATTAATAAAGTTAAATTATGAAGCACAATAAAATATCAAAACACGAAACTAACCTTGAGATGTTAACAAACCACCATTCAACAATTTCCAGCACCAACAAACTCACACCAAAACCACATCACCACAATACAAATCATCATTGTTGCCACCATCATCATTACCGTTGATATAATTTACGCAAGACTGACTTCTGCTTGTATTGGACCGTGAAGTCCGATTGATTGACCAGCAGAACGGAGGCGAAACCGTTGAAGTACTGCTGGAAGGTGACCGTGGTCGCACCCTCTGTTCTCTGGCACACCACATTGACACCCCCGTACTTTCAGAGGAACAATTTTAGTACAATTCAATACATGCAAAATGTATAATATATTGTGAATGTTTAAACAATTAAAATCTATCTCATCAAATATGTAGTTATTTAAATTAATAATATCATTATTAATGATATCACACTTTAATTTAAGATAACAATGAATGTTAATTAATTTAAACAGATGAATTAAAGCAGACATAATAGATTAAAAAAATTAAGATGATAATGATGTTGATGACAACATTAGGGACTCACATCGTGGTACAGTTTCAAGAGGGTTGTGTGTTCCTCTGTTATGTCGAACGGCTGGGTCTCGAGGGCGGAGTTCTTGATGCAGGCGACCAATAGCTTCTTAGAACCTGTCTGCACCGGCCAATAAGGGATGCATTCCCCGGGCTTTATTTCTGTCCAATCAGAGTTTGGCAGGTGCTCTTTGAACCTCACTGTGAACTGTAATGTTTCGTAACTGGGTATTATTTGCAATGTCACATAATGTATGGTATTTGTCATATTTAATAAAACTATTTTCTGTAAAAATAAAGTAAATACGAATATGATAACATCAATGAATAATTAATTAGATTTAAATTAAACAATATATTTCATGGAAATTCATCAAAAAAGAGCAGAAAAGAGACAAACATTGGCTTGATTGATGATCATGTAGAATGGAGTGAAAGTGGCAATCTTTGTGAGGCCATTACTTGCAAGAGTGATTTTCACACCAACCTATTTTTTTAACAAAATAATTTCTCAGTCATTAATATTCAGAGGTACATTATCAAATAATGCATGCTAAATTATTAAATTATGAAAGCTGATAACCTGCCAATATTTTTAAGTTAATCAATAGTAATAATATTTTTGTAAAAATAAACAAGATATGCCAATTCTAATAAATTAACATCTTAATTCACTGATAAATTACGACTGATCATGTGAATATTTCAACTAGATTCTATTTTATTCAGAGCTGTGAAGAAAGCATGCTCTGATATTATTGTTATTAATTATTAAAAATAATATTATTATTACATTATTATGAATGAAAATATTCAAGTAATCCCCAATCAAACTGTATTCTTTAACTAACAAACTGTTTTACCAGTCATCCAATTAGGCTGTGAAGTTCAAAGCAACATGCTGCTTACGAGATCACTATGAGGTATTGATGCCGATTAATTCAATTTATGATAAATTATTCCAATAATTACGATAATCACAATTATTCCAAAAGAAATAAATTTTAAACAAAATAAAAAAAAATTCATCAATTTGGAAAGTAGCTAATTACAACATTAAGCTTGAGGCCAATAGAAATCAATATTTAAATAGCCAAAGTCATATGATTGGACAGTTCAAAACTAGCTAATTACAATGGGCAATCACGATTGGTCAATTTTTAAGGGATCAAATTATTTTTAAAACTAAAATAGATTTTGTAAGCATATTTAGGGAGAAGCTACAAAATCAGACTCTAGCAACTTACAATTGATTTCGGATTATCCTTTGAAGACTTCTAAACGCATTAATGTAACAACACTCATTAGCATAATTTATGCAAATATACTACATACCAATTGCTATTTTTGTCATGCAATCCAAAAAGGAAATGCAAAAACTTCACAACTTGTAATCACCGTACCACTATCATCCACATTCGATGGAATGATTACACCATCATCATCATCATCACCTCCAGCACTAATCATCATCATCATGATCGACAAGTAAAGATCCAACTCACAGTCGACTGTTGTGATTTACTCTTACACTCCACAGTTCCAAGACTTCCAGCAGTGTCCAAGGAGAACTTTTCTGACCAATCAGAATCACTGACCTTGAGGGCGACCTGATGAATTATTAATTAGTTTAAATAGTGTAATAATGCAATATATTTGTACTATTACAATATAATTTTATATGCATTTAATTCATATAATTACAAAAATAAATAAAATAAAATATATGATATAACAAAATGCAGCAATAAGATATTATGAGAATATCATTCTGGAAACAAATAAAGACTTAGAACTCCATTGACACTAAGTACATTAAATTACTAATTAACATAGTTTACTACCACTCTAATAAAGTTATAATAATTAGATGCTGCTGAAAGTTAAAAAATCAAATATTAATTCTGGTGATGATGGATCAATAACATTAAGAGCAACGTTGGTGAGGGACAAAAATAATCAGAAAATAAAAGGTCAAAGTAAAATAATGTTTCTTACTTTATATATATAAAGTAATCAAAAATTAATGATTATAATTGAAATGTCAAATGCTTAAAAAGTAGATAATGCTTAAAAAAAGAAAACTCCAGAAAATCCAAAGTTTGAAACTGTCCTTAAAGACATCAAAACAATGAAGTAAAAATGAATTAGCAAGGCAAATGAACGACTTAATAGAACTGAAGAACACCGTGACTAAACGAGGGTGTCGGCCACAACAAGCTACGACAGTATCAAGTACTACGACAGTATCTAGTACTACGACAGTATCAAGTACTACGACAGTATCTAGTACTACGACAGTATCAAGTACTACGACAGTATCAAGTACTACGACAGTATCAAGTACTACGACAGTATCAGTACTACGACAGTATCAAGTACTACGACAGTATCAAGTACTACGACAGTATCAAGTACTACGACAGTATCAAGTACTACGACAGTATCAAGTACTACGACAGTATCAAGTACTACGACAGTATCTAGTACTACGACAGACTCGAGAAAGCAAGCATTTGATGGAACTCGACCTCAATAACATCAGAAAATCCTGAAATGAAACCCGCACCAAAAAAGGACTTGAAAACCCAATCCAACCACAAGCAAACCAAGCAAAACCCATATCGACCAAATGAAGCAAAACAAGGACAAAAGCTGTCGTATGAAGTCCAACTGAAGTCCTGTCTTTTGAATCCTCGCTCTGCACTCACTTTGACCTTCTTCGACATGCTCGACTTGTCTGGAGAAGATCTGTGCTGTCGAGCGAGCGTCGACCGCTTCCGTTTGTTCTTCGAGACCGACCGGTCTTCCTGTCTGAGAGACTGAGGCAGGGAATCGAGGGATCCGGTGTTGAGAGAGAGGGCACTGTCCGGGGTGGTCGAACCCTCCCTGGCTTCGAGGGAGGCACCGATCACGGTCGCCCTATTTTTTCTGTCCCGACTTCTCTTAAGCTTTGCAGGGTGCAAGATGGATATGATAATAAGGGCAGATTTTGTAAATAAGGTCAGTCACGGGCAATCGATAAGATAGTAATTGCAATAGATTGATCATAGTTCACAATCACGACAGCTCCAAATTTACAACACTGAAAGAGCAGAATTAGAGAAAATGAAAGATTTAATGGAAAACCAAGAAAATATGTGAAAAAGAAATCAAATTGAAATCAATCTTTTAATAAAGAATGCATTCTCACAACTACAGTGAATGTGTTAATGAATGTATTATTGAAGGTTGAAAGGGGTGCATGGTCACTGAAATGATTTTTAATTTTACATGCCAAGAACATTCTCATTTGGTTCCCATTGAACGATTCCAATCAATGAAATCAAAGAATCTTGTGATCCCTGAAAGGTGTCCAGTCGTGCACACAAAATGCATCGACATTTCAAGTTAGAAATTCCATCTAAACTTTCCCTTTTCCATGTAACATGATCACATTTATTTGAATTTACTCAGAATTGTTGTTAAACAAGTTTTCTGATTAAATTAGTCCTGCCTTCAAATCCCTGGCTGGCACCTACTTCATTTTATTACAAAATACTCACAACTTAACTAACATGCTGACACATCTACCTCATAAATCATCTCTTCAAATTTACATTAATTAGGTAGTTAATATATAAAGCCAACATAAAAAAAAAACAAATTGAATCTTGAATTCTAAGGCTTCTTTTAACCATGTAATTAATAATCCTGACGAATATGCTAATGAGTTTAATCGACCCTACCTTGGAGACAGATGATCCAGAGGTTCTCTTGAGGAGGATGAAAACAACTTCCTTGAAGTTGCTCGGATGTTCGACCACGCAGTCGTCTGACGCCTGGAAAGGTTTAAAAGTGCAACTAATTTGGATGGTATTCTGAATTGAAATTTGATTAAGAACGAAGAACATTTTGAAAATCTTTGCAGTAAACAATAAGTAAGTGGAGTTTGTGAATAATCATGAACAAACTTTATAGATGAGATTCTGTCCTGTAAGGTTGATCATCCAGTAGGGACAGTACAAGGACATTTGGAGGTGACCTGCTGAAGTGTCGCTGTGGATGCCGAGGTCCTTGAAATTCAGAAGGAACAATCAGTGTTCGGGTTTCAGGAATAATTTCTCTAGCTTGCTATCACCATCCCCATAACTATCATCATCATCTTCATTTACAAATAGCTTAAGATAATAACTCTTAATTGAGTAATTACATAATAAAAATAAAAATTTACGAAAATAAATGACATTATCTCTCTAAGTTATTATCACAACTATTTTAGATAATCCTACATTCAGTAAATTATTAAATAAATAACATTACTTCTATTAGCCATCATCACCCCCACCACCATTAACATTGTTGTAATTTTGCAGCCACTAACAAGCGTGATTCGTTTGTTGTTGTCCATCGACTCGAAAGTCCAGACGCTGAGAACGGATTTCTTTGCTTCAATAATTTGACTCGACGTCCAATCTTTGTGCTGATAGGTTAACTGGAATTTGGATAGAATAAAATAATAAATATTTATTTCAATATAATTTATTTATTTATCCGGTCCATGTGCTATTCTTAACGTGCATGAAATATGACCAGCATGAAAAGAAAGGAATAATCTTCATTATTTATATTAAAGTGATAATAATAACAACGACATAAATTAAATATAATTAGCACATAAAACGTACAAATGATAACATAGACAAAATAAAACCTACAAATATGGAGAGAGAAGATTCCCCCGGTTGCACGGAGGTGAGTTGGATGTGATGACCCGGTTCGACCTTAACACCCTCTTCTGGACCCTGGTGTAATAAAATGCAATCGTTATTATTGCCATTAATAAAATTAACAAATTATAAATAGTTAATTAAATTATTTTCTAATTATAGAAATACAGTTTTATGCTGATTACTTCCTACCTTTGTCTTGCAGAGGATGGGGACTGGCAGAAGGTTCTTAAAGGTCACCGAGGGCATGAGAATGACATTGTAAGTTTTCACCGTCTTCTCATCCGTGAACTCGTGCCAAATCATGTCTTGCTCCACTTTCACCTGCAACAACATCGAAGAACGCTCGGTAACCATAACAACGACTTTTACGTTGGAACGACGATTAAAATAAGTGAATTAATTATAAAATGCACGGTTCGGAATGTAACTGACAGCCATGAAGATGCTCTGCTTGTCACTGGTCGTGCTCTTGCACTCGAAAAACTTTGCCTCTGCCAAATTGCTTGGACTCTGCCAGCTGAAAGGGTGCATGCACTGGACATATCTGAAAGATTAATAAAAGTAATAAAATAGTCTCAAAGTATTATTAATTATTAATTTTTAATGAATAACGATAATTATTTTACTATAAAAACTTAACAACATTCACATCTTATACTTTTATCAATTTTTAAACAGCATCCTTTAAGCACAACTTAAATAAAACATTTGCTGAATTAAGTAAATCATCGAAAGCAAGCTTCCAATCACTGCCTACTTCTCATCAGAGGGCTTGAAGAAAAGCATGTACGGGGGTGTGGATGCCACCTCACAGGGGAGGTTGACGGACTCCCCAGGTCCGACAGACCCACAACGACCTGTGACATCTTCCGCCATTTTGTAGAAGATGTCGATGCTCATCGGCAGTTTGTTTGTCACCTGGAAAAATTTGGCAACGATTACATGAAAGAAAGGAATTACAACAGGACTATGACAAATGATTTGACCAAAACAATCAAAATTGAAGATCTATTTGTGATCAATCAGTCAATCAAATCAGCTAACAAACCTTGAGAACAGATCTGAGGACAATAATCCTGCACCCGTACGAGATCTTTGTGTGCCCGACAATCTGCAGTGGATTGCCAGCACCTGTTGTCTGATTGATGCTGAAAGCCCTCTTCTCAGCCCTCATTGCCCGGACATCACGAGAGACACCGTAGTCGTTGAACTGTGACAAGCAGTAATTAATATTAAAATAAATATTCATGCCACAATACAGCATGTAGTAAGAGTAATCATAAAGACCACAATAAGAGTAAATTAACAATCATAACCACCACAACAACAACAACGACAGCAACCTGCACTGAGAACTTCTTCACATTCTCCTCGACAACCTTCCCGTAGATGTTGTCGAAGGAGATGCACATCTTGTTTCCAGGGGCAGGCTGCTGAGCCACGGTACCGTCCACGGAACTGCCCGTCGTCATGGCAACGTTGTCTTGGAACTCTGCACTCTCGCCGGACTTGAGAGGGAGGGAGTTGGTGCCTTCGGCAGGCTGTTTGTTCAGGCACTGAATGTCGACGAGAAATTAATAAAAATGTTAATGAGATGAAATAATTTCTTTTCCATTAGTACCGAAAACACTGGCGCGCGTGTTTAGTCACAGTAGATGTTAATAATCCGATTACTAATAATTGTAATGGTTTAACTATTTTAGTTATAATAATCATAACCAGCATTCTACCTTGAAGTACGCGTCGTATCTGATGGTGACCAGCGTTCCAGTTTCATTCCTGACTGTGTATGGAGCGAGAGCCTCTTCGGAAATCGTTGGCATTTGCACCAGCGAGTAGGCGTCCGAGAATGACTGCAAATTAATTTATTCATAAATAATTATTTTAAAAGACATTAAAAATTATTCTGTTATTCCTATAACATAAAAACAATAATAAAAATAATATCGTGTTTACTTATAAAATAAATATTAATATAATCAAATCTCAGTGGCCAGCATGGGAGTGCCAAACTAACGTGACTCAAGTTGTTGAGCACTTCGAGGAGACTCTTTGTGACGGTGACTTGCATGACGTCGTGCGAGACGATGGAGATGGAGGACTTGGCAGGAGGAGGGGCAGGAAGACCATCGACGTCGTCCTCTTCGCTTGAAGTTGTTGAATCGTTCTGCTGCATCTGAGGGGTGAATAGGTGCAGATGTATTTTTATGTTTTTGCATGCATATCTTTATATTTTATATGAACATATCTGTTTATATCTTAGAATACATTTAAGGATAAATTATTTTTGATGTATTTTTTATCTTTTATTATCATTATTATTTTTTATTTCACCTTCCATGTTAAGAATTGATAATTTAATATTATTATTATCATCATTAAAAATAAACAAGCAACTATAATGTCATCAGGCTTACTGAGATGGAGATGCTCCAAGGCTGATGCCTGGCTTCCACCTCAACTGGCTCAATGATTGGTTCCCAGGCTGCCATCTTCTCGTTATAATAGGCAGACTCGACGGTTATGTCGCATGCTGTGTGGAGCTACCGAATAAAGATTAATTCGCTTGTAATGTAAGCAGTTATTAAAGTGATTCGTTGTCGTTAAATCCTAGAAACAATTTTATACAAAATTTTTCTAAATAATAACTATATAAGTATCAGAAAGATTCACTCAAAATGTAAAATACAAAGAGAACAAGCTCACCTTGGTGGACCAATTTTTAGCCTCAAAATTGTTGACGTAAATCTCCGTGACGATCAACGGTTGCAGCCTCTTGCCATACCCACCGAGGAGGGTCACACCAATTCTGCTTGAGGACAGGAGCAACTGAAAATAATAATAATAATTAGTATAATTATTTTTATACTTTATACTTAGTAACAACTATAATAATGCTACTACTAATAATAATTAGCAACAGTTATTAATTGTAATTGCACCAGCAATCTCTTACCTGTTCTCCTCTGCCACTCTGAACATCATGATAATCTTCAGCACAAACAGCAGACGTATCAACTTGGTGGATAAATTATAAAATAAAAAAATTATTAAAAAGCAAAATTGATCTGAGATTAGTTGAAAATTAATTAATTAATTAATTATCTTTAATTTAAAAATGTTGACAACCTTTTATCAATGAATCGGCATTGTTGCCATTAGTTGACTTGAGAAACCAATAATTGCAGTTGTCCAACTTTTTGATGTTCCACAGTTCTTTTGGAATCTTGTTCAGGATGTCTTCAACTGTTTCCACCTGTGGATGAAGTGCACGGTGTGTATTACAATGATATTAATATATCATTGGTGATACATGTAATCGATAGTTATGAAAAGGATAACACGTAATCGATGGTGATTGATATGATGGCAAAGTTAATCAATCAATGATAAAAGCAGACGATTATAAACATCCAATTAAACAAACACCATCGACTACTTCAGCATGATTACAGACATTACAATTTAATTAGTATAATCAAGACACACAAACTCATGCAATCATCACCAACATCATCACCAACATCATCACCACTGACATCATCACCACTGACATCATCACCACTGACATCATCACCACTGACATCATCACAGTCAACAACCAAACATACCTTCGGCTTGGAAAGGGGTGCCAAAGTGGATGTGATGATTCTGATCGAAGAAGCCGACACAAGAAGGTCCACATCGGTGATCGACACAGCGATGTGCGGGTTCTTGCCGTAAGGGGCACAACTCTGAAGCTCTATGGTCACGGGACTTAGAATCTGTTTCATGATATTTTCATGATTACTAGGCTGTTCAGAACAACAACAATCATAAGTAATACTACTTAATATAGTTTTATAATTATTAATAGTTATCATATTACATCGAGAATACTGAACATAATTTTGTAGTTAATAATAGTTATAACATCACATGACTGATTAAACTTTATACTTAGTAACAACAGACCACACTTCAAAAATAACAAAATCTTAAACACTAATATTTCAAGATGATTAAACATTTGGCATATTTTATTAATTATTGTTAATAATTAACCTTAATTCTAAACTCACATGAGATTTGGTAGTCTCTGGACTGGAATAGACACAGGAGAATATAGTGAGGTCCTTCAGTGACCCTTTCATGGTCTGCAGGGCTGGTGACCCTCTCATCAGGAAATCTAATTCCATCTGTGAGTAAAACTTTCGGGGTCTTTTTATGAATAAGTTGTTTCGCGAACAAGGGTTTATAATTTTTTTAAGTGTTTATCATCAATAATAACATAAATGTATACATTTTTTTACATACCACATGCTTTCCTGGATCGTAAATAATAACATAATATCACAATTTATATTTTATTTAATTATATTTACATTAAATTAATTTTAAAATTATTTTTACCTAACAGATGCAGTCCTACCTAAGGAAAAAACCCATTGAAATCAATAGAAAAAAAAAATTAAACAACAACAGACCTGCAACCAGAGGGCGTTGGTGTTTGGGTTCATAGGGTCTTCAACCATGATGACATTTGACCTTTTCATCACAAACAGAACCTTCATCTCTGATTGGTCGACAACGACCGGAGGTGATTCGCTGACCACGGAAGTCGATGACGTGGCTGAAGTTGCTCCTGAATTTAATTTTAAGTTGAAATTCAACAGGAATTCATAAAGCTTAATATTTTAATTTAAGATAATAACAATCTATAAACTATATTTTATTAATTTGTGAAACTTTAATTTAAATACACATAATCTACTTTTTAAGGATAGAAAAGAAACATTTAATATTCTAAGAAATCCAAATATAATGTTTAACTTTGTAATAATTTTGACTGTGATCATCATCATCCTCACATTGAAATTTAGCTAACCTTCCTTCTTGACCTGAACATGGCTGACCTCATTTGCAGCCCCCTTATTGGCTTCTTGTGGCAAGGTGCTCTGCATGTAAAAGTCTGACAACTTGAGGAGGAATTCGAGGCACAACACCACCTCCAGATGATCCAGCTTCATGTCCACTGGAAGGAAATCAAGTTGAGGATTAATTTGCATTATTATTAATATTAATGTAAATATTATTAAATATTGAGGATTAGTTTGCATTAATTAATTAATATAAATATTTAATCAGATTTATCAATGAAATAGACTTGTGCCAGTAGGTTTAAATTAATGGATAATAATAATAATAAAAAAAAAATATTGTTCATCGGAATACTCCATAAAACCTCAAAACGCTGAAAGAGCACTTTTGTTTGCTACAAACTGAATTGTTGCAAACAAATTTTAATCACCTGATTTGTTGTTTTTGTTGTCCTGCTCGAACAAGAGTTGCATCATCTTCACCTCCTTGCCACCCTTTGGATTCGCATGAGTGAACATCCTTCATGAATATTTAATTATTATTAATATTGTCAATATCAATCTCGAGAAATAATCCATCATGTAGATTACATATATCTAGTTTATAATTTAATGACAATCATTAATATTAGATTAATATAAATTTATTAACTTAGTTAAGCAATGATTAATAATAATAATAATAATAATAATAATAACAACAACAAAAATAATAATAACAATAATAATAATGATAATAGATTCCAACTAACCATTGGTCACCACCAACCCACCTTGTTATTCCAGCAGCCTTTTCCAGTCGAGCGTCGCATATTTGGAAGAGTGTGAGTGACAAGTCTGCAGTAACGGAGGTGTCTGACTTGATGTTGCACACCAACGACAACATTTTCAACTCCACGAATGCCAGGTGGTTTTTGTCTGTTTTGACGACGGCATCTGGAGTCATCGGAGATAAGAGGCTTGAATTCCGTTCCCCACCAATTATCTGAAGAAGTTGTTAACATAAAGTTAGTTAATAAACATTATCTGAAGAAATTATTGACATTAATTGCTAAACCTCATGAGATTCACCTTCATCTCATTATCAGATAACAATGATCAATTTAAAAAAAAGTAACCAGTATCAATCAGTTACTGATCAGTTAACGAACGTACCTCATCTTTCAACCCTCCAGTGTACAATTTGACAAGAATGGACTCGACATCGAACCTCGCCTTCAACGTCGTGCGAAGTTCATCTTTCTTTCCATCCGTCTTCGTCGTCGCTCTGTCGGGCGACGTTCCGAGCTGCTGCTGAGGAGCGTTCAGCGTCGTCGAGGATTTCGTTGACACGGCAACGGAGGATTGCGACTGAATTTTGACTGGTGGCAAGAAAATAGGCAGATGTTGTGATAATGTTTATTATTCCAGAATAAGAGAGAGAGAGTAGTTTAAATGACCACATAACTGTATTTAAAAATATAACAAATGTAAAATATTCATTAATGGTTAGCAACAGCAATCGATCAAAATAATAATACGTTAATACGACAACTATTAAAAAAATGAAACAGTAAGTAAAAAAAATATCAATATATCAATAACTAATATAAAAATAATCAATAACTAATCAGACCTGGCTGCTTAACAGTTGCAGCATCTGTGCCTCCATCAGCAAGATTCTCTGACAAAATGAGGAGCACTGTCCTCAAGTCTCCCTGATCAACTGAAATCTGATGAATTGAAGAATTTATCAATTGCTGAACTGCTGAATGTTTGCACAATGAAGTGCAGATATTTACTTTAAAGTTTCAATGATCACTAAATTAACAAACTCATCCAAATATCCTACATAAGCTCAATTTAAGAATCAATTGAATAATAAAAATAATAATAATAATATTAATATTAATAATAATAATTAATAATAATAATAATAATAATAATAATAATAATAATAACTGTCTCCAGTTAAATTTTACTGACAGCAAACTTCTGAAGTTTTCCATTGATTTCAACGTCTGGCACTCCATGGTACCAGGAGGATGAAAGATTCCTGGTGATGGAGATGAGGAGATTCACAGGATCCATTATGAGGTTCTCTGATCTCAGAACCTCCTTCACAATCGAGGCTCTGAATACATGGAGATAATAAAATGATGACAATGTCAACAGCAACATATTAATAATATGGCAATAATGATAATAATGGTGATGATGACATTAATAAGGAATGAAGCAGATGTGATTATGGTGATAAACCTGTTAAGATAATAATAATAATCGCTATCATCATCACAAGTGCAACGACAATCAATTTACGGCTAATGAATCACCCATCATTATCTCACCTGAACAACTTGACACTCGACAGCTGCACAGTCATGGTGTCGAGCATGGCCGGCAGACCCGACATGTCCTTGACGGGGAGGACTCGGAAAGAATTCTGAACCTTAAGGAGGCCGAGGTCCACCACGAGACATTGGTGGGATTTCCTGTTTCGCGGCACGATCACCACTGGTGCTTTTATTTCCACGTCGAGTCTGAAAAAGTCACAAGTTTATATTTAACTTGAAAAAAAACCATTTTAATTTTAACTGAGGTGACATAATTTTGTGTGCTGTAATAATATTGTATTGTGTAATGCATTGCATTCATAATATCAAACATCATAATGCATTAACAGACTAAATCTTTCTTTAAGCCTATTAGATGATAATGAAGTTTCTAAACAATTGAATAATTTCTTAAATATTATTTCACATCATCCACATCTCAACGAGGTTCCCCTATCTCAGTAACTCCCGACAGTCCGCTCACCCGACACGTGTGGCCTTCTGCGAGAAGTCCTGAGCAGCAGCCGAAGCCTTTTCCTTGGCAGCCGTTCCTGCCTCCATTATGCTTGCCTTGGCCCGCTCGAACTGGTTCAGGAAGCGCTGAAAGTAACATCACATAAGCGTTGATAAACTAAATAAGCATATTACTTTTATTATTATTATTATTATTATTACATTGACCTTGAAAGATATTTAAATAGAAAGATAACTCCTTAACAATAATTGAATAAATAAAATAATCAACAAATCTGACAACTCACGAGAAGATCTTGAACAAATTTGTTGATGAAAACCACTTTCATGCAACCAGTTCTGATGGTTGCACTGGTATCGACCGCCTTCATGTCCAGGTACCCTGCACCTTGAGTGGCATCGTTGAACACCATGATGACCGCCTGGAATACCTGGTTGCCTTCAAAGTAGAGGATCTGAAGGAAGGATGGAATTAAAAACAAAATTATTCAATTAATCTCACAGAGTTCACTGAGAAGAAACAATGTATGCATCTATTTACTTATTTTTGTTCATTAATTAATAAATGTCAATATGCATTACAAGGTGGCCTAATAAAAGATATGTAAAAACAATACAATGTTGCCAGATATTCATTCGAGATACAATACAACAATATTGATTATATTACAATATAAGATGGTGCAACACATGTGTCAGATGTTCATGAACTACCTTGGTGTAGCATGTGTCCTCAGATTTGTCCAATACGGTGATGTCTTTGAGTGACGATTCAACACACGTCATGCTCTTCTGAAGCGTTATTGCTGTGTCAAGGCCTGAACAATTGATCAACATGTTATTAATTAAATCATTCATTAACCGACTGACTAATTATAATGCTGGAAATTATGTTGTATTTGTTTGAATATATTTGTAGATGAATCTGATTTTGATCAAGGATAACTATGATGATAACAAATGTATGTAATTATCTTAATGGTGATAAGTGGTGAAGGTAATAACAGAACTGATGATGGTCATGATGATGATGATTATGAATATATAAATATATAATAAACCTGTAATTTTCATCTCAGTAATGAGCTTGTGATGCGAGCTGACGAAAACGATCAAGTTGTCCATCTTGACAAACAAAGCCACATCAACAACCTCCTTGGCCTTCTTCTTTGTGCCTGTTCAAAAGATGATTTAAGAAGCAGTAATATAAATAATATTACATAATTATTACTATTATTATTATTATTATTATATTATTATTATTATTATTATTATTATTATTATTATTATTACTAAACAACGAATGTAGTAAAACATGTAGCAGATGTTAATATCACCCACCACCATAAACAAAATACTTTTGAACTTTTCAGATCAACAAACACACAACGCCGACATTACCCAAAAGATCGCAAACATCCTCACGTCTTCTGGTTTCCTTCTTATTGGCTGCCGCAGACAACGACATCAGGGAGGTCCTGGAAAGCTGTCTGCCCATTTGCACGAGGTTCGATTCTCCTTCCCGATCGGAGCTTTTGCTCTTCAGTCTGTCCTGGATGCTTTGGAAGAAGGAGATGAGGTTCAAGATTGCTTCCTGGTGGAACAGGAATTCGAGCTCCGAAATGGAAATGTTGATCTTTTGGAGGGTGCCGTTGAAGGTCGTCCAAAAGTCGGGGTGTTTAATCTGGGCCTGGAGTGGTTTTAATAATAATAATACAGCAATGAACATTGTTTATTAAAATCAATAATTAATAATAAATAAATAAATAATTTATATAAAATCAATAATTCCAACTGAATAACATTCTTATTTAGCAAATATATTGAATGCTTCGAGTGCCCGATTGACAGCGACATCACTGCAATTACCATACCATTTACCAATACATAGTACCACTTCCAAGGCAGCGAACACGACATAAAAAACATAAAATATGTTTTATGACAATGTTGACAATTTTAATCAATTTCAATTACAAATTTAATTCTATTGAGTTTGTTTGAGTTACTAATTTAAAGAAACAAATAATATAATTAATATAGAACCAGAATCAACAATTGTCAAATAATAATAATGGTGAGGTTAAGAGTTAGCAAGAATCGTATTATTTATTATAGTTAACGTTACCATGGTGATGTCGATGTTGAGAAGATGCGATTGGTCATCAGCGATGTTTGGGGTGTTGATGAGGTTGATTAGAGACTCGTTGTTTAGAGCTGTTATATGTTAAACAATAACTAATTAATAATTATCAATTAATGATCATAATGAATTATGATTGTTTAAAGCTGTTGTATGTCAAATATTATTAATTAATTAATTAACAATGATGATGATAGAATAATGATTATGATGTGTCCATGAAAATCAGGTTCTTTGTTGAGTTTAGATATTTAGACTAAAAACAATAGCATAATATTTATTCATGCAATATAAATAATATCACTGACAATAAACTACACTATATAAGTTATATCACATAACATCATCATCAGCACTAGGAAACATAGAAAATTAGTCATGGAAATAACAACACCAATAATAATGATAAGAATGTTGATAATAATTATGTCATCCATCAGGAGAATATTGTCACCTTTGAACTGGGTGTGCTGCAGGTAGATGCCACCCAGGTAGACCGAGACGTGGTTGTCGAATGGCTTGACAATGACGTTGGTTCCGAGTGACATTACCACGACTTTCAAGGTCGGAATCTCAATTGAGTTTTGCAGCTTCGACAAAGTCAAGCAGATCTGGAAATGGTGGTCACAACTCAGCTCATTCCAAAGTAATGGTTGGCTATACGGCATTCATATTTATTTAGATATTTCTAGTTTTATTTATTCGGTTTTCATAGATAAAAAAATAGTTTAATTTATTTACAGTTTTATATTTTATAGTAAAATCATTAAATCAATCAACCAATCAAATCATCACCACCAGCACCATCACCATCAACAGCTACAAGGAGAGGTTGAAAGTTACCTCTCTGACTTCGAACTTGAGTTCAATGTTCGTAGATTGATGAATATTTGGAGATACTTTCTTTTCCTGAAAGCAGTAATAAATAATTAGTAATTACGCAATTCGAATTTTAATTATTAACAATTACTAAACTTGTCAATATGAGTCACAGTATTAAATGACAAAAATAATAAGTAATAAATAATTGTTTGAAAACTAACCGGGAGAGCATCATCAGGAATAATTTTGGTGACTTTGTTGATGTTGTAAGTCGACTCCTCTTGAATTGCAAAGTTCTTCAGATCAACCACATTCAGCTGCAGATCGTGTTTCAATTAATACTGACTCAAATTTATTTATTTCGTTATTTTATTTATCCAGATTATTATATATTTTAAGATCCAGCAAAAGCCAAACAACAAAAATGCCCAAACACTTGCAACTTAAGGGCATTAATTCAATTTTTTAATTTAATTTATGTCTGAGTCTCAAAATATTAATCTAAAAAATATGATAATAACAATAACTTTGAACTAAAACTTTACTAACTACTACTTTAGCAATAATATTTAATAAGTTCGTTTAAGAATAATATTTAATAAGAACATGTAATGGCTTATGATATAATCTTATTTAATATATATACTGATCATATAATAATATATAATATATATTGATTACGTAACGATGTGAACCAACATCTGTATCATCTTCTGAGAAGTTAGGTGTGACATTCTCGTTGGACTTTGGCAACGGGATGCTATTGATGAGTGCCATGATGTCGACCAATCGCTGGTCAGAGAGGTTCATGTTCAGAGCGGGCAATTCACCAATCACGCGCATCCTTGGCAGAGTAAAATTATAATTATGAGTTTAATTAAAAATATCTGCTGTGATCCTTATTAGTATTGATGATGAGTATGATAATATGCAGAAATTTAATATTCATTTTAATATTAATATTCATGAATTCAATTACTTTGGAAGATGAACATCCTCCAATAAACATTTGTACAGGCTGACGTTGATGGCCATTGGCTTGAGGATGTGCATCGGTGAATCAACAGACTTTCTTGCCTCCTCCCAGTTGTCTCCTATTGGTGAAATAAATGACCCAGTTGCATAAATATTTTGTAAAAATACTATTGGTTAGGCTGACTGATTGTATTGACATTATTATTACCAATAATGAAATGCAGATTTAAATCTAAATGGATTAATCAATGAATGAACAGGTAAATAAATAAAACATATGTTGGTAACATTTTTTAATGAATTTGATCAATAATAATTATTTCTTAATAATCTTAAAGTTCTACAGATATTGTATATGCAATTGAAAAACATTTTATTTAGCTATTCAACATTCACCTGGATTGATGTAGAGCACCTGCAGGCTCTGGACTTGTAGCTGGAAAAGGTCGTATGCACTCTTCTTCACTTCATCCACTGACTTCTTGGACTGATCGATATATCATGTCAATATGTCATGTGAATGTATTTAAATGGATCAATATATCATGTCAATATATTTAAATGGAAAATGATACTTCACAATGCCACCATCAACAACATGGGGAGTTTTAATCATTTTAAAAATACAAACCAATGAGTCTACTTGGCTTCTCTTGTTGACGTTGGCAATGGTCATTTGACCCAGGTCGAGCACCATCATTCGGCAGTTTCTGACAACAAGCAGCAGTATATTAATATTTTGTGATTAAAAGTAATATGATATGTTATACAATTAAATAAATTATCAATGAACCAGTTAATTAAAGACAACATTTGCAAGGAATTCCAATCCAATAGTGCTAGCACTAATAATTGCAATAAGATTAGAATCAATTATTACAATGACATTGCATTTAATCACAACAATGAGAGCGACAGTAACAACAGCAACTAACGGTCTGTAGATTCCAGACTCTGGCACGAGGACGTAGAAAGGTTGAACTTGCACCGAAACCTCGGTGAACTTCTGCTGCTCAATGGCAAACTGGAGTCCTGTCACCGTCTGCTCCTTCATTCTTTCCAGACTTGCAAAGGCTGCTGCCTGGAGTCTGATGATGATTATTATAATTATTGCTATTATTAATTATGGTGGCATTGATGTTGTCATGGTTATACTATTGAGAGGATATTAGAGGTTCATTTATTTAATGATCATTCATACTGTGTGATGATAAAGAAGACAATGACAATGATGAATAGGATTTTCAAGAAGAAGATGTTAATGATGGTGATGGCAACAATGGTGATGTAATGATGAAGATATTATACCAACTGGACAAGCTGAATGGACTCAGGAGGTTTGAAGAAGTCAGCAAGAGAGATGATGGTGACCTGATGTCAACAAAAACATGGCATGAATAACACGCAATTAATGCATATGCCATACATTATTATATAGTATCATAATTACTATTACCACTAGAATAATAATACATTAACTAATAACTAATTACAATACAGAACATAAAACCAATACAAGGCATCTGTTAATAATAGCAAACTAACTGCATGGTACATGATCTTCAGAGGCTGAGCCTTGAGTACGACCCTCGTGTCGCAGAGTCCGTCGAGAGGATTCGTTTCGAACATCACGTCGATCATGTGTAGACCTGTTGCCATGGAGATGTCATTTGACTCAAGATTTAATTTACTACATGGTAATGATGGCAATGCCTTCATGGTGATATCATTGAGATTATTATAGAGAAATTTTAACAGTTAATCAATCAAGACAATATTCACAATAATGGACAAAATAAATTCAGAAGTCACCAGTACCTGGCATAGGAAGGTCACATGTGACAACATGGGGTGACGAACCCACACCATCAATGGACTGTCCATTCACCGACAAGGACTCCATGCGGGCTAAAACCCTGTAAACACATACATGCTGTGTAATGATTGTGATGATGATGATGGATGTTGAAGATGGTGACGATGAAGGTAAGAATATTTTGATGCATTAAATGCAAAGTAAATAGTTGATGAAATCCACTCTCAAAAATTCTGACATAAAACAACACAACATAATGTAGAAGTGGTAAAAAATAATAATAATTCAAAAACTAATATATTTAATGCTCAATAAATTAGTCGTTAGTTTTAAATAAATTAGCTAATAATAATAATAATTAATAACTTTATTGCTTCAGCAGCTGGCCTCTGTTCAACATTTGTTTCAACATTCTTCAGTTGCAAGTGAACAATCTCGGAGTTTCTTTGAGAACAAATAAGAATATTTAATTACAAACTGCTTAATTACAAAATATCATGTAAGAAATAAATTGAAATATTACTTGACAGACGTGTCAAGGAGTTTAATCCTTAAACAGTTCAACTTCAGCTTGATGTTAGTGGCAATGAACTGCAATATATGGAAGTCAGAATCACATATAACAATAGCAATGCAATGTAATGTCATCATCAATACAAACAATAAACAAACATTTGCATTATTAATTAACAAAGTAATAAATTAGAATAATTTATGACCTCCTTAGGGAAGACAGTGTCGACATTCTCCTGGTACCCGATGGCTTCGTAGAGTTTGTTCTTTTCCTCTGGTGTCATCAATTCCTGAACTTTGTCTCCTAAAAACAGAAACGCATCGTCACAAATCTGACGCGCACTAAAATAACAACTTTTTTTCTGCCCTGCATTTTCTTGGAGTGCAACCGAACAATAACCGTATAACAATCACAAGTTAATTGTAAAAACTTTAAATTTATTAATTAATTATAAACAAAATAAAATAAAAACTGTTTTCTGCAAGCGAACAATAATCATATAACAATCAAAAGTCAATAGTAAAAACTTTAAGTTAATTAATTAATTAACTACTAAACGAATTACTTGCTACTCATCGAAAACGCAACAACAACACTCAACTGAACTCTACTCACCTCTGGAACCTGCTCCGACAAGACCGAAAACAATTCTCATGAATTTTAAAACAAAACAACTGAAAATAGGAACAAAAACCACTCGAAACTCACCAACAGATTTTTCTTCCTGCGACGTCGACTTGCTCGACCTGAACCAACCTCCGAACCAACCCGTAGATGGGGGTGGCTTGTTGAGGCCCTCTTTCTGCACCTGAGGGTAAATATATCATTATCATCACCACCAATGCAATCATCATCATCATCATCATCATCATTAACATTGTTTAGTCCATTTTCTATTTACTAGCATCAAAATCACCAACCTCCAGCTCAGCCTGTCTTCTCATGATGGTGATGTTGAGAACATCAAGTTTCTTCTCACATTGCTGAATTTATGAATAAATAAATAAAATGGATAAATTAAAATAAATGTATTTAGCCATGTATTTACCTATTAATATATTATTACTATAATAAGCAATTAGTACTATTAAGCACTTACAATTACAACAATTAATTATGAAAATAATAAGCTCAGCAACCTCAATATTCCCGAGCAGTTCAGCACTTGGTTTGTTGGTGATGAGTTTCTGTTTGTAGTTGTTCTTGTACTGCTTGCAGGTTTCCCTGAAGTCCTTCATGACCTCCCAGGACCACATCCTCCTCCTCCTCCTCACCAGTTCGTTCAGTACGCAGTCCGAGGCAAACTTCCACCTGGGTGTTTGAGAAGTTGTGAAGTGATTTGTGGTGAGAGCCAACACAATTATCATCGTCAGTGGTGGCAGCATCGCCACTACCGTCACCGTCATCAATCTTAACATTGCATCTGATCGTCAATTGTCACGTGTTAATAAAATAAATTTTAATGAATTAGTAATAATTTAGATATTTAATTGCAATAATATAATACTAACAATTTGATGATATAAATTCAGAAATATAATAGCAACATAATAAATTTCCTAATAAATTCATCATCAATAAATAAATAAAAAGCTCAAAATCCATTGAGACTTTAAACCACTTTTATAACCAATAACATTTTAAGTAAGACTTGCATGACATAACCACAGACAGCCATAAATAGCATTCACATGACACAATGCTGACATAGATCTTATTGTGATGAAGGTGTTACAATGGAACATTAAATAGTTAAAAAGTTGTTATGTGTTATTTTTAACCCTGGTTTTATAGGCTGGACATTCATACTGCCATTACAGATGTAATAATTAAAATATTATTCATAAAATTAATAATGACAATTAACCACAAATTCTAAGCATATCTTAACTACATATCCGTAGTATCATGATGGTCGTAGCTAAGAATATCAACTAACTAATCACATTGACATTAACTACTGTTGGATGTCAAAATATTTTACAGCATCAACATCAATAACAATGTTGGTAATAAGAGTAATTTTGAAGGATTTCATGCCAGTTTATAGAAATAAAAATTACAAACCATAATTTCCCATTTTTTCTTTTTGGCACGTCGGGTCGGTATTTTCTGTACTTGCTTGACAGTTGCATCCTTTCAAACGAGTCCAAAAACTCGAGGAGGGTTTTGTACTGCAAAGTTATTACGAGGTTTTCAATGTCGTTTCTATTGACAACGACACTATTTTAATAATAATAATAATATGACATAATATTAATTAAATAGTGTTACGGCAACAACAAGCAATAATAATGAAAATATTAATGCAAACATTATTATCTTGACAGGCTAAATGGCATTGACATATATTTCAATATTATTATTATTATTATTATTATTATTATTATTATTATTATTATTATTATTATTATTATTAATATTATTGTTATTATTATTATTATTATTATTATTATTATTATTATTATTATTATTATTATTAATATTATTATTATTATTATTATTATTATTATTAATATTCACTATAACAACCTGTAGCTTGTTGAGGGCGATGGATATTTCCTCGAAGATGACTTGGAAGATGATCTTTGGCAGTTGGAAATCATCCTGTTCGGGTTTCGTGTGCAACTTGAGTCGCGCGGTTGAAGTCATCGGTTCAATGACTTTATGGAAGTAAAATTAATTAATATTATCAACTGACCAATCGCAATCATTAACTTTATTAAAAGTACATGCAGGATAGTTCAGAGGATTGAGTTCTAGACAGTGGTAAAAGTTAATAATCAGTCGATAAGTAATAATAACTAATTAATTAAAACCTAGCTTGTGAAACAGAATGATTTAATTTTTAAAAACTTAATTAACTACACATTGAACAATGATTACCGTAAACATAATCCGTTTTTGTCGAAGCGTCGGCAACATTGGATTTCAGGGAGGAAAGTATTTGCGTCCTTTCCTGGCCTTTGTAGAAGTTTGGATTGATGTTCCAGTACAGTGATAGACTGTCCAGCTTCAGCAGCTGATTGGTTAAATTATCAATTGATTAATAATCAAGTAATATTAATATTATATTAAGTACTAAGTTAATTAATTGAAATTGAATAACAACTGGAATATTTATATATAAGTGAATGTGTAGTGACATGCATCAACATTGATTATTTATTTTTGTTGTTAATGGATTTACCTGATGCAATACAATAATATTAAAATAAAGTTATTATTATATAAAAATTAAAAATAAAGATTCATTTAATTAATAATTTATTTATTTACTTATTATAAATATTATTGATTATTTATGTATCACTAAATTATTATTAATTATTTATTGACATTCATTTAGTCATTTGGCGATTACCTTGTGGAACACAACTGCATTCTCCTTGATCGTGGTGATGTTCCAATTCTCGTCAGTGGTCTGCATTTTTAGTCATGCATTGGTGAGCACAATGTTTGGATCGATGCACGATTTGGGTTATCAAGCATGGGTGAACAAAGATTTGTGTGCATTTTTGTCTGCCTCGTGGAGCGGTAATAATAATTTGCAGGCGAACAAACGCAAATTGAAGCAAGGTTTTAAGATATGCAAATCACACAAATGAACTTCATTATGCAAACAGACAGGCAAATTAGAATGATGTGCAGTTATCAGCTTGTGTGCATAATTTAAAAGCAATATTTAATATTTAATTAATCTGCTATTATTTGTTTTCGTTGATGTAAACAATGAAGTGAAAGTGGCCCATGCAACTTGATTGGTGGGAAGTGGAATGAATTATTCATGAACCACAAGCATATTTACAGAGATTGAAGGTTTGGATATTTTGCATTTTAATAATATTAGCATGATATTTGTGCAAATCCTAGTAATGATGATTATGACAACAATGATGATGATGATGATGAAACTGAGCCGATATTTCTCAGCCATTTCAGATGCTCAAAGTATGTTGAGAGGTGCTCTTTCAATTCTTGGTGCTGCACTACTTAATGATGGTGATGATGATGATGATGTTGATTGATTGGCAACAATAGTGATGAATGTGATAAGAATGTAGAGTGATAACAACAGTCTAATGAGAGCACAGTGTTTTCATTCAAAGAGAGTTCAAAGAGAGAACTCATTTTCAGATTTAAAGAATTCATGGAATTATCAGTTACAAATTGACATCTATTATTAATCTAATTACACATCATTTTTATATAACTGGCAAGTTTCAGCCTCAGCAAGCATCATCATCATCATCATTACCTGGCACGAGACTTCCTTGAGGGTGATGCCAAGAGAGAAAGGTGACTCCTGATTTGAGAACGAATCCTCGTATCTGATGTGGATGTTGGTCACCTTCACTTCGAGGTTCTTAATGACGTTCGCAACCAACTTCTCCGCAAACGAGTCCTGCTTGGCATCCTTCACCTGATCTGTTGTCAGGAATTAATAAATTCCATTAATTAATTAATGGATTAATAAATTAATTCATCTTAAGAGATAGATTATTATAAATTTAAATTTGTTTATTTAATAATTCATAATTCATCTTCAGAGAGAATTAATTTTTAATTTCGTTGATTTATATTTTTACTTGCAATTCAATTTAATGCAAATCACCAAACACTTGTTGAACCTTAATTTCTTGAGACTTGATCTCAAATGATTTCACTACAAATTGAATCACCCAAACAAATCTTTCCAAACCAGATGATACTAATTAAAATTCTAACCCAACAAAGATCAATTAATTTATCAATGCTTAACATCTTTAACTTTCTTCATGACGATAATGATGATGATGATGATGATACATTCGCAAACAATTCCAAATAATAAAACTGAATTTGTAAAACTTAAGTACATCGTGATATATATGAACATATGTTGCTCTTTATATACGTAAGCTCTTACGCAGTGATGGTTATTATGATAATGATAATGTCGACGATTGTTTCAGATCAATATTATTAAACATTAAACAACGAGAGGGCACCACCCTGAAAGCAGATGTTTCCTGCATTTTATGATTCACCAGCATACAATAACAACCACAACAACAACCACAACAATGACTCAGAAAACAACCATAACAACTGCATAACACAACATCATCCACGAAACAGTTACAAGTAGCAGGCTTGTACTGAAGTGATTGCCATCTTGTAAAGCTGCATTTTTTTGTGTTATTAATTATGTTAGGCCTAGTTATGTATCTGATGATCCTTTGTTTCACAAACTGCTCTGAAGATTATTGGACTGCATTGCAAGAAAACAATGTAGAATGCAGAATACAAAGCAGACACAATGTTCAGTAATTGATACAATTAAAAATCTAGGAATTGTCCCAAGTAACTTCTATTTTATTACTTATTATTACTTGCTTTATCATCGTAGGTTCATAAGTATGTATTGCAATTGTTGTTATTGTTGCAGTCACAAAGAAACAGCAACAAGCATTTTGAACTGCAACCTATCCTCAACATGTAAACATCCCCATTTTCTCAAAACAGAATTCATTGCTCCGATGTTTCGGATTTATGCAACTTAAAACTTCACATTACCGATGCAATTTAAAGATTTCTATTTGAGATAAAGAATTGCTTAAAATTTTCATTTATTTATCTAAAATATCAGATTATTTGCTCATTATAAAATTTAAATGCAAATTTTATGCATTCAAATAATATTGTAAAAGTCTAAAGGTTTTTGTGTCCTTATAAATGTATTCAAAGCAAATTAAGAATTTGTATGTGCTTTCGATTGAATTGGTTGCTAGACTTTAGAAATTCAAAAAAATAAATAAATAAAAGTCAAAAGTGATATACATTATTATATATAATAATACAACTAATTACAAAGATTAGAAATTATCCAGGCCAACACAAATCATTTTGCTCGAACTTAATTTTGCATGCAAGAAATGTCACGGGTTCACAAATTATTTGTGGCTGATAATTAGGATACTGCACATGAATCATCATCATCATCACCATCTCCGTTGTCATCATCATCAGGCTACTGTTATAACCGCTGTGATTGGAGATTATATTTACTATTATTACTCTCTATACTGAATTTCTACAACCATAAAATATCAATTACATAATAATAATAATATGATTATGATTTCAACAACACTGACGACAACAACAACAGCAACAAAAACAACAGCAACAACAACAACAAAACAGCAACAACCTTTCTCAGCCTCCTTCTTCTTTGCTTCTTCAATCTTCTTCAATTCCTTCTGCTTGGCTTCCCAGGATGATTTTTGCTCCTTCAGTTCATTGTAAGCAACACCTGATGATGAACACAATCAGGGAAACAGTGAATGAGGTGATAATGGTTGCACAGAGGATGATGACATAATGATATAATAATAATCAAAGTGTCACAATCATTGTACATAATAATATTATTAAATAATAATAATAATAATAATAAATAATAATAATAATAATAATAATAATAATAATAATAATAATAATAACAGCAATGAATAGAATAAGAATAATAGTTTAGAGGTCATTAATAGCATCATCACTAGTGCAATCGTTAGCAGCATGCTCATAAACATTAGGACTCCTCCACGTAACGCCAAACATCCAAGAACTCATTTCAGTATTTTGATATTAATTGAATTTAATGAATGTTGCTCTCTTAAACAAGGAGACCATTCATCTGTTGATTCCTTCTAACATCAAACCGTCCATCCATCCAGTTATTCAGGTCCTTCAGTCCATCAGCCATCACCAATCATCGTCATCATCCTCATCATCATACATCCATCTGTGCAACTTAACCCAATCACCTATCAGACCAAGACTAGTTGATAATTGGAACATTGCATGGAAATCATCATCACTTCCATCAACATCATCATTGCCATGAATTAAAATTATGAAATGATACAAGTCATAAATAATTAATAAAATAAATCCTATATTATTGCATAATAACAAATACTCCCTTCTTAATAATAACAGCAACAATTAGGTGGCAACATTATTTATAGACGGCATACTTGAGTTTGGCACGGCTATGATGTATAACCCATCCAATATAGCAACAGTGGGTTCTGTGTACAAATTCTTCCATGGTATCTTCAGCTTCAACTGACCTGAAATTCATTTGGAAATTATGAATATGGGTTAACATCATTATCAGTTTCACTTACAGCTAGACATTATTATCATTATTATCATTATTATTACCACTATTATTATTGCTAGACATTATTATCATTATCATCTGTAATGCCATTTTGTAGAATGGTCAACACAGCAGTTTTGTAATTTCTTTGAACGTCATCAATGTTTTTATTGTTCTTGTGGAATTCAAGACGAACTAAGATGTGAGATCAATGTTTGCTATTAAATTATACATTATAAATGTATGTCAAAATAAATGGCCCATAAACATTAACGAAACCTAATAATGTCAACTTATTGATAAAAATGTGACGAAAGAAGTAATGATGAAATTAACTGAATAAAGATCTAATATGTTACCCTGTAGTTATAACACGTTGTAATAATAACAAATATTAGCTAATAAAACAATTAATTCTTAAAATCAGCAGCAACTACGTCAACAAGACATGATGAATGTAAAAATATCACATTTTCTAGAACGACATGGAGCTACATGAAATTGCTTAGCTTTAAGCTGTTGTTGTTTTGCAAACCAGAACAAGACCATAATAATATTAGCTATTGTGTCATTAAGTGATGTAATGCAACAATTGTCATGCAAGATAATCTGCCTTGTCAAAATATGACTACAGAAATGTAATGTTTTAAGACTCTAAGACATGTTAAACGAAGAATCTTGTTCACTTACCAACGTTGCCATAAACAACTCGGATAGGCAAGTCCAGATCATCCTAGTAATTTTAAAAGCATTTGTATAATGAGCCAGTTAAGTTTTATAATGGGCCTTTCTCAACTTGTGATTACTATTTTATTGCATCGCTTTAGCAGATGCACAGGGAGATTTCATGTAAAATTAAAAATCAAAAGTGGATGCAAATGATAAGTGAGCACTAACAAAAAGATTTTCCTTGATAAACAAGTTGTTCAAAAGTACATCACCTGAAAGGGGCAACAGCAAATAAATTATTTATTAAAAGCTTAATTGAGCACATCAGAACATGATTACTAATACATTATGCAATGGAAATGAACTACTACTAATTTTAAGCTTTAAATTTGCTCAGCTTTCAAACATTCATCTCATTACGCAATCGCAGTATAATTCAAACTCGGGCGATATTCTTAAATTACATGTACAGTAGTGATCGGAAATTTTGGAAAACTGCTGATAGCAAAAAGTAATTAATTTGACCTCCCCAGATTCCCAGAGAGAGCTGTGATGAGTCGAGATTTTCTATAAAGTCTCCAAGAAAGCGATTTACAAGGTCCACGACTAGACTTTCGAAAACCATTTTGACTAATTCCGTCAAAAACGTTTGTAAAATATCGTCCAAAAGATTAAAATTTGTTCTTTCTGCTGCAAAACGCTAAAGATCAATTGTCAACCCAGCACCTGATGCTATCGCGAGAAACCGAAAAATTATGAGTACAGATGGGCGAGGGAATTTCTAATGACTTTGTAAAAGTCACGTGTAAATTAACAAACCATGTTTTTCAGCTTGAATAGTCAACATAAATTAATTGATTTGTAAATTTTTATTTAATTTTAAAATATGCGTTTTTGAATTAATATTATAAGACATTCGCAGATTATATCCATGACACGAGGCCTTATTAATGTATGTAAATGAGTCTATAAAAAGTTCTTGCAAGATGCTGCTCTATCGTTATAAAAACTTTGTCGAACACATTATTTTAAATATTGTAGTAAAGTCGGTGAATTGTTTCGTTTTATTTGGTAATTTCTATATAAAGATGGGTTTGAGGATCCACAAATTATAATTTGTTTATAAATTTTTCTAGATGTTAATTTTTGTGATTTTACCATACAATCGGTACCTAAAATATTCTCAGAGAAACTCAGACTATCCTGGAACTTGAGAAGCAAGTTATAATAAAACCCGATTTATAACTTTAAAGTTAATGCAACAACTTGGGTCACATAAGGATCCTAGCTGAGATCTCTTGGAGATCACGGGGAACATTGGCTGACTGGTAAATACGTATTGTGGACATTTTTGCCAACTGATAGCCAATTTTCTCAATTACTGATATTACCTCATTTAAAATCAAGTACCGAATTTTTCCTTCAAAACAGGGACTCATTTCAGCTTTTTCTAAGTTGCCCCTTCCCCCACCCAAAAAAAAAAAAATTAAGACCCTGACTCTGAGTGACAAAACAAGTGGCATCTGTAATAATGTAAACCAGAATCAAATAACAGCGATGAATATATGTTTTTAAAGTCAATTGAGAAGTGTTTTAAACATTGAATTAGATTGTCGTAACATCCAGATATTCTATTCCGCTATTAATAATAAGTTTATTTGTAAAGCGCCATAAGCCTAAGTGTCAGGGGCGTTCAATCATTTGTATATCGCCGTATCTAAGGGGAGCTTTGTGGCGGTGCAAGTTAGGTTTCGAACACGACACTTAACGACTGTTGCTTTTACCGCCGTTCCCAGGCACGCTACCCTCTGAGTTAACTTGCACACAAAATGGCATTCAGATACATAAATTCATATCCATGAATTTGCCCTCATATTACACCAACCTCTAACTTCTCTTCATTCCAGTCTGCCTGCAGACCTGGTTTTTCTGCGGAAACAGCTCTTTCATCTTCTATCTTCAGAAATCTCGCTGACATCTGTGGCAGGGTCAATTGCGCCTTGCACTCTCCTGGCCACAATCTTACTTTTCCACAGAACCCAATATGTCAAACTCGGCGATCACTCCTCCCCTCCGGTTAAACTATTTGCCGGTGTTCCTCAAGGCTCTGTCTTGGGACTTTTACTTTTCACAACTTTTGTTCAGCATTATTCATGACTTCAACATATCCTTCCATCAACATGCAGATGAACAGACTCTCTCCATCCATCCGAGTCCAAGCATGGAGCTCTTCAAGCGTCACCTGAAGACCCATCTCTTCAGGACTTCATGGGACAGCTAAGATACAAGGCGCCTCTATGCATAAAGCGCTTCATAAATTTTTTTCCCAGCCTTTCAAAAGCAATCAATGCACAAGAAATCGACTCGGAATTGTAAGAGACATAGAAAATCCTCATCAAATTTTAATGTCCGCGTTCAGGGCCTGAGATCACCCTCGGACAGATAAAGAAGAATATAGCGAGGGTCAGCAAGTCATTCCAAGAGTGAGCAACAAGCGTCAATTTTGTGTGGTCTGACGTTCCAAATTTAAGTTTCCTCCTTTATTTTGGCTGCCGCAACTGTGGGCTCTCCAGATCCTGTAAGTGTCCTGAAGTGCTTGAATCACGATACTCATTAGGTACCATCTTGAAAAACCCTTTCCTTTCCAGAATGCATACGATGCTTCTGCCATCACTCCCCTCCAGTTACAAATGCAAGCAGTCACAACTGGCTCTAGTTTTCTGGTTTTTTCTTGAGCATTCCTCTGCATCCATGCATGGATTTCTGGCATTTCGTATTTGCCCTTTTTGCTTTCATGGACTTAGCCAAGATCAACTGTGTCGGCGACTACGGCAACGTCAAGGACTATATATTTCCCACCTTTCCAGGCGCACAGATTCGGGATTTTGACCCCAACGTTGGTTGGGATGCGAGGTTCTATTGTTGTTGTGTAGCCTCTTTTTTCAACTCGCGTTCGAGCATTTTCACTATGTTGTTGTGTCTCTCGTGTCGGGGTCCTTCTGTTCTAGGACAATTCTGGATCATGTGCCCCAGATATTCATTGGTCCCACAGCCTGCGTCGCAATCAGTATTAATCTGATGTAATCGCAATAGAGAGCTGCAGCTCGAACTTTTAAGCATCTGACATATTGGCCAGATGGCAACTTCGGGACAGCGGCTGTTATCCACTCACTTATGCCTCTGCCCCCGGATAATGAGCGCAGACCGTATCCATCCACCGTCCGATATAAACTCTCCGCAATTCCTCTTTTCCAAGCATCCTTTGTCATCGATGTGATACCCTTTCCAAATTTTCTGAATTCTTTCATCAACATGACGTTATCTTTGAATACGTCGGCCATGAAGTTGTCATTTCCTCGATGAGACTCGGACAGACTTCCCTTTAATCTCTGGATGCGACACTATGCATATTGCGCTTCATAAATTGTTATTATTATTATTATTATTATATATTATTATTATTATTATTATTATTATTATTATTATTATTATTATTATTATTATTATATTATTATTATTATTATTATTATTATTTTATTATTATTATTATTATTATTATTATTATTATTATTATTATTATTATTATTATTTTATTATTATTATTATTATTATTATCATTATTATTATTATTATTATTATTATTATTATTATTATTATTATTATTATTATTATTATTATTATTATTATTATATTATTATTATATTATTATTATTATTATTATTATTATTATTATTATTATTATTATTATTATTATTATTATTATTATTATTATTATTATTATTATTATTATTATTATTATTATTGTTATTGTTATTGTTATTATTATTATTATTATTATTATTATTGTTATTATTATTATTATTATTATTATTATTATTATTATTATTATTATTATTATTATTATTATTAAATATTTATTTATTTAAAATATGGGTACCAATACAACGTTGTTCATTTACTAAATTTCACATTTGATATCATTAATGTTAAAGGTTGCAGTTGTTGATTACGAACATTTTAATTGGACGACATTTAAAACATAGACTTACATTTTTAATTTCCATAATTTATGTTATCATAATAATATGTCTATGAATGATACTTTTGATTACAAATTGACTATTTAGCTAAACCATTTTTTAATTTGAGTTAAATGTTTCGCAATCTGTTCACGTGAAGATGAACTTCAGTCTATTGGTGATCTCGATTAGCAATTTTTAATTTGAATTTGTCACATTTTGTTTCCAAGTTCACTCAGCCAATGAGCTTTCAATTGGTATTCATCCTGTAGAGAAATGAACATATTAAAACAATTAAAGGTTTATTAATTAACACCATTAATATTCAGTTGTTTTTGTCATTGAATATTAATTCAACTAAGTAATAATCAATAAGGTATGTTTAGTTAATTGAAATCACGAATGTTCATTTATATAAAAAGATAATTCACCATGGCCTCTTCCTCCGTACGATTGTAGTCAAACTCCTCCCTGTTGATTACAGCATAGCCAAAGTTTAATTGTCAATCCAATTAGTAACATGATTGGGATTTGTAACTACTTGTTATCATATTAATACATTATTACTAAAGTGTCATTACTGTTTTGACAATTTTAGTTTGAATAAGCCATCATATAGAGAAAATAATTTTTTAAAAATCAGTATCGACCGATGGTTCATTACTGTTTTGACAATTTTAGTTTGAATAAGCCATCATACAGAGAAAATAATTTTTTAAAAATCAGTATCGACCGATGGTTCATTACTGTTTTGACAATTTTAGTTTGAATAAGCCATTATACAGAGAAAATAATTTTTTAAAAATCAGTATCGACCGATGGTTCATATGTAAAATATCGGTATCAGGAATACTGTTCAGTTAGGCACCCCGTCATAACAGCCCGGCGACAGAATAGCCCCGACAAAACAGCCCCGTCAAAATAGCCCGGCGTCAAAATAGCTCAAGACAAAACAGCCCCGACAAAACAGCCCCGACAAAACAGCCCCGACAAAACAGCCCGGCGTCAAAATAGCCCAGGACGGAAAAATCCCGTCAAAATGGCCCCGTCAAAATAGCCCCGACAAAATAGTCCAGGACAAAACAAACCGGCGACAAAACAGCCCAGGACAAAACAACCCGGCGACAAAATAGCCCGGCGACAAAATAGCCCCGACAAAACAGCCCTGTCACCAGGGTCGGACTGGCTTAAAAACCGGCCCGGGAAATTTTATTTAACTCCTAGTTTGATCAACTTAAACATAAGAAACACTAGAGTCTAAAATTTCTATTCACTATTAACTATTATAACAGCTTTTTCATCGTTTCACTAGTCGATGCTAAAACATCAATGATTTCATTGTTATTGATTCTTGGAAAAGAGTTTTTCTCACAAGACATCAGCATGAAGGATCGTAGAATTGACTGGTTCAGAAAATTTCTTAATCTGTTCAAAACGTATTTCAATTTTGAAAACGACCTTTCACAAGCAACTTGTGATGAGGATAATGTCAACACAAATTTGCAAGCCAGATACAAATTTGAATAAGCAAGACTATGCAAATTAAACTTTTGGAGAACAATAATAACAACAAACAAATACTCAAAACGGTCAAAGCATTCAAGCCACTAATTTCGAATTAAATTTTGATTCAGTTTCACAACATTTTTTAAAAATACTTTGACATGGAGTTGTCATGGGGCTATTTTGACGGGGCTATTTTGTCGCCGGGCTATTTTGTCGGGGCCATTTTTGACGGGGCCATTTTGACGCCGGGCTGTTTCGACGGGGCTGTTTTGTCGGGGCGGTTTTGTCGGGGCTGTTTTGTCTTGAGCTATTTTGACGCCGGGCTATTTTGACGGGTCACCGTTCAGTTAGCAGACAGGTGTGACATCTATAAGGTAAAACTAACTATTAATAAAAAAGTAAATTAATATTGTTCGATACAGCGATTAAGCCTAACCTTACCTATCGGTATCGGCGCGCAAAATATTGCCGATGCCGATAGTTACCGATAGTGCTAATATCGGCCCCGATACGATTATCGGTCGGGCATTAAATATTATTGTCCATTACTTGAGCTGCATTGATTATTAACTAATGCAGTAAATATGTAAAATGATATTAAATGACAGTCACAGCATATTATAATATAATTCAATATAACCAAACCAAGGTCATGCAATATTCTTTCCTATGAAAGTAGATATTTTATAGTTCACGACATCCTAACCAGGGTTTCTTTCAGGCATACCTTCGGAGGAGTTGCCCCCTCGAAAACAAAAAACCAATCTCAAGTAAAAGGATTTGAAGTTTCAGCTTATTAAAAATCTTTTTATCCAACTAACAACTTGTTTGATTTCAAATTAGTATTTGGAAAAAAAGCTTCCCGAACCGTATTGTTTGAAAGAAACCCTGAATAACTTATTAAACTTTGTTACTTTAACATGAAAACAATTTATTCCTTACTCATGCATTCGATGGTCTGGTGAACGTGAACGTCGAACTGAATTTTGTGGATGATTCTTCAAGTGGCTTTTTGCTGATAAAGCGCCTGTGGTGAAGACGAAACAGCCTACCAAAACACACAAAAAATAGACAATTTCCTGGCTTGTATCGTCTATTTGAGACTTGTTTATATCTTTGTTCTGTTCTTGTACCTCTCCAGTCTTCATACCATGGTCATACACGTCTTTGTCACTGTACATGTCACCCATGCTGGTTGTTATGATTTCATCAGATGTTCTCACAGATCCTATAAAATCGAGCAACCATCCTTTGGTCGAGCCACCTTGCTTATCCGGTACTGAGTCGAAGTCATCATCGTCATCATCAGAACTTTGTTTTTGTGTTACAACTCGGGTTTTAACAGTACTTTGTCTTTGTTTTTTGGGAACTTCAGGGGCTTTACCCTTGCTTTGTCGGCGTGTTGCAACTCCAATAGTAGATCGGGGCTTTGGCTTGGCCTTAATGCTGGTTTCCACTTTATTTGTCACAATGGTTGATTCTGGTTGACTTGAATCGCTGGATGGCACAGGATCAGGCGTGTGTTGGTTTGTACTGATGACATTATTTGTAGTCATTGATGTCTCTTTATTTTTCAATATCGTCAGAGAGCCTGCAGTAAGAATTCGTTTGTTAATAGCTTCACAAATTTAGGCAAGTTTTTAAATTTAATAAAATTCTTTTTTTAAAAATCATAATAAAGCGCTTTAAGACATTATTAGATCAGTCTAGTGGTGGTTAAGAAAATCTCTTAATTTAGAGAAGTAAAGACTAATGAAAGTAGTTATTAATTTTGGTTACTAGTGAATGCCTCGAGTAGGAGAATGCAAAACAAAATGTTTGATGTTCTCCACATTTGAACAAACATTATTCCTCATTTTCTTGCTAAAGAATATTTTTATTTATTTATAAACGTCCGTTTCTTATGAGTTCCATGGTGGAATTCAGTGTTTAGTTTTTATTCATGTTTTTTTTTTGCATTTGTTTACATAAGACACTCAAAACGACGTAAAACGAATAAGTATGCCAAACTGCACATTTGATTGGCCAAAAAAACTTTATTTGAATTCAATGTTGCAAAGTGTTTAATTTTGTTACTTTTGTGGAAATTAAATTTTATGCAGATTTCGTTTTAATAATGGTTAAATAATGAGTAATGGTTTAATAACGGATAATATTTAGAGGTTGCTCACGAAGATTTGCCATGTTAAATTAACATGTGAAAGTTGGCCGGATAGCAGCGTTCCTGCATGTGGCGGTGGCAGCAACAGTCGTGTTGTGACGTGTTCGAAACCCAACCTGCACTGACAGGAAGCGCCCTCGGGTTGGGGGGCTATTCAAATGGTAAATCCCGTTAGGAGACATCGGGCACTCAAAAAATCGAATATGTACAACTAAAAAATTACAATTGTGTTTTTTTGAACAAACCAAATAAAGTGGCCGGTAGTGTATTTCAAGGGCGGATCTAGAACACTTTGGCCGGGGCCACGCACTGGAGCAAGTGGGCGGATTTAAAGGAGTGGGGCGCAGCTGCTAAAGTTTTGTCGAAAGTGTTAAATTATTGAAATAATTTAAAAAAATATAATTTCCAAATGACGGAAAGCGTCATGGTTCTCGGTCCCCTAAATCCGCTTGCTTGAAAAAAATTATTGGTGCGATGCTTTCGCCTCTGGATCAATGATTTGCTTATCGATTATTGGTCGAATCTGCGGAATGAGTTTAATATTGCCTCGCAACGTGCGCAATCCCAAGTGTTTTGTTGCTTATAAAGTGCTTTTGTTGTGCAAAACCAACAATTTTGAAATGAATCATGTCAGCTAATTTTTCAACAAGATTTATTTTTGTTTGGTGTGATTATTTATGCGTTTGTACTTGGATCTGAACAAGACGGATGCTCGGTGTTTTGGCACCGATGCAAACATTCTAAGCGCATCTTAAGGTAAAACGAGCAGATTATTGGGTGAAACTCATTTTAAAATACCTTGACACGAAAATCAAAAAGTAACATGAACTCCTAAACAGATAACTCGGAGTAACTAGCATCACCCGTTCCTGACTGAGTTCAGACATGAACCGATTTCACAAGCGCCAATTTACAGCCTCAATTTTAGATATTTTTCTTTTCGATTTCAAATTTTAAGTGGAATTTCTTGAATAAAATTGCTTTTGAAACTTCGTTCGTAATTGAAATAAAGTGATCAGGTCACAGTAAATGATCACCCATTTACTATCTTGCGCTTCAATGGAGGAATCAATGTATTAAGTCAATTTATGATAAACACAGACTTCAGATGTTCATGCAGGGCTTCCAACCAGGAACGCAGGTTCTGAAACCAATATAAATCCATCTACGGCTTTTGCATCATCCTTGTGAATAAGGAGGGCTTACATGAATAAGCTCCTACAAGAAAATTTCGACATCTCTTGCTAGTGTATCATTTTTGTGAATGTTTTCAGGGAAAAGGTTGAAGAAGATCAGGTAAAGTTAAGTTGACAACACAAATCAATTGTTGTGGAAATAAAGAAGCCAACAATTTAGCTATCTGAAACATTTTACATCGGACTATTTACATCGTAATTATAAAATAATAATAAGGACTGGATAGTGTTCACTGTGAACAATGGCAAATAAAGTTAAAACTAAAAATGTCTAATTATGTCTTTAAGAGAGAACCTTTAAAAAGTATAATTTTATCAAATTACATTAAATACTCCAAAATACAACATTCTTTGACAGTTGAACTATACAACAGACATGGGACAAAGTACTCTAGTCTCAAATACAAGAACAAGTACTCAAGGTCCAAATACGAGTACAAGTACAAGTACTGATGACTATGTGTCTTTACATGTACCGATGATTATGAACAAGTTTTTTACAAATACATTTTTAAAGGTTTAGAAAATTTGCTATTTCACGGTATATCCCAATGGAACGGAATTCCCGTCTAGGAGATAAACCTGTCACAAAATTATTATTATTATTATTATTATTATTATTATTAATTATTATTATTATTATTATTATTATTATTATTATATTATTATTATTATTATTATATATTATTATTATTATTATTATTATTATTATATTATTATTATTATTATATATTATTATTATTATTATTATTATTATTATTATTATTATTATTATTATTATTATTATTATTATTATTATTATTATTATTATTATTATTATTATTATTATTATTATTATTATTATTATTATTATTATTATTATTATTATTATTATTATATTGTTGCATCGCCAGTGAATTGGCTTTTCCCGTCACATTTCCAGCAATACCCTAAAACGACCATTACGTGCAGGGGCGTCACTGGTTGTGCAGGGTGTTCGGACCGCATCCGGATGACACCAAAATCTTAATCCTTACATTTTATGATGTTCTATGATAACCTTTTTATGCTTGTCAGCTCAATAACAAAAACAGGTTAGCTTCCACTGAGAATCTGAAAACTTTTTTTTTGCAGATTTTGGGAAACCAGCTTAAGGCTTATGGTCAAAGTCTTAAGGGCTGACATCACAAGTTTCCCGTAACGGGTGACACCAATGATTATATGCACCAAACATTGTAGAAAGAAGGTGCATTATAAGCAAAGTTCTCGTATATCAAACGATGTAATTTAATTGGTTGCATAATCGTGTTAAATGTCAAACTATTCTGAATAGGAAGTAACTCATGATTTTGCTAATTTTCTTTTCACAAGTCCAACTATGCAAATAAGAGTCATTAAACATTCTTTTCAATAAAATGGGAACAAGTACTTGAGGTCCAAGTACAAGTACCTGAAGTCGGTACTCGAGTACTACTTTAAAACTGCAACATATTTTACACATAAAAAGGGTACTTTATAAGAGATTTATTAAAAAAAGTTTGAAAATATATTATTTATGTAATTTAATTTAATTTATTTATTTATCAGTTCACGAACAAATGGGGTTGCACATGTCAAAAATGCTTTCGTTATGAGTTGATCTTGCAACGCATGTTAACCAGATGTAGTAGATGCATCATGGACAGCGTCTATTTCGATATGAATTTTAAATTTGAGAAGCATTCAAAAAGACTTTTGCACGACTGAATAATAGTGACGGCAGATAATGCATTCCATGCCGTTGAAGCACACTTGCCATTGGCATCCATAAAATCGAAATAATGATAGATAAACAAGGAACATGATGAATTGTTAGCAAAATGAGTAGATAACATTTTTTTCAATAAAATTATGGACGAACATTTGTCATTCTGTAGACCATAAAATTGGCACAACTTGTTGTTTCGTCGACATCATTGCGGCCATCATATCGTACTAAATTTGTTATTAATTTTTTATGTGATGGAATAAAGCTTATTCAACATTCAACAATGTTATTCAAATAGTTATAAATAAAATTAAGAAATAAATAATTATTTACATCATAATTAATGATATTGAATTGCTAACCTGTAATACCTTAACAGCGGTAAATAAATACAAGCATTATTTATAATTAATTATTGATTATAATAAATTTTTATTGATATCACATGAAAGCAAACAAATACATAGATGGATTTCTTTGATGAAACATATCGGCATCAAGACTTCATCGAAATGAATGAAACTTTCAAAATGGCAGTGCCATACTAAATGATGGTAGTCATATTAAATAATTATAATGTCATAATTGTGAGTAGGATTTTATCAGAAATTAAAATAAAAGTCGCTTCATTGAATTTGGTAGACTGAAATAATAGAATAACGAGCTGTATTTGTAAATTTATATTGCTCTGTTAGTACGCAATGAACTCACAAGCATTCTTTTATAAATATATAGAACGTCGATAAGGCAGGCCAATGAATCTGGACTAAGTCTTGGGTGAATTTTGGGTGAGTTTATGGAGAGTCTGGAGTAAGTTTGGGGTAGGTTTGGTGCGCATTTAGTGTGGGTGTGTGGCTCTAGAAAAGGTCGGCATGTTGTTTGTTTTTTTTTTCGTGTGAGAGAAAGAGAATATTTTTATTTGACTGATGTGAAGCAAACAGTGATGAATGTGTGGGAAAGAAAATAAATTCAGCTTGACGATGACGAAGGTGATATGTGTCTTTTGGTAATAATTATTACTATTATCGTAGATTATTATCATTGTCGTTATTTCAATTACTGTTAGGAAAGTCCTATTATTTCTCTGAGCCAATGATCAGTTGTTCTTGGTCATCGCAATCATTGGGTTCTTCAATGCCATCACTATCTCAATCATTATCATCATTGTCATCTTCGTCATCATCGCGATTTCTTGCTTATATTCATTTGTGCAAACCATATAGAAGACGTGCAGTGTAGCAGCATTGACGACAACAACAACAACAACGATGATGATGACGATGATGATGATGACGATGATGATGATGACGATGATGATGATGATGATGATGATGATGATGATGATATGATGATGATGATGATGATGATGATGATGATGATGATGATTATGATGATGATGATGATGATGATGATGATGATGATGATGATGATGATGATGATGATGATGATGATGATGATGGATGATGATGATGATGATGATGATGATGATGATGATGATGATGATGATGATGATGATGATGATGATGATGATGATGATGATGATGATGATGATGCTGATGATGATGATGATGATGATGATGATGATGATGATGATGATGATGATGATGATGATGATGATGATGATGATGATGATGATGATGATGATGATGATGATGATTGATGATGATGATGATGATGATGATGATGATGAGATGATGATGATGATGATGAGATGATGATGATGATGATGATGATGATGATGATGATGTGATGATGATGATGATGATGATAATGATTACGATGATGATGGTGAGGGTTACTAAAGCAATTTTTAGCAACCATAAATGGGTAATTTGGATGATGAGCATCTAAATCACGTATCTGGTCTCACAAATGGGTTTGAGATGAATAAGTTTATCAATTGTTTAATTTTAATTAACAACAATTGAAGTTATAGGAGTATTAAACAATATTGATATATAAGTCAATCAATTGTTTAATTTTTCGACAACAATTGAAGTTATAGGAATATTAAACAATATTGATTATTGTTCAACATTGATACTGATAACTAAACTAATAAGCATGAAATCATGTTGTAAGATCTGAGATTATTAAAAATCTTAAGCTAATAGCAATAAATAATAAATTAATAATAATAAATAATAAATTATAATCAGTAATTATTAATTGTATTTAAAAAAAATTGAGATAATTTTATTCGACCAAAATATATTAGCGACAACGTTTGTGCAGCAAAAAAACCAAACAAATAATTTAATAAATAATAACATTTAGTCGAGTTGCTTTGTGTTATCCGAATAGTGTAATCATTTTTGTAATAGCAGTCGTAGTAGTAGTAGTTATTTATATTAATATTTATATTGTGGTCCTTGGGTGACCCTAAATAAAATCTTTGAAAAGTAGCAATAAACAATAAATTATCACGAGTGTGTTGTTTATTATTCAATACAATACACTTAAATGTTGACATGCATCAGGTATTTGTGATATTCATTGGTATTTGTGATATTCACAAAAACAATTAAGAAAAACTCGATGCGGGGCTGAATTTCAACAGGTGCGTGTTCAACCTGTACGACCTATCGTAGCGGAGCTGTGACATTAACGTATTTGTTAATGTTTGCTCATAAATTTATCTTTAATTTCTAATGTAATATTTTATTATTTATTTACTATTTTGTTATTTATTCTTTAATGTAGTATTTTTCCAAGTCTAATTTATATTTCCAAAATTGTCAAATTGATGAACCAACTCTTTGCTTGAAAGTTTCAAGTCTTTGTTTTACTGGGGTGAACTTTATGCTAATATTTGTGATGCAGCGATGTATGCATGCGTGTTTGCTGATGATAACGAAGACGATAGCGACGATGATGATGATGATGTTGTGCAACAGGTGTGAATGTCGTAAAAACCACCAATGATAATAAATAGCAATAATCGAGGCGAAACTTCTCATCGCCTATCCAATATTTATTTTCATCAACGATAAGATGTTATTATTTTTTACTGCTATTACTACTCATACTCATCCATCGACATTATTAATAATTCATTATTGTTTTATTAACTACCATGTTATTATTAAGATTAATATTGATATCTAAATAATAATAATTTATATTGGACACACAGACAATGGTGTGTTCGGTTTGGTTGTAGCCACGAAAGCAACTATGAGCTGTCTTCCCGTGATGACTCATCTCTCACCGGGGACCAGATGTTCAACTTCGGGATCCACTCGGAACCTCCATTCGACCTCTCGACTTGACCCCAAGTTGACCTCAACCTGACCTGAACTTCACTTCAATTTCATCTCAAATTTTACAAAGGAAACTCAAAGAATTCAAGAAAAACATGTGATTGTCGTGATTAACGATCATCATCATCATCATCGTCATCGTCGTCGTCGTCGTCATCATCATCATCATTCATCATCATCATCATCATCATCATCATCATCATCATCATCATCATCATCATCATCATCATCATCATCATCATCATCATCATCATCATCATCATCATCATCATCATCATCATCATCATCATCATCATCATCATCATCACATCATCATCATCATCATCATCATTCATCATCATCATTCATCATCATCATCATCATCATCATCATCATCATCATCATCATCATCATCATCATCATCATCATCATCATCACCGCCCTCGATGTTGTTATCATCATCACCAGTGGCCAGTGAACTCTCTTATTTATAAGTCGCAGCTCTCGTGAATTGCACAGTTGTTCGGAGTAGCTTGGCGGGAGCGCGTTGTCTTAAAAACTAAGAAAACTTGAAAATACATTTAAAGAGTATTTTTTTTATGTCCAATATTGTCCGCAAGGCCTTGGATAATATGTTTCTCGAGTAATACAAAAAAAAATACGAACTAGAATAATATTAAATAATAATAATAATAACGAGAATACTAGTAATAATATTAATTAAAATAATAATAATAATAATACAAATAATAGTTACAATTATCGTTGTTGATATCGATTATTATGAGACTGGTTGCAATCAATGTTGAGGATTTAAAAATTTCTGATTTGGAAAACTCGAGTCGGTACTTGGAATATTGATTTAGCAGCGGGAAATGGCACCACAACGATTTTCAAGCAGTTCGACAACTTCTCGGATCATGTCCAAGTTCTGAGGAAAGTAATATTCGGAGACAATTCTTCGGCTGATGCCTTGACATGACTGGAGAATTAAAATCAGGTGAGGTTATTTAATTAAATATTTTTTTGTCATTTATTATTATTATTATTATCAGAAGTAACTCAAATAATTTGTTTTTTTATGGTTATTAGTAATGCATCTGAATATTTTGAATAGCACGATCGTCTACATTAGTTAGCGATATTTTATGATAAGTTAAAAAAGGAGACTCAAGTATTGAATTTAATAACCAATATATATCTATTTATTTATTTAATACAAATTAATTGAACACATTTAAAATGATAAATATTACGATTGATTTCCACGTTGAATTATTTACTTAATTTTCATCTCATGACTTTTATTATGCATACATTGTCATTGTTTGCTTAGCAAAATACAGTATGCAAATTTAAGTCATTAATCAGTAAAAGTCAAATAACATTGAACGAACAGTAACATCGTATGCACCTGTTGACAAAAAACGACAAAAACAAATGCGATGTAAATAGTTATCACATACAATACAATGAATACAATGAAGTGTCGATACTATACCTCGATAAGTTGCATCATAGCATGTTTAGTTTGTATAAGAGTACTTATATGCTGTACTATATTATTAAAGATAATTATTTTGATCTCAAATATTTTTACAGCTTCGAGACTATTCATTTTTTGGTCAACTTGCATCCTATGCTTTCTCGAAGGTAGTTGAACATTTGATTGTATTTTAACCGATTTTATGTTTAAATAACATTGTGATGACTAACACCACTTAAAATCTTGTAATCTCATTGTAAACGGATAGGTAAATAGATGTTATATCTAGACAAATTTCTTGATGGCTAGATAGCATCGAGTTTCGATAGAGAAATAGGCATAAATATGACAAAATAAAATATGCCAGATAAATACGATGAAACTTTCTCGCCATAAATTAACTATTAACTCACTATCTTACGCATAAATTAATTATTAATTCATTATCTTAACTTAAAATTCAAATCCTATATATAAACTCATTAATCTCAGCGTCAATTCTCAAAATGAATGTGTCGTTCTTCATTCAAATTTATTGTAAACTTATTGGTTTGTTTGAATTTTTAAAATTAATTATTAAAGTCGTAAGTTGCACAAAGTGACTCAGAAGTTCAAAGAACTCCGTTCATGCGCTGATTCGGCCGACGACGATGATGATGATGAAATGGAATATCGGACGAAATGATGAATATTGATGCTTTGAATAATAATTTGATAATTCATTGCTTGTTAAGTTAAGGTTAATGTTAATGCTAGATTGATATTGTTATAAATTAGCTATACCAATTAATATGAAACTAACTTGATCCACCCGTTCAACATAATAATGAACATTAATGAGCTGCGATAATCTGCGCACAATTGTACTCCATCGCCTGCTAGCAAATCTGACAACACCAAAGATAAGACCGCAACTGGAGATTTATTTTCTTGAACTGAAAACACGCGAAGAATGACCTCGTGACTTGACCTTAAAACATGACCCCGTTCGTTGACCCAATTCCTGGCAGTTCGGGAACAGACTTTTTAATTGGAAGTTCAATTTTAAACACAACCAGAAATGGCCTGATGTTGAAATGTTTGTTCGCCTGATAAATTGCCGCCTTCACTTTCAGAGAGTTGCTTTAAAGCCTTTGTGCCTATTTTGTCGTAATTCAAACGTTTTGCCAGACTATGAATAAATTTAGTTTAATAAATTAATATGACATAATAATAATAATTTAATAATAATAACAATAATAATAATAGTAACAATAATAATAATACAAATATTCAAGAATCCTCATGCTTCCTAAGAATTGCATTGATTAGGCTTTAAAATTTGGACTTTAAATGTAAAGAAATATTTACTGTTAAGTTATGGTTGTGCTTTATCTTACATAATTACATCTTATATCTGAAAGTGTTAACATTCGTGACATTAACTTTTCGCCAAGAGTGAGATGTGGATAAAAGTGGAGAGGAGAAAAATATGCTTGTTGAAATCTCTTTATCCAAATTCTTGTTCTCACTCTCATAACCACCCTGCCTTGAACCATATCTGCTGCCTCCATTAAAAATAAATCTTTTTAGATTAAATTAATGTTAATTACAATCATAATTATAAATAAAATTAGTTGAAACATATTTTCGTTGAGTAAGTTGTAAAGAGTTGCAATTGTTTTTCAGTGTTCGTTAGTCATTAATAAAAGTAAAATTTTAAAAATAGTTTCATTAATATTAAAAATAAAATAAACCATTCCTTACGCAGAAAGGGAAATTCAGAATTTAGCTTGGAGCGGTAAATGTCTTTATAAGATAAACCAAGCAGGTCAAAGAACTTAAAAAGGCTCAATTTCACACGATTAATTCCAAGTAATGTTGATAACATTATTTAAAAAAAGATTAATAATAATATTAATATTATTATTTAAAAAAGGATTAATAGTAATATTAATATCATTAAGGGTTAATATTAATATTAAATAACATTGAACAATTTATAAAATTTAAAACATCAACTTTAACAACAATTAGATAAAAAGAAGAATGGTAATAATTACAATTATAATTAAAATAAAATAAGAAGAAATATCGTGAAGGTTGAATTATGAAAGTGAGTGCAAAGGAAAGCTGATAAACGTGATAAACATGAAAAGAAAAACATCTTCACATTTCTCTGCTTCCTCAGGCTTTGCTGCTCCGGGCGTTGATTTTGCACCATGCAAGGCATTGACTGGAAAATGATAATCCATTTACTCACAGACCCATCCATCTTCTCACCCATCACCCACCCATCCACTCACCCTCAGCCACTTAACCATCAATCTACTCCCCATATTTACTTATTCACCCTTCTACTCATATTAATGTCGCCATTTCAATTTTAATTTAATTTAAATAATAATAATAAACTATAAATTAAAGAAATTAAATTGTATGTGTATGACTGATATGTATTTTTTTCCAGGGATATACAATTTAATTTATTATTGTTGTTGATACTGAGCCCTTGCAATAAAAGTAATAAGCGCCATTAATAATAATAATATAATTAATTGTTCCGTTTGATTGTACGTAAGACTAATGTTTACAAATTGAAAAATTAAAGTATCTTTGTCGATGTTCCTGAATCCTGATCAAGCAATTAGAGACAGTGATCTCACAAAGAATAAATAAACAGTAATCTCACAAAGAATAAATAAACAGTGATCTTACAAAGAATGAACTTTAACGAGATGGAAAATAAGAATGTTAGAACTAATAAGAACTAATAACGATAAGGATGATAAATCAGACTTTGTAGTGATGGAGTATGTACAAAATGAACTGACCATAATGTAAAATTACTCTATTGGTTAATTCTGATGTCATGCTAAATATCTATGACATAACTTATGGCTCCACATTAATTTACATTAACCAATTAATGACACAAATTGCGGTTGTCAAAGATTGCATCGCATTCTCTAGTCATCTTTACCCGCTATCAAACCACGGGGCAAAGGTGTTTTATAAATGATGATGCAATTGTACTATTGCTGAAATCCTTAATGTCTTCAATAAAATGCGATATTTATTTCTTAATCATTTTTTTACTCAAGCATTAAGAGACATTTGTCCTGTGCTTACTTATGGAATAAATAAATATATTAAGATATGGGAATCAAAATATTGAGAGAATGATATTACATTTGTTTTTATTACACATAATGATGTTCTTGAGGATCCAAGTTCGTTTACATATTAGATGAGGTGCGGTTTAACTTATCTATTAAATTATTAAACGATTGTCTTTATTATTAATTTATTGAAATTAATTTATTTGACTTATGCAATCTGACATTACTATTTTATTAAATTATATACCTAATATTCATTATATTTTATTGCCTATAAATGGTAACGATTACTAATATATAATAATTATATTGTCAATATAAACTTCAAATGCCAACAAACCCACTTAGCATGTGTCAAGAGTTTGACTTCTTTCATAGCAATAATATTAATTATAATAATAGTAGTTATTTTATAGGCCTCCATAAGAAAAACGCCAGAGCTGTCTAACTGGCCCTTGTTGTCCTTGCTTCATGATGACCTTTGGCATATTTGTTCGGTATTAATCACCTTTAGAATTTTTCTTATTAATCCTAATGATAGGTAGGTCAAACACAGGTCTTTCGAAGCTCCATCTGCCTTATTCCCTGACTTAATTCACTGACATGTCGACCTATTATTTTTTTTCTTTTGCTTCTTCATAGTAAAGTGATCGTCAATATTTTGTGAATACCCTACTAAATATCCGTGAAGAATGACTTGGATAGATGTAACGCTATCATCTTCTTGGAACTCCTACGTTGGATATTATATTTCATCATCTGTTGGATATTATACTTCATCATCTGTTGATATTATAACTTCATCATCTGTAGGATATTATACTTCATCATCTGTTGGATATTATAAATAAATAAATTAGGACATTTCTGTCATCTTGTCCACAAAACTTCAGACGTACGTTCTCTCATTTTAACTTTTACAAAGTCCTTTTGAAGGTATTCGCAGAACAATTCAGCTGGTCCATTAAAATGTTGGAGACCTCATATGTTTGATTCCATGCATTTGACAGTATTCTTTAACCTCACTTTCAGCGAACTGTCTTAATTAACTGACACGAGCACTCTTGGAATTCTATGCATGGACAAAAATCTTATTTAGATACTTAATAGTGACCCCTGGAATCTGTGAAGGCGAACATCCGACTGGTATAGGGATTCTCTGGACAATGGTCTGTGGATTGTTCATTTCCGCAAGTACTACTGGAACACACATCTCCGGTAAAAGCTTTTTCCATCTCTTTGTTGGAGAGATCTTGACAACACATTGTAATAAATGGGAATCCGCGACCTAATAAATTAATTGATAGGTTTATTGAGCCACTAATCGAGCTGATTATTTCCGTGTATGTGAAGGATTTATAGATTCAGGTATGAGATAATTAACATCTTTCGTGTAGTTGAGGAATTCTGGAATGTGAAGTGCTTTATGAAATGATTTGCATATCCGTAATATAGGAATAATTATTTTATTGTGCGGTTATAACATTGCCCCCTTCTCAAATCTATTTATCCCGAAAAAACTCTTTGATGTGGCTAGCCAAAATTTCATTTTGACTCTGAAGACACAGACTCTACTTTGACGATCCCTTACTGCTATCCTCCTTAAGAGATACATTTTTAAAAGCAAAGATCGTGCACCAACATGGAGAATGAATTGAGCTCAGTCTCTCATAAAATCTCCGCTAATGTCTGAAACATGTCAAAATTGGATAACCATCTTTTTTCTTATTATAAGAGAAGGCATCTAAAATTTTAAAACTGCGAGTTAAAGACATATGCTTTGATGCGGTTAATAACTTTAAAGAAAAAAAATACGCTGTTAAATAACATGCTAACAAAGAAATGGCAGCGGTTGTTCTCAAGTCCTACAAACTATTTTAATTTTTGTAAATAAAATGAAAATAAATTATTGTTCTTTGGGCGACCAGGTGTCATTTGATCCACGGGCCGGTACCGGTCCGGGAGATGGGGACCATCACTGACTGGTGCAAAAGAAATTTGAAATTATTCTCATCTGCGGTGGAAAAGAGTTTTTTTGAACTGAATAAGTCCCTCAGAACTTTTTCAGTTTCTTCCCAACTCATCTCTGTCGGCGGCTTTTGGTGAGATTCTGGCTGAAAACTGCGCATAACATTCGAGTCCAACAGAGAAAGTAGCAAATTTTCAATGTCGCTGGGAAAATGCTGGCTTGAAACACTGCCTTCAAACCTCTGGAACCATGTCTCGAAATTGTTCTCTGGATCCTCTGGATGGTGCGCGAATTTGCGAAACAGCATTGGAGCTCTCCATCCGATTAAACATTTCCTGATCAACATCTTTATTATGGTTAGCCCTTTCGTGGATTATCCCGACAATTTTCGTCCATCAATTGGCTAGTTTCTTGGGATTTATACAAAAAATTCCGTCCAGTACACATTCAGATGAAAAGAAGAAATAAAATGATATATAAATGATATATAAAAGATGAAAGAAGAAATAAAAATAATAAATCGAATGAATGAGACAAATGCAGCAGCATTTCTAAGGCCGCTTGAATGTTGTGGAAATCAGTGCTCACCTAATCAATCAATCAATCAATCAGCAGGTGACTACATAAAAGTCGTCTTTGTCTCGACCTGCGTTGGCTAGACTACTAGTAGATAGAGTATCTGGCCTTTATGCAAGCCCTGGTCATGTGTTTATTTATGAGATTTTCTTTAAAACTTAAATACAATTAATATATAAACCTATATGTGATTAGATTTTGATGTGAAGCATTACAAAGAGTAATAATTAAAATTAATAACATTCTTAACTGAGCTTTATATTTATTTTACGAATAATAGATTAGATTATTATAATATGGACAGAATAAAAACTGAAGGAGGTTTGTTTAATGAAAACAGATCCTGATAAACAGATAACTTCTGGCGCCAACCAAAGATGAAATCCTTAATAAAGCAAAATTTACTTCACAATTTCCCATTAATTTAGAAACGAATAAAATAAAAATAATATAATAAATTTTTAATCCACAAATAATAACTAGTAAATGTATCGTCAAACAACAAATATTGTACTGAAAACCAAGCGGTATCGGTAAGCTCTCACCTTCATCGTTAACGAAAGAATTATGGACAATCGGTTATTATTATTATTATTATTATTATTATTATTATTATTGATTAATAATATTCCTATTATTGTTATTAAGCTAGGTTATATTATTAAATATTCTATGTACATTATATTTATTAAATATTATATTACAAGGTTTTGGAAACCTAATAACAAAAAAATCAATAACAGAAAAACTCTAAATCTTACAAACATTACCACTTTCGAGTTCATCAGCCAATCAGTGGAGGGGAATTGATTCTACTTAAAAACGCCTTTTCTCATTGGTTCTCAGGTATCATCGGCTTGTTGATATCATGCAATAATTACTATTTATAATGGTGTGATCAAGTTTATTCCTAATAGAGTAATTAAGCCATTTTCTGAGATTTTGAGGACAGAATAAAATAATTGTATAATTATTATTATTTTGATAGTTGTGATTTTGTTTAATTACAATAAAAATTTAAAGGTTTAAAACAAATATTAAATAACTTATATTTTATATTATCTGCATGCATTTTATTACTTATTTTAATGAAAAACTAGACTATGATAAATTGTTATAAAAAATTAAAATTAAAATTTAATTTATGCTTTTACATGCAACTGAAGCAGTGCAAAAGAGAATAAATGAAATAGATAATATATTTACTTGCTGTAACACATATATTTAGTGAGACTAAGGAATTTGAAGATTCAAACACATTCTTAATGATCAGCAGTTAACGCCGTGAAAAAAAACTATAATATTTATTTAGTAAATTCATTCAATTAATTTGGTGCCTTAGCAAATGAATTGGAAGATTTAAAAATAGCTTTTAGAAGCTAAATAAAGTATAATGTCATGAAATATTGGAGATTTAATTCGTGCTTAATATCTACAAAACCAGGTTGGTGATGATTTGTATTATCAACATTAAACTTTAATAACGTTTATTAATTCATTTGTTAGTTAGTAAAATCATCATCATCATCATAACCACGATGACAGCTTCTCCTTATCACGGTTGTTGTTTTAAGGACCCACTTTTAAAACTTATTATCTGGAATAGTTCCTGGTTCGTCAGATATTTTTGTAAGCAAAGCAGATAATTACGCTTCAAAGTAATTACCTTACAACTACATAGTGATCGGAAGTGTAGATTATAAGTAAGAAAATATGAAACGACTAAAAGTCATTCTGATGACCATTTCACAATTATGATTATATTAATTATATTAATTATGATATATATATAATATATGATTATATTTGTAAACAATTGTTATTACATTAATGAGTTACGAATATTTGTTAATAACATTATTATTTAAAAATTACTTTTAGGAATAATTAGATATCATACCATTGGTATGTTATTCACGTTTTTGCATGTCAATGCCATCGTGATCTCCCATTAAATGCCAAAAAAACAAGGCAATATTTTCTTTATCTGATCAGAATATCATCTTCGTCGTCGTCATCGTCATCATTACAGTAATCAAGATCATCATCATGGTGTTCATACTTTTTACAGTGACATTAACAGGCCATCTTATTACACTCTTTTGTTTGCAGACTCTCAGGTTAAGCGCAGTATTCTTAAATTATAAATATATAAATAATAATTTAATATTTTCTAAATACTCATGTGTAATAACAGATAATGCCAGTGCATCGTGGATAATATAAAAAAAATTATTTTAAGCCTCTCTGAACCAAGAAAGAGAAATAAAAATGAAAATTTTATAATAGAATCTTTGAAACGAGAAAACATTTGATTTTAAATTGAGTTTTAATTATTGCATTAGTTTTGTTATATTTTTATATTTTACCATAGTTATATTTTATTGATCTATATTGATATTGTATATTTATTGTACATATTTACCAGTATTCACAAAAACCCCCTGCTGTTTCAATTTGATTGTGAACATCCCAAATAATTGCTTTTTCCTCGGTTATTGTTAACCGTAAGAATGTTTGTGTTGGTTGTGCGAGTGTAGTAATAAAAAATCACATAATGGCAAATAAGATGATACAAAAATATTTAGCATCTTTGACTTTGTAAATTTTTTTGTAATTATTTCAAATTTATTGTAAATTATTATTTTAATGATCTTATACTCATTGCAAATTGTTAGTTTGATGATTTGTATATTCATTTACTAGCAGCAGGAGTACCTAAACGAAACAATGACAAAAATAAGAAACTCTTTGAAACGAATTGATTGAGACAAAGAAAAATTCTCCAGGAGAAAGAATTAAAAAAGAAATAAAAATTACAATAGCATTACATCATTTGTCCAACTATCACCATAGTCTCACTGTCTTCAAAAAATCTGTGTTTGAATTTGCGTTCCAGAATTATTTCTGAAATCATATTTTATATGTTTTTCTACGAAATAAATTTTAAGTGGTTTTTCAGTTTGTTTGTTTTTTAATTTGTTCTCTTCAACTTCATCATCAAAGTGATCGATAGTGATATCTTCAGCACTGTTTAAAGTTAAGTGACCTTTGCATGCTTGTTATTGCTGGTTATTGGACTTGTTTTTTTTATTGATTTTCCGACGAACAGTTGTGAGACAAACATCAATTTATTACTTATTCTATTTGAAAATATTTAAAATATTCACTGTTTTATGATGTATTTTTACATTGAAAATTTATGAAAATATTATAAGTAACCAGAAAAAAATCACAATAAAAAGTGTTTAAGTAACATTTTAAATAAAAGTTGAATGAACATCTGCAAAGGTTGAGCGAATTTCAATGAATTTAAGTCGAGGGATGTTTTGAAGTTTATGCTGAATCGTTTTATCGATTAAGATATGTTTGGTAAACCTTTCGGTGCGATTATTGTTATTTATTAAAAAACATCGTAATGCGCTAAGAATAACATATTCGGTAAATAATGACTACGAAGCGCTAATGCATTACTAGTTCAACTATACCAAAGACAGAACAAAATTTACATTATTTCCCAAAAACATCACTATTTTTTGTAATCAATACAAACTATTGGCTTAGTTAGCTAGGTGTTAAAAACTTGAAATTGGTAATTACCGATTGATATAATTTTATTATCTCGTTAACTAATTAGCTTTAGTCATCAAATGGCTGTTTCTTTTCTATGTTGACCATGTTGGAAGTTTTATTTAATTTAAAACTTTTAATTTGTAAGCGACAGATTATATTTATTTATTTATTACATATATTTATTACATATATTTCTCAAGAAGAATGACAAATAAAAACAGTTCGGAATGCAAGTAAATGTCAAAGGAAACTCACAAAAATAGAAATTGCCCCATTCAACCAATATATTAATAATACAATATTTATAATAAAATAATAATAATAATAATAATAAATAATAATAATAATAATAATAATAATAATAATAATAATAATAATAATAATAATAATAATAATAATAATAATAATAATAATAATAATAATAATAATAATAATAATTATATGATTATTTTCATTCTCAGGCGTTTACAGCGGCGTCCATGAAGACCGTTTGATAACTCACATCTTCACCCAGAGAAATTACAACCCTTTGAGCAGACCCGTTGAATTTGAAAGTGAAAGTCTGGAGGTCAAGTTTGGAGTTTCTCTCCAACAAATTATTGACGTGGTTAGTAGTTATAAATAGTTTTTATTCAGTATTCATTATTTATTATTAAATATTAAAAAATATATTTGGTTGAGACTAATAAATGAGTTCACTTTTATCTGCAGGATGAAAAAAATGAAATGTTGCACACAAATATCTGGCTCCATTACGTCAGTGGATATATCAGTTACAATAATATTTGTACAATTATTTTAAAAAATAAACTGTATTTTAATGATAAGTTATATTAATTAATTAATGCGGATAATTTGACATCGAGACTTGTATTAAACTACAAAGAGCGTACTGGTTATAAAGAAAGGAGAGGAAAAAAATTGAAGATTGCCGAATATTTGTCAATTATAATGAAAACTAATTTGCTGAATTTTAAAATTTGTTTTAATAAGGATTAATTATTATTTAATTAATAATTTTATTTCGTTATAACTGAAAAACAACACGCTAACAAAACGAAAACTTAATCGTTTAAATGATGTGTTAACATTGATCGAGCAGTGCATTAGATATAAAACGAAATAACACGGTATAAATGGCATTCATATAATGCGCCTTAAAAAGTGCATTTCTTTTTTTTTTAAGAAATGGCAGGATTGGAACTTGAAGTGGAATCCCGCCGAATACGGAGGAGTTACAGCTGTCAGACTTCCATGGAAAACAGTTTGGACACCTGACATTCTGCTCTACAACAGGTCTCTTTCTCATTTTCCATAATTACTTGTTACTAATATAATCTTTACAAGTAGATTAGTGTTGGACAAGCTGGAGAATGCTCTTGCAGCTATTTCAATTTTTATAGATTTTGTTTTCGCAAATAAGCATGCAATATATTTATTTAAAAATTCAAAGTAACAGTTTTAAAAATGCAACATGACAGGACAAGAAATTGCTCTTTGTAATGTTTTTTCGATAATAAATCCATGCAGCATTAAAAATACTAAGAAGCTGTAGTTAACGTCTATCTAATTTTTAAACAGCACGGAATACATAGTACATCAAATGTTCCAGCTTAATCACCAAAAGAATAATTTTGTCATTCGTTAATTACACAAAAATAAAATAAACGATCGAAATAAATCTGCAAGATTCATAGCAAACCATCAGCCGACCAGCGGATAAGCTTAACAGCTGTAGCTACCACCTGTAACGTTTGATGCCCATGAAACAGCGCAGATGAGGACATAGACAGCAAGTATCCGACCAATGTTGTGGTGGAAAGCGATGGAAATTGCACTTGGATCCCACTCGGTTTGTACATCTCTTCCTGCTCAATCGACATCAAATGGTTCCCTTTTGACGACCAGTGGTGCAGAATGAAGTTCGGATCGTGGACCTACGACGGAAGTCAAATCAATCTGACCAGTTTGTACCAAACCATGGAGCTGGGGACTTACCAGGAGAGTGGTGAATGGATTCTCATCGGTAGAGAACTATGTTTTGTTTGTAATACTGTAGAAGTAAAATAGTTATAATTATATTTTTAATTTTTAAATAATTATATATTTTCTAAAAGTTTTCCCATGAATAACTGATTTATTTTACCGGGAAAGGATTAGTCACAAAAAATTAATCAGCAATAATAATAAAAAATTATAAAGTATTTGTATTTTGCTAGTTACATGAAATTTAATAAAAGACAAAATTCAGTTTTGGTTTTATAAGCTTGGAATAAAAGAATTACATAACTAGATTACATTCATTATAATTCTTGATTAAGAAATACAATAAATATAATATTCATATTTAGCAAGCTAATTGAAATATCGTTGAAATCACTTAACCTATTCATGCAAGTAGTTTGCTTGTAACATTGTAGTATATTTGTTGAAGCGTTTGTGTTCGTCAATTATCTCGAGTCTTCACTGACGCCTTAAAAGAAGGTGCTAAGTAAATGAATCAACGTCATTTATGCTATTCGTAAGGCGCTAAATACGTTATTAGGTTAACACGTTAAAATGGCTTAAATACATTAATAAGCTAATTGATTTAATTATTTTAACAGTTACGTAATGAATTTTCTAGCTATCTAATATACTAACATACTATGCGTAACATTATTATTAATATTGTTATTATTAGAAAAAATCAGCAGGGGCTAAGGGCCCCTCGCTGGAACAGAGGGTACAAATTACAAGCAAGGTGCAAATGTCTCTCTTCCCGACAAATTCGAAACAAAAAACAAACCAAAAATAAACTCGAACATTGACTTTTTAGTCTAAACTGTAAATTTTATTGGCAAACAATTTGCCGGATAGCCCAGATGAGATGATTGCAGGATTTTATAATAGAAGCGGAATGTTCTTTAAAGGTGAGGTGTGGATCAAAAATAACACCGAGGAGCTTGAGGGTAGTAGAGGAAGGAAGAAGGGTGCCAGCGATGCTTATAGAAAGAGGAGGCGACAGAGTTTTGAGGCGAGTGGGTGTGCCAATAAACATAATTTCAGATTTCTGAGGATTCAGTTGGAGAAAGTTAACGAGATGCCAATCATTGATGGCATCCGTGCACTTCCTCAAATTCTCGAGTTGATCTAAGATGTTATGGCTGGAAAGAATAGAGCAAAGACTTGTGTCATCGGCCTATTGATGGAAGGATATGTTGAAGTTAAGAATAATGTTAGACAAAGGTGAAGTATAGGTTGGGAAAAGCAAAGGTCCCAAGGCAGAGCCTTGACGAACACCGGCAAGTTGTTCAACTGGAGGGGAGGAGTGATCGCCTAGTTTTACATATTGGGTTCTGTTAGAAAGGTAAGATCGTAGCCAGGAGAGTGCAAGGCCATCGATTCCGAAGTCAGACTGAAGTCTCTCCAACAATATCTCATGGTTTATGGTATCAAAGGCAGTCCGACCATCACAGCACAATTGCCCTTGCCACAGATGTCGGTGAGATTGTTGAAGATGGGTGAAAGGGCTGTTTCATTAGAGAAACCAGGTCTGTAGGCAGATTGGAGAAAAGATAAGTTAGAGGATGCTGTGATATGAGGAGAGAATGAGTCTTTCTAGCAGTTTTGACATGGTAGAAAGGTTGGAGATGGGTCTGTAATTGGTAGGCAAGCTTGGATCGATGCTTGGCTTTTTTAGAAAGGGAAGGAATTTTAGGTCTGAGATTGGGATGCCTGAAAATTGCCTGGCTGGAAAAGATGAGATGGTTGCTGAAGCGAGGGTATTGGCGATTGATTTGTGGATTTTGGTAATCTTCGAGATGAAAAAAGAGTTAAAAGAATTGACCAAGTTTGAGCACTCATCCTCTGTATAATATTGAGGAGGATGGCTGTGAAGTAGTTTGTGAAGAGAGCGCCACATGGAACGGGGATTAGGCAAACTGTTTCATTCCTGAACCACTCTGTTACAAAAAAAAACTTTCTGCAATCTTTGTGGGCCATTCTTGTCATCAATTTTCTTTTATGTCCTCTGGTCTTTGAATAAGTACAGACAGAAAGGTATTCATAAAATGCTAGATAAACGAATGTGTTATCCAACTGGCATAGATTAAGTAACTTTGTTCCAACATTTAAGCAATCATGAAGTTTTAAAATGAAAGTCTCAGAAATAGTAATAATTATTTTTTTTTAAATTTCAGAAGCACCGGCAGAACGCAACGAGGTGAAATACGAGTGTTGCCCAAATTCAACCTACCTTGACATCACTTTCATCCTCCACATCAGAAGAAGGACCCTTTACTACGGCTTCAACTTGATCATTCCTTGTGCCCTCATCTCCCTGCTTTCTCTCCTAACCTTCATTTTGCCACCAGACGCCGGCGAAAAAATAGGACTAGGTATGTAGAAAGATCATTAAATGATATTTGTGAAATGCATCTGAATGTCTGAATAGCTTAAGATAACATCTACGCGTTGATTGTGATGAATAAGTAATAATGCTTGTACAATTCTCAATTAAAATGCAATGATAATCTGAATTATTACAATATTCTTAATATAATAATAACTGTTATAAACGACAATAAAAAATTAATAATTTTAAGAAATGATAAACCTTTGCGTGTCTAACCATCGTTTCTCCTGCCAACTCCCGCTGAAGTGCTTTATAAAAAAGCACAAAACAGGAATCGAACGCGACACTGTTGCATCAAAGCTAGAGATTGTTGAGCAACCGCCTAGCACTTGTGTTGTGAGATGAAATATTTATTTTCAGAGTAGCAGTCGCTTCAGTGGTTTAGCGATGAACATAGTTTTTTTTCTGCTACGATGTATAAGTCGATTGAGTTCATCGCAAGCGTGGCTTGAGCAATGATTCCACTCACTGAATCAAAAATACTCAGTTTTTTTCCAGTTTTATGATTTAAAAAATATAAATTTACAATTTATAATTTATATATTTATATGTTATGTATACATATTTTTTATTTTATAGCACAATTTTTGTAAAATTTTATGACGCAAAATTACTTAAATATTAGTAACTGTACAAGTGCGTTTTTTTCGTGTTTTTTTAGAAATACGTTTAATCATTAAGTTGACAAAATAAAATTAAATTTGTTAGATAATTTTGAATTCACTATTTAGATAATTATATACGAATGAAATATTTATTTTCAAATTTACGAATTCGATAATTGATAAATTGTTATTATTCTGTTCATAGGCGTTACAATTCTTCTATCACTCAGTGTCTTCCAAATGATTGTAGCCGAAATGGTACCACCCACATCAATGGCAGTTCCCATAGTTGGTTGGTAATTTGTTGAATAATGTACTTTATAATTTAACGATATTATTAATTATTTAATAAACATGCTTAATACAGCCATCACAACATCAACGATATTTTGATATTAAATTCATTTGACCAACTACTTACACATGTAAATTCTACATGTAAAGAGTTAACTCATTTATGACCATTTGAAAATCAACAGAAAACAGCAAACATTCGTTAAACTCGATCAATTTTTTGTTCTCAATCAAGTTTTTCGTTGCTTGTTCCAGGTGTGTACTTTGCCTTGGTGATGATCATGTCGACGGTGTCAGTCATCATGACAGTGGTTGTCCTCCACTTTCACCACAGCACACCTGACATGTGCAAGATGCCTGTCTGGGTGAGTCGATTGAAAGTCATCCATTTCGACATCTAACTTTCTCTTTTTCTACTAACTTAAAACATTCAAGATTTTGTAAAAAGTTTTAATTTATTAACTTTTTATTTACATTTTATTTTTAAAATACTCCTATGATTGGAGTAGTAACAAAGCGTCAACTTTTTCTGCAACAATTTTTGCGATATTTAAATGTTTAAAGTAACTTTGAATTAATTATTTTTGTGATTTATATTAATGCGAGTACAAATAATCACTGGATTTTCATTATTTCAAAAGGTGCGAACCGTCATATGCGAATGGCTGGCATGGATTCTCCGGATGTCTCGGCCAGGTAAAGAGTTGACCCTGGAGAGGCTCTTGAGGAAAGCCAGCGTCAGAGAACTTGAGGGACGAGTTCCTCCTTCGTTGAGTCTTCTGGCCAACGTTGAAGACATCGACAACACCATACAACTAAACAAGCTTTACTTCAGACACAACAGAGGACCCGATGAAGAAGATGGAACGGGTGGGTAAAAAATGAAATTTATTAGTATTAATAAATAATTAATTAAAATTATTGATTATATGATTAAGTTAAACTTGTTAATTTAAAAAAATCAATTAATACTTTGATCTTTCACTAATCTTAATTATGTATTGTAAATTAATGTTACTTCTTCAGTTATTAACTTATTAACAATTAACTATTATTAATGTTCAATAGGTCTGGCAATGATAAGGAACGAAATCCTGCTCATACTCAACGAGATTCGGTTCATCACGAGAAAGATCAAAGATGATTCGAAATCTTCTGAGGAAACAAATGATTGGAAGTTTGCAGCTATGGTCATAGACAGGCTGTGCTTCTGGATCTGCAGTGTTTACTTTGTGGCAGGAACCTTTGGCATATTCTTCTCTGCTCCTCACATTTTCGATTGAGTCTCTCCTTTTGTCTTGTGTTCGTCATTATGAATTGCGTTTTTCGTGGTTTTCTGCCACGAGATTGTGAGACATTGTTTATCATGGTTATTATTATTATTATTATTATTGGGTGTTTTAATTTATCTAGTTTTTTAAATAGCGCTTTAATTTTAATATTATTAATATTATAACTGTTTCGAACAATACTAGTTTTTGTTTTACAGCAATGATTTTCAAAATCATGTGTGGTTATTTTTTTCCAATTTAATTCATTATTAAAACACTTTTTGTCTTCTTAAATTGTGCAAATTTGACTACATATTCGAAGCTTTCATATGAAATTAGCCCAAATGATAAAGTAAGTTTCTTTTTCTAAAGTTTAATTTTCTTGAAAGCCCAACTGTTTGTGTTAATGTTATAAATAATGTAATTATTTATTTGTAACCATAATTTGTTATGACATCAGAATATTTAGCTCTATTTAGCTTTAAATGATTTAAGTCTTAGATTAAATGTTAATGTTTAGTGTCTTTTGTACATGAATGTTTGTGTATTTATACGGTATTGTGATACAAACTCATTCAATGAGAAATTCCGTTGCTGCCTTAGAAATTATTTCTATAATAATAATACAAATAATAATAATAATAATAATAAGAATAATAATAATAATAATAATAATAATAATAATAATAATAATATAATAATAATAATAAGAATAATAATAATAATAATAATAATAATAATAATAATAATAATAATAATAATAATAATAATAATAATAATAATAATAATAATAATAATAAATAATAATAATAATAATAATAATAATAATAATAATAATAATAATAATAATAAAATAATAATAATAAATAATAATAATAATAATAATAAAATAATAATAATAATAATAATAATAATAAAATCAATCTAAGATTGTTACTTAAGAATGTAATACAAAATTCTATCACGTCATATTTTTATTAGTTACCTGATTTTCATTATTTGCCTTGTTCTCAGAAATTTAATAAATTTGTGATTCAGTAATGATAAATAGTAATTTCTTAATTAAACTTTTAAAATGTTTGCTTCATATTTTAATACTAGTAAATAATTACAACTTTAAAATTGTAATATCCACTGAATGAGTCACTTGAGACAAATTTTGAAGTGACCTTTATTTACTTTTATTTTCTTTCTGCATGCATTTTTATTTTAATACAAATTTATTCTAATAAATTGATGCATTTATAAATGATATCTTGCAATCGATTTGATTTTATTAATATTAATAATCTATATTTTGCATTTTAAGCAACATGGCTGGTGAAAAATATGGTTTTCGGGGATATTGTGAATATTCCAACTTCATTTACAGCGAGAGATCATGAATTATTTGCTAATCTGAATTTGAAAATTAATTTATTTATTACATCAATCATTTTTTATCTATTACATGCTTTAATCAGAATCTTGGAAGTGAAGCTCTAATAATCACTTTTAAGAATGAATTTTCCAGCGATGAATTTTTGCACAATGATTTTTCAGAATGCCATGGTATTAATAACCTTTCCTATGTAACTGAAATATGCCATAATGAAATTAATTACTGACGAGTTAATGTTTCGTTATATTTCATTCTATTCATAACTTTCATACCCTTTAGGCAATTTTAAAATTAAATGCTTTTCTTTTTTGTCAGAATCCAATTTTGATTACGAACATTTTGCTGAAGTAAAAAAATAAATACCTGAAAATGTTAAATATTAAAACAAAGCAATTACCAAATTCATGAAATGTTAAAAAATATAACGTAAATAAGTATTGCGTAATTTTAAAATTAATTAGATTATGTTATTAAATCGATTCCAGTGCAAAGAATAATTTTTAACCACTTGATTACGAGGAACGTAACAAATTAGGTCCAAAAAATAATTCTTCACAACATTTTCAACAAAAAACGTATTTTTAACGACAGAAAATGTTTTCAAAACAAGGTTTTCTTTTCTTTCAAACACCGACAAAAATTTTCCTCGCGTAAACATCGGCATTTCAACAATGCTCGTTATCGTCCATTTTGTCTCCGCTTTTTCTTAAACGTGATTACCCATGAACCATTTTCTGACGACTATTATTTACATTTAATTTATTAAATTAAACTTATTAGCTATTAATCATGTCATTATTAGAGCTAAGTAATTAAAAGAAATTAATTAATAGTTGTGAACTTATCATTCAACTAGTTCTCATTTTATTAAATATTTAAATAAAATATGTAATTAGCTAATTCAACTGATGTTGAATATTTGATATAATAATAAGTGTTGTAATCATGGCCTTAGAAAGGGAGCGAGGAGGAGCACTCAGGGGCCCGGCATGATTTTTTGGACCTGCCTGTGCTTTTAAAACTGTTTTGCTTATCCATTACCAAGTTGACATAACTTAAGAGCCTATGGCTGCTCTGCCTAGGGACCCTAAATTTTGTTTGGCCACTCACTGCTGCTGAATGAAATGGTAAAAGTTTTAACAAGATATATGTGCAAAAAGCCTCAAGACTCTAACAGTCCTCAGAACATCCACCAAAGGATTGAATGATTTAATTAAATTTTAGAATAAAAATTAATTTAATAATAGTTTGATAATAATAAAGATATTGTTGATAATTTTAATTACAAAAACGATTCGCTTTAACCAATTTTGGTTGTAACTATTTGAAAGACTTACAAATTCAATCAAAAATATAAAAATTCTTATCTTGACTCAACTATTGATTGGGTAACATCGACTGCACTCGACACATCTTAAAATTAATGTATTAGCTGCACGCTTACATCTGGACATGCGCTGGCAAGTTTTAAACAAAATTTATTCGTGAAGTAACTTAAAAGTTAATAAAATGTGAGTTAAACTTTCCTTTACATTTTGCATTTTTTATGCATAGAAAAATTTTATGTTTTGGTCAAACTTTTGCTTATTTTTGTAATAATTTAAATATTTTATAAAAATTTCTAATTGTGTAAGGTTTGCTCCGTAACTTTCTTTAATTGGCAACTATCAAAATCTGATTTTACATGTGATATATAATATTAAGAATGCAACAAAATAATGTAATTGAGATCAAATATAATGCATTGAAAAATAATAATTCTTAAATTTGTAGCAATAACATCACAATTATAAGCTAAGAGTAACATATTTTAAGATATCTAATATATTAATTTGAAATTATATAATAATTATATAATATAATTGGTAAATTCTTTTTGATTAAATATTATAATAGAATGTCCTTAATAATAAGAATTATGATAATGATAATGATGACCAGGAATTTAGTAGTATAAATTTACGATTTTAAGATTAATTATGATATTTTTTTAAATATTTGATCCCAAATTTAACATACTTAAGCTAGACTGGTTGGAAAGGCTTAATTGTTGCAATTCTAATTGTTGAACAGTTTAGTCATGGGTTGACAACACGCAATTTAGCTGAACTTCTAATTTAATTTAAGACACAATATTTTTTTAATTTATTTATTAATTTTTCTTAATTTATTTGAACTTTCAAAAATTATACAACATCGACAATGAACAGGAAAAATCCTAAAGGGAAAATCTCCCGCTGCCGAATGTCCAATTACAGTAATTTCAAAAAGCGAAAGAAATGATTGCTGAATTATTGGTTTGCAGGTTGTGGCGATTCAATAAGATGTTGTTTAAGAAGACGCTTGAAAGAGTAAATGTTTGATTGACCAGATATGTGAACTGGGGCACCCCGTCATAATAGCCCGGCGACTAAATAGCCCCGTCAAAATAGCACTATCAAAACATAAAACTCATTTCATTTAATCAAATTTGAAATAAGTTCTAGGTTAATGTATCAACTCATATAAATATTTTTTTTATAAAGATACATTGACGGGGATGTTTTGACGGGTCACCGTGAACTGGTATCATAGGTTGGACATAAACAAATTATGGAGCGGCAAATTACAAACCTAAACAAATTATTGGTTTAATAGTCGATTTAGCCTACAGCGGTATTATAATTCCGAGATGAGCGAATATTATAAGAATGGAAGGATGAGATTTTTGAGAACAAAATGTCAAAATGATGCAGGCAACATGTGGCGATCAAATTTGTACTTGAAGATGTCGGCATGGAGGAGATTTATCTGGTGAACTTTGAGCAATTTGAACTTTTTGAAAATAATATATGTGAGTTATACGTTAAACGCAATACTACATGCAGGAATTTGTTTTGAGAATGAGTAAAGAACGTAAGTTAGCAGCGTAATTAATAAATAAAAAAATAATTACAGATTAAATTACAATAATTTAGATATGGTTATACAATGACCTATATTATATTTTTAGTTTGATTGCGTACAATTTTTTTATATTTAGTCGATGTAAACGGTAAATATTTAATTATAATTACTCAATGATTCACAAATATTTAGGTTTCGAGTACAATTCAGAGTGTGGCCCAAAGACTTTTATAAATTCAATGAATTGGTTTGCAATTGGTTTCCTCATCAATCTGGCATTCAATTGCTGCTAAAGAGACCGACCGAATTTCGTTTTCGTTTTTGACGCCGAATATTGATTTTTTTTCATTTAGGACATAATTTCGTTTTCGGTTCCACTAAAAAAAATTATTTATTAAAAGTTTTTTTTTCAATTCAGTTTTGTCTATTGAGTGTTTATTGTTTATATATATAACAGGAGTCTGCAAACTCCGGCCTCGCTAATATCACGTCTCTAACGTAACCGTCCTAATATAGTTATGAAATGAACTTTAATAAAATACATGCACACATTCCTAGCGTTCATCATATATAACAACAAATTTAAGATATTTTCTTATTTTCTTCTTTGTCTTTTAGCTGACATATTTAATGATAACAACTTTTGCGATGTTAATTGAGAGAAAATAGAAATTGACAACTTTATTTTTTATCTTTATTTCCTTACATTTTATTGAACAAAACGAAAAACACATAAAAGCAATAGAAGCAAGCTATAATTAGCAAGAATAATTCACTGATTGAAGTAAGATTCGTGCAATATGACAATTGATTCGATAATTCAACTGAATAGTGTCCATTCAAAGTTTAAAATAAAATAAGCCAAAAATGTTTTTATAATGGTAGTAATATTTTGATGAGCTTAAATTCAATTTATTCAAAATTCAGTTTATCATATTCATAAAAAATTTGTCAAAGTCTGTGATCTGATTTTCCAATGTTCTTCCAATAATATTTAGTTTTAGAAACTCTTGAAAGCGCCTAGAATTTGAATTCGTAACCGAGCCTCATCAAAATCTCAACCTTTACTATTCGGTTACCGACGCCCAGTTTACAAGACCTTTTTTAAACGTACTTCAAATGAAACATGTATTCCTAAGTAACTTTTCGAATGCTTTCAAACCTCAGCAACAGCATGATGATTGAAGACAAAGTTGATATCGGCAGCATTGACAACAAAAAAAGAAAATCTAATTTATACTATGGCGTTGAGGACAATCCTCCACTTTTTCTTTGTTTGGTGATGGCAATTCAGGTTAAATAAGGCTTTATTAATAAATGTATTATTGATGAAAAAATTATTAAATATATGGTTCCATATATTTCTGCATTTGTAAATAATTATAATAAATAAATAAATTATTGTTGTGATTACATTATAAAATTATTTAATATTTAATGTAAATAACTTATAATGGTGGCATATGTCATACACAGTTGCATTGCTGTTTAAGTCATTAGTTAACAATATTTTATTATAGTTAAATTATATATATATGAAACAGAATATTAGCAACTTTTAAAAGCGATTTTAGTTAAGAAAGTTGCTCGAGTTTGAATATTTGAAAGCAGTTATTATTTTAAGCAAGCACTCACATCATTTGGCGCCAACGTAGCATTTTCGTTGCTAACATGTTCAGCCATGTGTATTGATGACGGAAAGGTCATAAGTGAAGTTCTGTGCACAGTTTTTTTTGTCAACGGAATCTGCACTTTCATTCAAACTACATTTGGAATCAGGTTTAAAATTAAATACTAAAACATTTGTAATAAACATTATTACTTTCATGTTGTATTTATTTACTAATGACTGTTTTATTATAACATTTAGACTGCCAATAATTCAAGGTTCTTCTGGGACCTTCTTGGTCCCCATCATGTCCATACTCAACTTACCTGCCTTCAAGTGCTCATATGGTTATAGTTTACCGCTGCTTTAAAAATGTTTTATTTATATATATCAGATTGCAGTTAAATGTTATTTAGAATAAATTCTAAATAGATTTTCATAAATATTTTTAGGAAATAATTCCTGGAATTTAAATTACTCTGATGTCACCAATCTTAAAAATGAAACGTGGAAAGTGAGGATGGTGGAGGTAAAGAGACTAAACTAATTTAGCTTACAAACTTATGAATATAACTTATGACCAAGCCTAGTTTTAGAGAAAATAAATAATTACATGGAGCATATTCCGAAACTTTTAGGATGAATGACAAAATGTGACCGCATACAATTTTATTTCATGTTTGACTTGAAATGAAGAGAAATTTCAAATCACTGCATGGTTGAAGGACATTGTCACTATTCAGTTATATATTGTACAATTATCCACAGATTCAAGGAGCCATAATAGGCTCATCATTCATGGAAATTTTGCTTGGAGCGACAGGGTTGATTGGAATATTCATGAGGTTCATTGGACCACTGACAATTTCTCCAGCTATCATGCTTGTTGGACTTTCCTTATTTCAAATTGCTTCTAACAAAGCTGCCAGTAATTGGCCGCTTTCTATTTTGTAAGAATTTTAAATTAAAATACTTTATTACAACTAACGAGTTAACACATGATATTGCTTGCTATTAATTAGAAGCATAGCTTATTAACAGTAATTTAAATTATGTGTTTAATTCTTTTCTGTTACATCTTGCATTATCTTTTGAGAGCTACAATCTGACAGTTTTTAACATTACTTGATAGCGACACAAATGCTGTGATTAATGCAATATATATATATATAATATATAAAATATATATAACAACAAATGATGATGATGATAATAATAATAATTAATAATAATAATAATAATAATAATAATAATAATAATAATAATAATAATAATAATAATAATAATAATAATAATAATAATAATAATAATAATAATAATACTAATAATAATAATAATAATAATAATAATAATAATTAATAATAATAATAATAATAATAATAATAATAATACTAATAATAATAATATAATAATAATAATAATAATAATAATAATAATAATAATAATAATTAATAATAATAATAATAATAATAATAATAATAATAATACTAATAATAATAATAATAATAATAATAATAATAATAATAATAATAATAATAACAATAATAATAATAATGTCGTAAATAAATAAAACTTGTGAACCTTCATTGTTTCAGAACCAGTTTGTTGATCCTCTTCTTCGCTCTTTACATGGGAAGAATTAAAATTCCCTGCTGCTTTTACTCAAAGAAGTCATGCAAAATCATCAAATTGAACTTCTTCGCTATGTTCTCTGTAGAATACTTTTTTCATTTTAGCAAGAATTAAACCTTATATCTGTTTAAAAAGCAATAAATTAAAGAATTTAGACGCAAGACAGTAGAAAAATCTCATTGAAAAAATAAAGGAATGGCAATAACAATTTTGATTAAATTAGTACTGATAGGCAAATAATCAGTGATTAATATTAATAATAAATTTAACTTGATTTAAGAATTTAAAACTATGATGAATAACTCGAATATATCCTTCAATAGGTGATAGTTGCCTTACTGACTGTTTGGACCATATGCCTTATACTTACTGTGACCAACACAGTACCAGCTGATGAGAGGTACTGGGCTTACCATGTCAGGACTGACACGAAGATGGATGTACTTGAGAGGGCCAGTTGGTTCAGAATTCCATATCCACGTGAGATGCCATTTTATGTTATTATTTGGTTATGCTTAACTACGAACTGGCTTTGCGTGGAAATTCAATGAAAGCGAACTTTTAAGAAATGGCGCATAACAGTTACTGTTAACTATTAAGAACTTTCATAACTATGTTATGTATATCACATACGTATCACATTATTAAATTTAAACAAAATATTTCAGTGCAATGGGGAATTCCGACATTTACCCTTGCTTCAATATTAGGCATGACAGCGGCTATACTGCCGAGCGTATTCAGCTCTGTAGGCGATTACAACGCATGCGCCAGAATTGTTGGAGTCGATCCACCTCCTTCTCATGCCATCAATAGAGGTATGATATTATTTATTATTCATTATTAATCATTTTAAAATTAAATAGAACGAGTTAACAAAAAACGTGCCTCAAATTAAGGCAAGAAAGTTTATCGCTATGTTTTGGTGGATGGAACTAAATCAATCATCAACAACCAAGAAAATTTATTATTGGTTACACATTTTTGATAGATCGGCTACAGTCAGATTTTTCACTCAAACAATTCAATTGTTTATTCAATAAAATAACCGAAATATTTTTACGCAAAAATTAGTTTATCCGCAAAGTAGGGAAGTAGGGATGGTGAATCAAATAATTATAATAATAATTAATAATAATAATAATACATTTATGAGGCGCCTTATGTATTCGCTATCCCATTAAGTCATAAAATATATTGACAGAAGGGAGACAACCGGTTAAAATTGTTAAATTTTGCGGAGGTCTTTTATGGACGGACCCCAAGCGGCTTGGGTTAAATGTCACTTAATGCAAGTTTAATTTTTAATTTGGATTGTTTTGAGAAGTTGTACAAATATTGTTGATATACTGTGTTACATAGCTGGCAGTTACATATGAAAAAGCAGCCTTAAGACTACTAAGACTGAACGTTACTGGCAGTGCTAAGCAGGCATGTAAAGCACAACATTTTTTGAATTCGCAATTGTGTCTTTGATGCAAGTTAGGGATTATGAATACTGACAATAATGTTACACATATAATTAAATATTGTTGTAAACTTAGATTTTTGGAAATTAATTAAGTTTATATTGCTAAAATAAAAGGCATCCTTTTCGGGCACGTGGGATCTATTTTTGCTACAGAAAAACATTCTCGATAATCACCTGACAAACAACGAGAATCAAGACAACTTGGAAGCCCAAATATCCATTTGCATCCTTAAGTACCTCATTCCTTAAACACTTAACTTCTATTATTCAGTTCCGTTAACTGAATACCTGCTCTAATAAATTTATTAGTTAACTTACTTATTTGCGGACCCCCGGGTTATTTCATTGGTGTCAGGAGTGGGATCCCCAAAAAAAGTAAGTCATGAGCAAGGCATTAGAAGATTTAACTGTTGCTGAAATGAGACGTGAACTTAGGGAAAGAAAAATGGATCCAAAAGGACTCAGGACAGAATTGCAGGATCGTCTGCAGTCATGGTGAAGATCCAGAGATTTATGTATTTGTTGATCCATTTCTGAGACAAATGAAGGAGTCCGCGGAGCAGGAAAGGGCAAATCTAAAGTCGGAACTAATCAATCTGATGAAAAAAAAAATAGAAGAAAAGACGGAAAAGGTAACTGAGGTTTCCTCCAACAAAGCCTCTACTAGCTACCAACCGGAGGAGACTCCATCAAGCACCATAAACATCATGCCAGCTGAAGCTTCAAAAGTGCACCCGATTGCCACACTGGTTTCGGTTGAGAAAGAGACCGAGGAAATTGTAGATAGAAGAACTTTGGGAAGCAAAGTGTTTCTTCCATGGAGTGAGGAATCGGGAAAAGAGCTGAGGGAAGATCTGGGTGAGGAGAACGGTGCTGAGGAGACCTTTGCTGAGGTGACCTTTGCTGAAGTGAGTGAGGCCAGTTTGATAGTTGACGGGGACAGTCCATTAGTGGAGCTCCCAATAAATGTTGAGAATGAGGACAACGGTGAGCTGAGGGAGAGTTTTGCAAACCCCAAAGAGATCGCGCCAGTGCCCAATGAGCCAGTTCCGTGCACGATTGCCTCGTTGGTGTCGGTTGTGGAGAAAACCGAGGAAATAATTGAAGGAGGGACTTTGGTAGAGACCAGAGTGGAGCCTCCTCGCGTTGAGGAATCAGTGGAGGGACTGGACCTGGAGAGCAGTGGCGAGCGATTTGAGTTGGGGGTTTCCGAATTCGATTCAGCTGTGGATGTCGTCGAGGTAGGAGCTGCGGATGTCATTGTAACTGAGAGTGGGGATGTTGGCGGTGAAGTACTCGGCGGTCGTGAGTACGTGGTTGATAAGGTTGGATCAATGTCTGAGGAGTTTATTTGTGGAGTTCTCAGCCAGGGCGGGCTTTCTGGCCTTCGGAGGTCGTCGGAGACTCGGGGCGAGCCTTTAGTGCTGTTGTTTGTTTTGCTGATCTTTTTCAGCAAGCGTTTTAATAGAGATGCGAGAGGTGGACGGGCTCGCATTGAAACAATGGTGATACATGGACACCGTGTAAGAGATTGTGTCCCGAGAGTAAAAATGAAGGTGGCACACATTCGCCGGCTGGCGAAGTACCACGGGGAGCAGCAGTCTGTTCGGGACGAACAGATTTAAGGAGGGTGTAATGTTGTAAACTTAGATTTTTGGAAATTAATTAAGTTTATATTGCTAAAATAATTAAATTTCTATTTAATTATATTCGGCATCCTTTTCGGGCACGTGGGATCTATTTTTGCTACAGAAAAACATTCTCGATAATCACCTGACAAACAAAGAGAATCAAGACAACTTGGAAGCCCAAATATCCATTTGCATCCTTAAGTACCTCATTCCTTAAACACTTAACTTCTATTATTCAGTTCCGTTAACTGAATACCTGCTCTAATAAACTTATTAGTTAACTTACTTATTTGCGGACCCCCGGGTTATTTCAATATTATAATTTAAATTGTGTTATCAGAACATATCTTGAATACCTAAATCAATTCCTACCAAATCACGTTTAAACACTTACATTTCAGGTATATTCGTGGAAGGCCTCTGCAACATTGTGAATGGTATTTTTGGGTCAGGGACCGGAAGCACCTCCTATGCAGAAAATATTGGAGCAATTGGAATCACTAAGGTGCAACAGTTATTTTTAAAAACATTCATCAATTCAATCATTAAAATTAATATACTTAATTATTTTAAGATTTTAGAAATTCTTCTGGTTACGTGGAACCCCAACAACGCTTATATTTATTAAATATGTAAATTATAACAATTAATCTTTTTAATAATTGAATTTAAGTAAGTTTCAAATCAATTACTTTTATTTACATGGTAACTTATAGTTATTTTTTATAAAAATGATTCCCACTGATCAGGTAGCAAGCAGGCGAGTCATTCAATTGCAGTCATTGGTTTGTGTCTTGCTTGGTACCTTCAACAAATTTGGGGCTTTGGCAGCAACCATTCCCGACCCTATTATTGGCGGAGTTTATCTTATCATGTTCGGTAATGAAGTTACTGTGACCTGTTAACGTTATTATTGTTATAGATGTTACTATTAAATTTTGTATAAAAAAGCAATTAGTTAATGTAATTTATTGCAGAATATAAGAAATGAAAGACATTATTACGATTATTTTTCTAACAAATTATTCAAACACAGTTACAAAACCCGCTTATTATACACGTAGTCATAACTTTTGTAAAAAAAAGGTCAACCCTCTGATGGGCTGCCTCTTGCAATGACAAAAATTTTAATCCGAATATCTTTATTATTTATTTATTTGATTGTAGTCCGTTGCATAACTGAGATGATTTGGACTAAGACGAATATCAACAACGTCACAAAAATAAGGAATCGTCCAGAAGTTCAAAAAGGTGACAGTTAACAAACATAAGAAATCGGACGCACTTCAGAAACACTACATGAGAGGGTTTTATTTAGTCAGATTGTATGGGTTGCAAGTATGTTTCAATATAGATGTGGACTTAGAAGAAGTAATGGGTGATGGGAATTGAGAAAATTATTTTAGGGCCAGAGCACTTCAATTAAATTTAATTGAGAGTGGTTCAATAAACTTCTGATCTATCTTTGTCCACGGACCGCAAACAATATGGATGAATTTCAGATGAACGTCTACAAAAGTTATTAAATGAATGAGGAAATAGATTTTTTGTATAATTATATATATATAGATAGCAATCAGAAAGTCATTTATTTGGTAAATGTTTAAAATATAATTTTTGTAGAAGGTTGGGTTGGAAGATGACGAAGAAGGAATAGTAAAGAGGATGCGAATAAAGCGTTTTTGAGATATGTGAAGAGATTTAGAGTTTATTAGTGTAACTTTGTGTGATTATTATGATATATTTTTTAAATAAACATTATTATATCACATAGAAATTAATATTTCTTATAAAAACAAAACACAGGCATGATCACAGCTGTAGGAGCCTCCAATTTACAACTGTTGGATTTAAATTCTTCTAGAAATCTTTCAATTTTTGGATTTTCCATCTTTTTGGGTCTCTCTCTTCCGCTCTGGATTCAAAGCCATCCGGGTTTTATCCGAATTGGTTCGATAAGAAATTATTATTTTGTCTATTATTTATTTTTAAGTATTTTAAACGACATTTGCATCTTAAAGATGTACTAAAGTCTTAAATTATAAAATGATTTATTGAATACTAGAAATGTTTTAGGCCTATTTCTTTTTGTTAATAACGAATTTTACAAATTATTGTAATATCCCTGTAACATTATTATTATTATATTATTATTATTATTATTATTATTATTATTAGATTATTATTATTATATTATTATTATTATTAGTATTATTATTATTATTATTATTATTATTATTATTATTATTATATTATTATTATTATTATTATTATTATTATTATTATTATTATTATTATTATTATTATTATTATTATTATTATTATTATTATTATTATTATTATTAATTATTATTATTATTATTATTATTATTAATTATTATTATTATTATTATTATTATTATTATTATTATTATTATTATTATTATTATTATTATTACTATTATTATTATTATTAATTTGAATTTATTAAAAACACTTGCTTCAAATGATTTTATCAATTAATTCCACTAATTTACATACAAAGGCAATGAAACTTTGGAACAATTAGTAACTGTCCTTTTGAGTACAAGTGTGTTTGTTGGGGCAACCATCGCCATCATACTCGACAACACGGTCAGAGGTTGAAATTGTTATAATTATTATTTTTATTAATATTGTTGCTACTTTTTGTCGTCACTGTTATCGTTGTCGGCATCGTCATCATTACATCATTATAATAATACTGCATTATGTTTTTTTAAAAGCCAATAGCAAATCATGCAATGACAATCCCGTTGCACTGCCAATCATCATTGAAAGCGGGATTAATCCTGCAATTGCCATCAATAAATTAGTTTTAAAAGAACCAACTATTTTTCAGGAACGCCTGAAGAAAGAGGTTTGACAAAATGGAAAAAAAGTATTTTCACCAGTCTTCCTAACATATCTGTTGAGGTGTACAAAACCACAGACGTTGATCTAGAATCAAATATTCAATGGAATATGAATGGATTAACGGAGTTAGGAGATGAAGAGGTAAATGACAACATAGGCAATTCAGAGTCCACGAAAGGAGAATCTGGTGGTAATGTTAAGCCTGAAAGTGATGACCCTGGAGAGGTTTATGATTTGCCTTTTATCATGGATTTCATCAGGAGACACAAAGTGTTCACCTATGTTCCACTTTCTCCAACATTTCAAGGCTATTTGTGTGCAAGACGAAAGTGTTAATGAATTGCTTTCGTACATTTTATGGTTCAAAACTGACTTAATAAAAAAGAATTTTTTTATCCAAATTTGAATAATTGAATAAAATAACATTTAAATAATTTGAAACAATGTAAACCTCAATTAAACCATTTGCTTTACAATTGGTTTTATCTGTTTGGTTACATGAAATTATTTATTTGTTATATATCAATTTTGATTAAAAATTGTAAATTGGCTTGAGGATTTAAATTTATTTTTTTTTATTTTTAATTGGTGGGGGGTGTACGGGTTCAATCCCCTCTTCAATATGTCCCTGTTAATACATGTGCTTGGCAAAGAAATCTTAGCTTGCGATACCCTGTTTTCAGTCATATCAAGTATTGATGTATTGATGAGTTCATTTTTAGAATATGGACATCATAGAGCCAAAATGTTCAAAAGAAAAAAGCCAAATATGTTTGGATAATAGGTCTGGGTAATGTGCTGTGAAGCTCTGTTTTCTGCTATACCATTTCAAGCCATCAAATGACAAAATAATGCGACAAGTTTATAATGTGACAATCTTATTTTCAATTTAGTACTTATCGAGTACTTGTTAAATTTTAGTTCAAATATGAGTCAATTAAATGCATTTTGATTCATTTGTTTCCTAGTTTGCCGTGAACATGCACTAACGAGAACTTGTGAAACATAGTCATAACATACGTTTATAAAAAAATTTAAAATTACAAATTTTTGTCTTAATATATATGGTATTGACATTTTTCTAATTACTTTCACGTGTCTGCAACATTTTTAAATAGGCTTGTGTCATAAAAAGCTAACTTTGGTGTGAGACCGAAAATGAAAGTATACTGAAGATAAAATACTTACCATTGTCAAAACACCGAAAATGTAAACTGCAACCGTAATTCGGTTTTAAACCGTAGACAAATTCGACAAAAATTATACCGTCTGTTTTAAAGTAAAGTTGCCTTTACCTCGGTCAAAGTTGACAAATGTGTCTGTTGGGGGTTAACATTAACTACAATTGATGTTGACATTTAACTCGATTGAGTTTTTGCCTCTTTCGATGTAGCAGTCTGCCTCGATTAGTAAAGTAAACTGAATTTTTAGAAACAAATTGACCTAAACTCCATTAATGCAGCAGAAAACATATTAGCAAGAAGACAGAATTTCTCTACATTGAAACTGAGATGACGTAATTAATAAGCAGAGCATCTTTGCGATTTGATGACAAAGCCGAATCTGAAACAACCTTTACAATTGTGACATTTTTTAGACGGGAGTTCAAAGAAGTTATCATTACATTAATAACATTTTGAAGTTCAACATGTTGCAGTGTGTAAACAGTTTGAAGTCTGTATTTGTATTCAGAACATCTTTTTCAAAATCATCCATAGCTAAACCATCGGATTATCTGTTCCCATCTCTTACCTCTTGCTAGGGAGATTTAATAATTTAATAACCAGTTTATTAGGATAAAATTTTACTAAATCTTTAAAACATTACTAATATCTAATTTCAAAGTTGTTCATGGTTTTAATGCAATGCCGAATCAAAGCGACGAAGTAGGCATTACTAGCCGAGGCAATCCTATCTCACAAAAATAGCTTTATGTCAAAATCATCCGCTAGACGACCTAGCAAAACTAGTAATTGATAACAAGCCAATGAAATAGCTAGCACACCTTCTCTTCTCTTAGCCCTTTCTGACGCCCTAGACACCCAAGCAAGTCCAATTATTACATACATTAAATATGCGAATTATTCACGAGCCAGGCAGCGATAATGAACAAACTAGGCCACAGGCAAATGTATATGTTAGGTTCCGAACTGACATCCTGTTTGTGGCATCCAGTCGTTAGCAATTATTATCTTTCGAGTTGATTACAAATCACGACTGTTTAAAATTAAAAGAAAAAATGAAATAAAATTAGGATGAAATACTTGACTTTTGTCATCTTGCGTTAATGTAGCAACGAAATTGAAATCTATTTAAATCTGATCACACATCCGAATTCACCAGTCCAAGTGCTCTTCAGCTTTAAAAAACATGTTTTATATCCTTTTCATATTGATTACTTTTCCTTATAACTGCTACTGTGAAGGTTTTTTCTAATATGAGTATTTCCATATTACATTTAAATTAAATTATAATTTCTGATCATATTAACCCTGAACTATTAATTGACTCATACAAATAAAAACTGTCTATTGACAATCAATAAATCTTTTTTGAAGACTTTGTCCTCACAGATTTCAGCAGAAATAAACTTTTACAAATTGGGCAGGACTTCAGCATTTACACAGAATATGACTTACTACCAGAGGCAAGCGGTACTTTAAGAATCCTTAACGCAGGTAGAATTGAAGACAACGTTACTTTGTTTTGGCTCAATGATAAACGAGTTGTTCAGTCAACCAAACTTGAAAAGATGAATGCTTTTGATGAGACGAAGAACATTGATCTTAAAAGTAAGAATTATTTTTAAATTAAAAATGTTTTTGGTATTTTATCTTTAAAAGAAATTGTGGATATATTGGTAGTCGCGTATCGTTTATAGCAATGTATACAGCTATCCTTAATGCAATAGATGCTGGTTTGCACTTGTGATACAAAAGTAAGACAAAATTTACAAGTTCAATAAAATATTAATTCGTAAGTGAAAATAATATCTGAATTGTGTTTTCAACAGACACCCAAATAAACTCTTTTGAGATGTCATCTGATTTTAGCAAAATATTTTTTGCCACTGACGAAGGAATTTATCAATTTGACGTTGAGACCAACGCCACACCAACAGAGATTCTTAAGAACCAATTTGTCACTGCGCTGTCCATTCATTTTGAAAAGAAGTGAATAAATTCTGGAATTATTTCTTTGTAAAAATGCTTGCTCAATTAATAAATAAATAACCCAATGTGTTAGAATATTGATATTGTGAATATAGATATTGTATTATTGAATATAGATATTCCATCATCATTAGTCAAATTTTGTTTTAATAAATACTTCAGACAACTCTATTATTCGGACTGCCAAAACGAAAAAGGAAATCTTTCAATCCACGATTTTGAAAACAATAAAGAGGTCGCAAAAGTTCGACTTGATTTCTGTCTCAAAGGAATTGCATATGATGCAAAAAGTAAAGTTAAGATTATCAATTAGTAAATAATGTTACACTGACCTTTTAAATCATAGCATCAATGAATAACCATAGGATTCAATAAAATATTCACCGTAGCTATCACATATATAATATATTATTTGCATAATTTCATCATTCAATCTTTGATGTAATTGATGCAAATGTTCAAAATATTCAAAATATACTTATTTTATTTGCAGCTGAAGTTTTATTCGCTTTTACTAAAAATGAAATTTATGAGAAAACATCCAAAAACGCTTCGTTGGAGTTAAGATATTATCATCCTGGTGCTACAATTTCATCCTTTGGTGTTGGAATTAAATATTTATTTTTTGTGGATTTTCAACAAAAGTTAGTTCTAGAAATTAGTAAATGAGTAAGAATATAAATCATTTTTAAAAATTAAAAAAAAAAGGAATATTTGTCGCAAATATTTTCCTTTTTTTTTTTTATAATAATTTGATGAAAATATGAGATAAACACAAAATAGCTTCTATTAATCTTCTTCTTTAGTAATAATGACGTTTACAAATTACCGAAAATTGCAAAACCAATAAAAATGGATCAACCAATTTCCTACGATATTCCACCTCACATCGCCAAAACAGAAGGTTATTAGAAGTTTATATTATTAATCAATCGCCATTACTGGAATATTGACAAGGAACATTTGATATGAACACAATTGCTTTGAACACGGCATGTCTATATTAATAAATAGTATGATAACTAAAACATTTAGTTAATAAGAATACAACATAATGTTACAAATAACAATTTCAGATGGTTTAATCGTGTTGAGTGTCACCGACCAGAAACTCTTGAAACTAGGCAGAAATTACAGAATTGAAAACGAGTTAAAAATTGAAATTGAGAAGACAAAGATAAAATCTTTGAAATACAAGAAAACTCCAACATCGTACAAATTGTTTTGGATTCACCACCACAATGCTGGAAAAGTCGTGACAGTTGAAATAAAAAATAAAGTCGATGTCATCAAAAAGAACATCATATTCAATAGTAATATTTGTATTTTTACTCTGAGCAGATATAGTTGTTGCAGTTGCTTTCAGTAATTTCCAAGTATTATAATTATGCTAGGAGACAAGATGGAATAATTATAGCAATTACGTGTAAACTCTAAATATCAACATTTATGATTTTCTTAACCAAACAAATATTTTTGTTACATTAGTTCCAAATGATGAGGATTTGGAGGACATTGAAGTTGATGATACAGGAAACAACCTTTTCCTAGGCTATGGTTCAGATATTCTTATTGGAAAAATAAGCGATTCAACTATTAAAGAATTTCTGAGCGTGGATTCAAGTAAACTCTACAGCATGAGATTATTACCTAATGAAAAGTAAGTAAAACGGGTAATTGTGGTTTATGGTAATGTATTAAATATTATTCAAAATTACTAGAATAATATAATTAAAATAATAAATGAATTACATTATAAATTTAAAGTGTTTTAACGACACATCGATTTTTATAAATATTAAAAGCTTTAAGGAATATAACTAACAAATGCCAAAGTATAAAGTTTATTATTGTTATTGCGATTGATGTGATGTCCAATACATTGACAATGTTAATTTGTCCTAACGTCAAGAACATGTGTTAATCAACATATTTTGAAAATTATGTTCGTAATTACACATAATAATTTGGAGTTTATAAATTATGTACCACAGAGTGCTGGTTGTTTCTGGTTGCACGGAAAACAAAGGAGAGCTAACGCAATTTAACTTCGAAAAGTTCGAAATTCAAATTTATGAAACTTCAAAGCAATTGAAAACCTGCATTCATAAATTGGACGTTGACAATGAAAGTAATATTTATTGATTTAAATGTAATATTCTCAATTACGTAATTTTTAATAATTACAATTTTAAGTGAAATGTCTTTGTTGAAAAATATTTTTTATTTCTGTTAGTAAATGCTTTTAGATATAATTGATCACAGGCTACATGGTTTAAAATATCATAATTTGTTACTACAAAACATTCTGATTTTCCAGAATTTATATTCGGTTCATCTTCGAGTGCAATATATTTCATTGGCAGTGAAAAAATGATTAAACTCTGTTCTACTCAAGATGTAATAAGTCTCGCTGTTGATGATAGACTTGTTTACTTCAGTGCTGCCGATGACAAGTAAGCGGTAACTTAGAGCTGCATATTAATTTGTTCATCAATATTAGTGCTTAGTATAATACATAATTTAATTTGTATAAAGAATTTCTAATAATTATCATGTATTGCATTTAAGAAATTCTGAGAAAAGATTATTCAGGATTAAAAAACAACAAGCCATGAAATCTGAAGATCTTTTAACCGAGCAAAAGAATCCTGCTTTGATAGCTTTCATAAAAGGTTTTTCCCATCTGCCATTCTAATGAGCCTCATATTACGGGCTTATATTTATTTGTTTATAATTAGTGTTATAATAATTATTACTAAAAATCTAAAAAAATCTAATCTTTTATCTTTTTAAATCTTGTTTCTAGACATTCCTAAAATCAAAGAAAAATTGTGCTTGATTCCCAAGTTTTCAAAATATTCAAGTGCTAAAACTTCACCAATTCTTGTCCTTTCCACATTAATACTTGCAGTGAAAATACCAACACACCGTTTGCGATCAAGCATTCAAATTAATTGGCTTATCGGATAATCAGTTTCTTGCCAAAGAAATTTTACATTTATCGAAAAGGAGACTTAATCTTTCTTATGCTTACGAAAGTTTAATCGTAATACTCTGGTAGTTCATTCTAGCATCGTTTGCATTGTTAAAGACGCTTTTTGATGGCTTTTTTCGACGCTTGTGACTAGAAGCTTGATTGCAAAAAAAAATGCAAGACAACATCCGATGGTATTTAACACTGGAAAGGCAATTAAGGTTTTTAGATTATTATTTTACTAGATGAGGAAAGTGATTTAGAGTTCATATATTTGCATGATGCATTTATTTTTTATTTTGACAAAAACAAATTGCAGGATCATCAATTGCTCCTAGGCAAATCTGTGCAGCGGTTAATGGTGTTCGCGAAACAATAACGATAACAAGGTTAAATGATCACTTAATTAGGAAATGATTATTGAAGTCAATGATTGAAAGGCAGAAGCGAGATAATGTTGTGGAATTAATGATGACGAGAGGAAGAGAGTTCTAAGGTTCGACGACTCGGCTGATGAAGAAGTGTTGCCTGTGTTTAGTGGAACATTTTTCTTGTCTTAGACGAAGGAGATGACCACGAGTTTTGGAGGCAAGAAACTAAGGGAAATCCTGAATTGTGCAATGAACAAGATTGTGTACTATTTTTTAGCAGAGGCATAGAACACTGAGAAGCAGTTGGAAAAGCAAAGTAGGAAATTGCATTTATTTCAGAAATTTATATCTGTTGTATTGCAATTTAGTTGTGCATTTAAATTTAATTAAACAAATAATGTTATTGTCATTTCTTTACTTAATTTAAAATTTGAGTTTAAGTGACCAGTACGAGTTTCGCCTAATTAAAACTTAAAACAAATGTATAAAAGTGTTTTTCTATGGATTATCAAGTTTACTAGTGTGTTTTTAAGCGAACTGAGAGTTGCTCAAATTAGGACGTGCTTCAAAAATTTATGGCATATTAAACAATATGTATACTGTAAAGTGGGATTTAAAAAAAGTGAGTAGAACTTTTATTTAATACAAAACAATAGCTTTAATAATTGCCTATAATATATATAATCTCTATAATAATCATAGCAGAGGGCTATTAATATAATTTTGAGGAAAGTACTTAACTTCAAATAACGTCATTCCCAATAGCTTGACTGAGTGCTTGAAACTGAAATGGGTTTTGAGAAATTCATTTAAGTTGATTTAACTTTCATAGCGGTGAAATTTAATTGTCATAAATTAAATATTCATTAAATGTAGGTTTTAAATGCTTTCAAACCCAAGCAAAAATATGGAGGCCGTTAAAGCATTTGAAGACAAGTTTGATAAACCTGATGTGTCCAATGTCGGATAAAAATTAGAAAATCTAAGTTATTCTATGGAGTTGAGGACGATCCTCCATTTATTCTCTGCTTGGTGATGGCACTTCAGGCTAGAAATATTAATTAGTTGTCACATTATTTATTTACTTATCACAAAAAAGTTTATATGTATTTACATGTTTTCAATAAAACTGCTCAAAATTTTCTTTTTAAATTGTTTTGTTACGAGAAGCCAAAGGGAGATGTGATTAAATATAATTATAAATTGATTAAAAATATGTAACAGTGCCATAAAGTCATAAAATAACATTAGAGTAAACTATATTTAAGTATCGCTTTAGCCCAAAATCTACCCTGGAGTATCATTTGGAGCAGGGGTGTGCAACAGGTATCCCGTGGGCCACAACCTGGCTCGCCAGACCAGTTGGTATGGCCTCCAAATAATATTTTGATTTTTTTAATGAAGCACTTTAACGTTTATCATCGTTCGCAGGCACGCTACCCTCTGAGCTAATTTGCATAGCCAACCATTTATATTGCGCTCCTCCCGAAAGGCGCTTGTGGCAGTGCAGGCTGGGTTTCGAACACGACACAAACAGGACTGTTGCCATAACCGCCGTTTCCAGGCAATTAACCCATTCAGCCAAACTGCAATAATTGCCGATTTTGGAGTGGAACCGCCAAATTCCCACATGTCATAGAATTTTTCACCGTAATTCATTCACTCTTGTTGGTCTTGACTGAGGGATTAGGTGATGTAGCCATTCTGTTTATTTTTTTATTTTTATAAAAATGTCTAGAGATGATATGAGAAATCTGGACAAACAGTCAATTGAGAAATAGTAAATTTATGCTACAGCTAGAAAAAGGAACAAAATTGGCAGACCTTAGTCAGCATGAAATTTTGGCAAACACCAATTCAGGATGGAAAAGGAAGGCTGAGGTGATAAAGCAAGTAAAGACAGAATTCTGTCTCTGATCCAGCAAAAACTAACTTAGAATGGCTGAGCACAAATACGTCGACGATGCAGTACTTCAATAGTTCACAAATTCGCGAGCAACAAAACTTTTGGTCAAAATGGGATTTTGTGAGAGATCTTCGTGTTTGCTATATAGGAAAAAATAATTATAAAGGCTTGTATCGTATATGTGGTTTTTTGAGTTGCCTCTAGCCGTTATCACATATCAATTGCTAATTATAAAAAAAAAACACTTTTATGTACATTCTCATTTGTTAACGCACTTTATGTATACAAAAAAATTTCAAGCACATGTTTTAGCTGCCATATCGATTTTCGGGTTCGACATAAAAACATGAGAACACAAAAAATAAAAAATAAAATAAAAAATCTCAACAACTTTGAAATTTGTAGTGCAATGGGGACTACCAACCTTTACTCTTGCTTCAATACTGGGCATGATGGCAGGTGTACTTATCAAGTATATTTGAGTCTGTAGGCGATTACAGGAATTGTTGGAGCCAACCCACCTCCTCCTCATGCCATCAACAGTGGTGTGATATTATTTGTTATTTAATTTATATATAAATATTTAAATTATTTTATAACCATTTTTGAATAGTTTTAAACTTAAAAATTAGGATTCAGTTCAAATTAAATTAAGATTATTTTTAATTTAGAAAGCCTCAAAACAATACATGATAGTTACGTGAATTGAAACATTAATTTACATTCGTACATTTCAGGCATATTTATTGAAGGCCTCTGCAACCTGATAAACGGAATGTTTGGATCATGAACTGCAAGTACGTCTTACGTTGAGAATATTGGAGCCATTGGAATAACCAAAGTGGATTTATTCAATTTAGAAAAAAAAAATAAACTTGGTAATAAATATTTCATGTGATTTCTAAACGAAAACGATTTAATGATTTGCAAGTTTTTCTTCGTAATTAAACATTTATTGATGCTCGGCTTTAAGCACAATATCAATAATTTATTACAATTATTACAAGAGTCATTATCATCAAAACAATTATGATTTCCTTAATCGTACTTAGATTGTTTTTACAGTCAAAATATTTATTAATAAACAATAATTCATTCTAATATAATATGTAAAATCATAACATCATCTACAAATTTAAAAGATTTAAAACGTATATTATTAATTATTAACACATATGCTTGACGTGTTTAGTAATTATATTATATCCTGCCATTGATCAGGTAGCAAGCAGGCCAGTCATTCAATTGCAGTCATTGGTCTGTGTCTTGCTTGGTACCTTCAACAAATTTGGGGCTTTGGCAGCAACCATTCCCGACCCCATTATTGGCGGAGTTTATCTCCACATGTTCGGTAATGAAGCTATTGTATTAACCAACTTATCATCCACATAAATTACATTTATTTCATTTATAATTACCTCATAATTGATCATGATTTTTAATTGTTAAGTTTAATAACCCTGTTTCCCCATGTGTAAGAAATGTCCAAAAACTGAGTGCGACTAGCACAGTGGTTGTAATTATTCATTTTTACATTTTATAAATTACTTCCAACACAGAAAGATATTTTCATATTTTTGAGATATTAAAATAACAAACACAATTAATATAATTAAGTTTAATCTTATGTAAATATTTTTTTGTTATGTGTTAAAACAAACATGATCACAGCCATAGGAGCCTCCAATTTACAACTGGTGGATTTAAGTTCTAGGAATCTTTCAATTTTTGGATTTTCCATTTTTTTTGGTTTCTCTCTTCCAATCTGGATACAATGCCATCCGGATTTTATCCGATTTGGTATGATAAAAAATGTTTATTTCATAAAATATTTTTTTTTAAATCCATTTTATCAAAAGACTTAAAACTATAAAACAATTTAGAGAATATCAAAATCTTTAAGGTCCAATTCTTTGTATTAATATCGAATTTTATAAGTATTGTAACATCAATTAGATTTTATTATTAATATTAATTTGAATTAAAAAAACATGTTTCAACTTACTAGTTTTTCATTTAATTCCATTAATGTTCACGCAAAGGCAATGAAACGTTGAAACAACTAGCAACTGTCCTTTTGAGTACAAGTGTGTTTGTTCATACTCGACAACTCGGTCAAAAGTTAGAAAGTTTGTAACTAATATTAGTAATAAATGTTGAACAATATTAAAAAATCTTATTTATAAAATTTTATGTTTAAATTATTTAATTTATACTATCATATTTGTATCGCTGAATAAAAAATCGTCTATATAACCACTCATATGCTGCTTTGGATTTCATTACATGAAATAGGTTATGAATGACAATTAATAATGTTGGACTTTTAATCGTGATTGGATAATTTTCAAGAATTGCTCATTTCTAAATTGACTAACTAATTTTAGGAACTTCCGAAGAAAGGGGTTTGGCAAAATGGAATAAAACTATTTTCACCAGTATTCCTAACATAGCTACTGAAGTAAACCACAAACATTGATATGGAATCAAATATTCAGTCGAATGTGATTGAATTAACAGATGTAGGAAATGGAGAGATAAATGACAAAATAAGCAATTCAGAGTCTACGAAAGGAGATGAGCCTGATAAGCCTGGAGATGATGTCCATGGAAAGGTTTATGATTTGCCTTTTATCACGAATTTTATCAGAAGACACAAAATGTTCACCTATGTTCCATTTTCTTCAACATTTTGGGGCTATTTGTATGCAAGACCAAAATCTTAATGAATTGCTTTCGTGCACTTTGTGGGTTCAAAACTGACTTAGTAAAAAGAGATTTAATTATCTAAATTTGAGTATTAACATATATATAATAATTAAAAAAATTAAAACATGACATAAACCAATGCGTTACCATTGGTTTTCTCTTTTTGGATACATTAAAAAATAGTTTTTTTCAAATATTCGAAATTTAATTTCGATGCATTGTAAATTTGAGAGATTTCACAAATTATACACATTTTTGAAGCGTAACGTTTTTAAAATTTGAAATATGTATTTTTTATGAAATTGTTAATATTGATGAAGCACGCAATGTTGAGTTTAGCTAACTTGAAGTTTGGAAACATCGAATTCTTGTGGCACAGTTTTTGTTATTCCAGTCGAGAATCTAATCAATAGCAAAGACTTTTTGAAATAGTCTTAGTAATATACAAATTTTACTTGACAGTCAGTCCTAGCACATTTTATCGGCATCATATACCCACATCACACTTAGGTAAAACAAGAAACAATAGCGTCATCGCACGTTCTATGTGCGGCGACCTTTGCACATCGGATAAGAGACCTTACAGTCCGGATTCGCCTAGCTGGCCTTAATTTGGAGACCCTTGATTTAGACATTTATTACATAACTATTAAATACTTATTTTTTTAAATATTGTTAGAAGCATAATTACTTCTGCTAACAGCTTGTGCACCACCCACCTCCCACTTTTTAAATACTTGCACAGTAAAAGTCAGTAAAACATAGATCTTGGTAAATAAAGGATTATGATAATCTTTCAACTGTGTCGGATTTACAAGATCCAGCAATTTTTATTGTTTCGTTTGGAGATCAAATGTCTTGAATAAAATACTAATATTAGAAAAAAAAGTGCGAGACTGAGGGTTATTCATATACGATTTTCAATTATTAATAACAAAAATAATTTGTTTTGAATTTGACTTATTCATTTGGTATAATCTTTTTATGATTTTATGATTTAAACATGACAGACATTAATTAAATACTTCGATTTATTAACTACAATTAATTAAGTTTAAATAAGTAAATTGATAATCTAATCAAATTTAGACATGTATTAAATAGTGTAGAAATACTTCTTTTTTACATCTCAAATATCGTCAAGATTGACACAATTAATCCCTCCTTAAATATTTAAATTCATTGAGTGCTTATTAAAAAAATACAATAATTCGTCTTATGGAAGACATATCAACACAATGAATATTTTTCTTTGGTGATTCCCCAAAAAAACTTATTAAAATATTGATAGTAATTGTCATTATGATTCAAATGAATAAATTTTCTATTTCTAAATCGTCAGGGCATTCCTAATGATAAGAATTTAAATAAGATAACAAATCAAAAATAATACTTTAATAAATTTTCAATTAACAAAGAGCAGTTTTTAAAATTAATAAAACAATATAAGTATTAATCAGCAAATAACATTGCACCGTTCAGAGTTGAATCAGTTGATTTTCAAAGCCCATCAGACAGACCTCCCCGGTTTAAACAAAGGAATCATTATTCAAACAAAGTCCTGTTTGTGGCATCCAGTTTGTTGGGATTATTATCTTTCGAGTTGATGTCAAGTCACGACTGTTTAAAATTAAAAGAAAAATGAAATAAAAATAGGATGAAATATTTGACTTTTATCATCTTGCGTTAATGTAGCAACGAAATTGAAATCTATTTAAATCTGATCACACATCTGAATTCACCAGTCCAAGCTTTAAGAAACATGTTTTATCTGTTGCATGGATTTTTTATTAAACTGTTAAGGAAAATGAAACTCCTTTTCATATTGATTACTTTTCCTTGTATCTGCTACTGTGAAGGTTTTATCTAATATGTGTATTTCGATATTACATTTACATTACATTCAAATTGACTCATACAAATAAAAACTGTCTATTGACAATCAATAAATCTTTTTTGAAGACTTTGTCCTCACAGATTTCAGCAGAAATAAACTTTTACAAATTGGGCAGGACTTCAGCATTTACACAGAATATGACTTACTACCAGAGGCAAGCGGTACTTTAAGAATCCTTAACGCAGGTAGAATTGAAGACAACGTTACTTTGTTTTGGCTCAATGATAAACGAGTTGTTCAGTCAACCAAACTTGAAAAGATGAATGCTTTTGATGAGACGAAGAACATTGATCTTAAAAGTAAGAATTATTTTTAAATTAAAAATGTTTTTGGTATTTTATCTTTAAAAGAAATTGTGGATATATTGGTAGTCGCGTATCGTTTATAGCAATGTATACAGCTATCCTTAATGCAATAGATGCTGGTTTGCACTTGTGATACAAAAGTAAGACAAAATTTACAAGTTCAATAAAATATTAATTCGTAAGTGAAAATAATATCTGAATTGTGTTTTCAACAGACACCCAAATAAACTCTTTTGAGATGTCATCTGATTTTAGCAAAATATTTTTTGCCACTGACGAAGGAATTTATCAATTTGACGTTGAGACCAACGCCACACCAACAGAGATTCTTAAGAACCAATTTGTCACTGCGCTGTCCATTCATTTTGAAAAGAAGTGAATAAATTCTGGAATTATTTCTTTGTAAAAATGCTTGCTCAATTAATAAATAAATAACCCAATGTGTTAGAATATTGATATTGTGAATATAGATATTGTATTATTGAATATAGATATTCCATCATCATTAGTCAAATTTTGTTTTAATAAATACTTCAGACAACTCTATTATTCGGACTGCCAAAACGAAAAAGGAAATCTTTCAATCCACGATTTTGAAAACAATAAAGAGATCGCAAAAGTTCGACTTGATTTCTGTCTCAAAGGAATTGCATATGATGCAAAAAGTAAAGTTAAGATTATCAATTAGTAAATAATGTTACACTGACCTTTTAAATCATAGCATCAATGAATAACCATAGGATTCAATAAAATATTCACCGTAGCTATCACATATATAATATATTATTTGCATAATTTCATCATTCAATCTTTGATGTAATTGATGCAAATGTTCAAAATATTCAAAATATACTTATTTTATTTGCAGCTGAAGTTTTATTCGCTTTTACTAAAAATGAAATTTATGAGAAAACATCCAAAAACGCTTCGTTGGAGTTAAGATATTATCATCCTGGTGCTACAATTTCATCCTTTGCTGTTGGAATTAAATATTTATTTTTTGTGGATTTTCAACAAAAGTTAGTTCTAGAAATTAGTAAATGAGTAAGAATATAAATCATTTTTAAAAATTAAAAAAAAAAGGAATATTTGTCGCAAATATTTTCCTTTTTTTTTTTTTATAATAATTTGATGAAAATATGAGATAAACACAAAATAGCTTCTATTAACCTTCTTCTTTAGTAATAATGACGTTTACAAATTACCGAAAATTGCAAAACCAATAAAAATGGATCAACCAATTTCCTACGATATTCCACCTCACATCGCCAAAACAGAAGGTTATTAGAAGTTTATATTATTAATCAATCGCCATTACTGGAATATTGACAAGGAACATTTGATATGAACACAATTGCTTTGAATACGGCATGTCTATATTAATAAATAGTATGATAACTAAAACATTTAGTTAATAAGAATACAACATAATGTTACAAATAACAATTTCAGATGGTTTAATCGTGTTGAGTGTCACCGACCAGAAACTCTTGAAACTAGGCAGAAATTACAGAATTGAAAACGAGTTAAAAATTGAAATTGAGAAGACAAAGATAAAATCTTTGAAATACAAGAAAACTCCAACATCGTACAAATTGTTTTGGATTCACCACCACAATGCTGGAAAAGTCGTGACAGTTGAAATAAAAAATAAAGTCGATGTCATCAAAAAGAACATCATATTCAATAGTAATATTTGTATTTTTATTCTGAGCAGATATAGTTGTTGCAGTTGCTTTCAGTAATTTCCAAGTATTATAATTATGCTAGGAGACAAGATGGAATAATTATAGCAATTACGTGTAAACTCTAAATATCAACATTTATGATTTTCTTAACCAAACAAATATTTTTGTTACATTAGTTCCAAATGATGAGGATTTGGAGGACATTGAAGTTGATGATACAGGAAACAACCTTTTCCTAGGCTATGGTTCAGATATTCTTATTGGAAAAATAAGCGATTCAACTACTAAAGAATTTCTGAGCGTGGATACAAGTAAACTCTACAGCATGAGATTATTACCTAATGAAAAGTAAGTAAAACGGGTAATTGTGGTTTATGGTAATGTATTAAATATTATTCAAAATTACTAGAATAATATAATTAAAATAATAATGAATTACATTATAAATTTAAAGTGTTTTAACGACACATCGATTTTTATAAATATTAAAAGCTTTAAGGAATATAACTAACAAATGCCAAAGTATAAAGTTTATTATTGTTATTGCGATTGATGTGATGTCCAATACATTGACAATGTTAATTTGTCCTAACGTCAAGAACATGTGTTAATCAACATATTTTGAAAATTATGTTCGTAATTACATATAATAATTTGGAGTTTATAAATTATATACCACAGAGTGCTGGTTGTTTCTGGTTGCACGGAAAACAAAGGAGAGCTAACGCAATTTAACTTCGAAAAGATCGAAATTCAAATTTATGAAACTTCAAAGCAATTGAAAACCTGCATTCATAAATTGGACGTTGACAATGAAAGTAATATTTATTGATTTAAATGTAATATTCTCAATTACGTAATTTTTAATAATTACAATTTTAAGTGAAATGTCTTTGTTGAAAAATAATTTTTATTTCTTTTAGTAAATGTTTTTAGATGTAATTGATCATAGGCTACATGGTTTAAAATATCATAATTTGATATTACAAAACATTCTGATTTTCCAGAATTTATATTTGGTTCATCTTCGAGTGCAATATATTTCATTGGCAGTGAAAAAATGATTAAACTCTGTTCTGCTCAAGATGTAGTAAGTCTCACTGTTGGTGATACACATGTTTACTTCAGTGCTGCCGATGACAAGTGAGCTTTTACTTATAGCTGTTTATTAATTTGCTTGTCAATATTAGTGCTTAGCACAATTCATAATTTAATCTTTATAATGATTTACTATTAATTATCACGTATTACATTTAAGAAATTTTGAGAAGAGTTTATTCAGAATTAAAAAAGAACAAGCCATGAAATCTGAAGATCTTTTAACCGAGCAAAAGAATCCTGCTTTGATAGCTTTTATAAAAGGTTTTTCACAACATGTTTTTTTGATCACTCAAGATATATAGAGATTTTATCATTTTAAATTTTGCTTCCAGACATTCCGAAAATCAAAGAAAAGATTGATTTGATTCAAAATTTTTCAAAATGTTCAAGTGTTAAAACTCCAGCACTTGTTGTCTCAACATTAATGCTTGCAATGAATATACTTGCAACAAGCAATCCTTTGTAATCAAGCATTGAAATTGATTAATTTCAGTTCATTGACTTAGTGGATAATTGGATAGTCGGTTAAGCTTTCTTGAGAAATAATTTACTTTTTATTTTATATTTATATTTTATATTTTAGTAGATTTTAGGAGGCTTAATCTTGTGCTTACGAACAAAGTTAATCATAATAATGTTATAGTTCATTCTAGTGTTGAATGCATTTTATCCGTTTAATATTTTCACTGCCAATTTTATCTCGACTTTTATCAATAACAATTTATTAAATCTTCAACAAATGCATATTCTTCAAACTGCTCTTTGTATGTTCTCTTGCAATAAAAATCCCTTCCAGATAATATTTTAGGTCTTACGTCTGAAAGTGTCAACTATATCAAATCTTCATACTCCCTCCGTCATACCCATTAGTATGGCCAAAACCATCTTCAAGTTCTTTTCAATTACATGCTACGGACCAAGACGATACAATACCATTCCCTCATCTATCAAAAATCAGACACAGACTGGAACATTCATACTATTATATTTATTATTTAAATTAGCTTTTAATTTGAACTAAGTTTGTGGTGTTGTCAATTAATTGTTTGTTTGATAGGTTTATTATTGTTCTCTCAATTAATTGATATTTCCGGGTCAGCTTGCTAGCGGAAGCGCTTCCTTAAGGCTGATTCATGAGTTCTTTATTAATCCATCTGTTGGTTTTTGTTTGCTTTATTTCTTTCATTTTGATGATTAATAAATTTGCTCAAAAAAAAAGCATAACAAAGATTGGAATAATTAGCCCAATATGTTTTATCTAACCAATATCTTGCACAAATGACTCATGGGTTTACACATTTATCAACAAACAAAATAAAGTATTATATTAACACATTATAGTAAAAATGATATGCTGTTGTTAAAAGATATAAAAAGGTCAGATCAAATGAACTCAGTGAACCCCTTCCACAAAAAATATGAAGTATGGCACTTTCTTCGACAAGCAATCAAACATTTCTTTCAAAATTTCTTAGCCACAAATTTTTTATTTGGTTTATTAAAGGTCGTAACTTTCTGAACTTATCATTTGTAAATAAATATTTTATTAATATTAATAATAAGTTTATTTCTACAGCTCCATAAGCGTAAGCGTCAGGGGCGCTTTGCAAGTTGGGTTTCGAACACGACACGTAACGACTGTTGCTTCTACCGTCGTTCGAAGGCACGCTACCCTCTGAGCTAACTAGGACGCCAATTATTTATAAAGTAAATATTACTCGTCTGCTCAATTTAATGAGAAACGAAAAGTAGGAAATTATATTTAATTTAGCATTTTATTAACATGTTGACTAGTTAGTACTGTTGATTAGTTAGTTCTCACACTTTAATGTTATTTAGTCCTTCAGCTACCTTGCTTCTAATTGTATGATCAAATTTGATTTTGTAATTATAAAAAAGTTAGATTTGTTTTTCTTTCCTATTTGAACAGATGGTGTTATTAATCTATTCCTTTGATCTACTTTCTGGTTTAATTTCAGCACATGCTGAACACCCCAGTTTGAAAATCAAAAGGCTAATTATAGTTTACATACTGTTCGTGTCCATTAAACACAATGATTAATTTGTCAATTGGGGCCGATCCGGGGTACAAAACACATGTTTAGATGTGAAACTTTCTAGCGTATTAACAGTTTTATTTCTGCTTTTCCTCAATTTCATAAAACTATTTGCAATGCTATCATACAAATCTAACAAGATTTATCGTATGAAATATTATTAGGATTTCGGCTACTTCCTCACTACATGGACTTTTCAAGTTGGTATTTAATATAAATTATCGATTGACAATCAACGTGCGCAATATGCACAAAGATAATTTATCAGACACTCATCAAGAAGGTTCCTTTGATCGTCTAATTTCTTTTGATCCTTCCGAGTTCTCGTTGCAATGTGTACAATTAAAGGTTTGATTTGGAGTTGGAATTTAATCTATGTTATCGAATGACGTACAACATATTCGAGCCACACAAAGTGAATCCTAATAGGACTCACCTTATTATCACGCCATGTAACGTCATGTCACGTGGACATGTAACAAATCCACAAAGAACCAATTTTACCGCTATACTTGACAGTAGTGGAACATCTTTGAGGACAAGAGATAATAGCAAGTATAAGAGTCGCTCAAGAGACAGAAAAAAGAAGCGAATGGATGAAACCAGCTCCCAAACATTGAGTGAAAGCTAAACGTATCCCCTAATTCTAATATGTATGAAAACACAGAATGCTGGATGCCTTCCAATTCCCACAACCCGAATCAAGCATTTGACAACGGAGTAAGGGTCCCAACAAATTTTCAGATGAAGAAAGGATGATAGATAGGAAACATCATCCAACCCAAAAATTTGAGGAATCCTGCAATAACTATCCACCATTCTACTCTGAATCATGGAACTATCCCAGGAATGATATGTATCCCCAGGACAACCCCGCTTTCCCATCTAACAGTTTTTACAATCCTGGCAAGATGCACTAACAAATGTCCCCTCCTCCCCTGATGATGCCTCGTCTAAGGAATTACAGGCCCTTTCTCAGATTTCCTCAGGATCATTTGAGGCTTCACATGACTGCAATTGTTTTGTTTGAAGCCAAACCTTTTTAATGGGTGAATGAGAATTTAAGTTAAGAATTTTGTTTTCATCTGTTGTGAATTGTTAAAATAATGACAAACTACAAGAATGTTATTGCCCTGTTTGTTAATAGTGACATTCGATTTGTTTATGATTAAAAAAGTTATTTTGCTGATGTTAATTGAATGTGTCTGTCAAATGCTTTTCTAATATGGAATATGTCATCTGGAGTTGACATGCAGCAGCCACCAATCCATCGTGCCCCAGCATCCAGCCACTCTGCTACATGATTTTCAAGCTTGTCGTGGCCCTTGGTCCAACTAATTTAAACAAAATAAAATTTTCCAGTATTTCAACTAGCCTGATATGTCTAGCCTAATGTGACAAGTTACCATAGTATAATCACAACTAAATTTTAAATCAGTAATGAGAAGACCAAGGTCAAAAGCTTCTGTAACTACCTTCCATCTGGCTGCCATGTTCCACCTCCATCTGGGTAGCACACAATTGCAATGTCATCGGTTTTGCCACTCCTCTCCAGAGCTGACCTTACTTTTCTGATTATTCCACCTGCATTATTTTGGCTTGAACAATTCATTCCAATCCCGACAAGACCAGAACTGCCTCCATGTTTTGATAAGATTTCCGCCACAACACTTTCCATGTTCTCTCCGTGGTTGTTAAGGCTGTCATCCTATAAAGAGCAAACTAAATTATTCACAGAGGTCATTTTACATAATACATCTGAATGTCTTATAATGCCTTAGTAATTAAATGTTAAACATAATGGCCAGTATGCTACAATCATTAAAATGACTAATGTTTAACCCATTGTAAAATGACCAAAATCATAGATTTTTATATTTCTTCTAGTTTATTTCCATCACTACTGCTGGCTATTAAAATCAATGAAGCAACAACCATTCAAGAACCAAACTGACAAAAAACACTCATTTGGATAAATAATTTAAAAATTGAGAATGTTTTGTGTCATCAGCCAGCAACAAACTTTGCAAGAGAATGAGAGCCAAGCTTTAACATCAGGAAATTCTCTGAGCAGATCTAAAATGGCCAGGGCTTCCTTCTTGGCAGGCAGTGTCTCGAAAGCCACAAGATCGACACCGCTCGACCAGATTTGATGAACTAGTGGTCTGTGCCAGTCTTTCAACAACTTCGGAGTTCAAAATTCTTAAGTCAAAATTTGTTACAAATGGCAAAAAAATGAATGCAGTAAAAATTATTTTAAACTGATTTATTTAACATAAAATGATATAATGAATTATAGCCTACATTTACACCATAGTTAATGTGGTCAACAATAAAAGTAAACAATTCATGAGCTAATGTAATTTACAATAAAGTAATGCTAACACTTTTGGAATCCATAATTACTTAAATTATTGGTTTGCAAGAGATCTTAACAAAATTAATAGGCAGATGGTTGCACTAAGCACCACTTCTAAAATTGGGACTCATAAATTGCCTTCCATCATAGGAAGCCTGCGAGTGAGTAAATGAGTGGATGGATGAGTGGGTAGGTGAGTTTACTTTCATTTTATGGTTGAAGGAGCAATTAACATTACTGATGATGGACATTGCACAAGAATAAAGTCAAATTTTTATTCAATAAGATTTTTTCAAAACTTCTAAACCCTGTTTGACTGATTTGGCACAGCACTTAAATGCAATAATAATAAAAATAATTAATGACTTCATTAGGCATGGTGTCCACGTAATGGCCATTATATTCAGATCCATCAGCCAATGAAGCTCCATAGGGTCCCACAGAACCAACCACCAATGGTTTCTCTTTCTGTAATTTAATCTGAAAATAAAATAATTACAATTTAATAATTGAATTTGTGAGCAAACCACCATTTAATTTTGTCATCTCATATGATTTACTACATGACTGCAAATAAAAGATCAAAATTAACCAACATCACTTTTCGACCAAAAATCATCTCTTGTCTTGATGCACAAATTGACAGCTCGTCTGAGAAGTTCATTTGCCTCGGATGGACTCACACCCATGTGCTTCTGAAAGCCTTCAAGACTTGCTTGATAGGTGCATGTTTCGACAAGATCAGAACCAGCAATCAGAAATCTTGATTTAAATGTTGAATTTAACATTTAATAAAACTTGACAGTGAAATTGACAATGTAACTAGATTTCTTTTTAAAATGATCTGTTAAAATAAGTTCAAGGTTTCATAAAAACTTTGGAAAAAAATTTAATTTAAAATCAAAAAGTAAAGCAGAATGTCACTTTTTCTAAGTACTAAGTTTAACCTCTCATGAGCAAGCATAATATCTTGTGGATGAGTAGCTACCAATCTTGCACTCCACAGAGGATCTTTCTAAAATTGATGTCACGAAAAATTAAGATCTATTAAGATAATTAAAAATTATTTGTTAAAGTTAAATAACGAAATGACTCCAGAACTTCATACAATACATGTCCAATAAATAATTACCGATATTTCAGTGTGCTTAAATTCATCTATAAGTTCAGTCGACAGTCCCCCATCCAGAACTTTATATTTACATCCTTTCATTTTCTTCCTCCAGAAGCCAAAGTGCTTAATACAATTTCCTAGTTAAACAGAGTCAAACTGGTTAAACTGAGCATTAGCTACAATCATAACTATAAAAGCACGACACGTTAAGCAGGTCAAAAATTGTATTTGCAGTTTTAAAAAAGTTAAACAAATCGCAAGTGCTAATTCAGGGTCAGTCCGACCACGAAAGCTTTCATAGGGCTGGCCCTTTGGGGCGAAACCGCCCGAGCCGCACACAGCCTTAATGAGATGAAAAATAAGAAAGATAGCTCCACCCCATAAACAAAATTAGCTCCACCTAAAGTAATTAAAATTAATTAAAAGTAAGTGTTTTCAAACATATATTGATAATGTGGTATTTTAAAAATAATATTAATAAAGCCAATAAATAAATAAATTCTATATGTCACAAATGTTTTGAAGTTTATCGAGATGTCTCAAGATGTCTCTATGAATGCTTGGAATAATGTTACTTGAAATTATTCAATGTAAACAAGAAACCTAACTATAGCCTCACTACAAATCCGCGTTATTACTCATTATGCATCTTTAGAAATGATGCTCCAAAAATTACATTTAGTTTTATTCCATGTTAAGTATGTAGTTTTCAACAGAAGTAGGCTAACACTTGACTTTATTCGCTCGTGCAATCCTCCCTGGAAAGACGGAGTCTGTAGTAGATGTGATGAATGAAGAAATCAGCCCCTAATATTGGTTGTGTGGTGACTGCCACTATGAACGTCCAGGTGAATTCTTTTCGGAGGTCTCGACTGCTTATAGTTAGTGTAACTTCTCCGTGAATCTCTAGAGCAGGGATGGGCAAACTACGGCCCGCGGGCCGTATATGGCCCGGCGGCCGTTTCAAGCCGGCCCGCGGAGCACTAGATAATTTAGTCAGTTATAAAGCTTGTTAACTGCATACGAGCAAAGCGACTTCAGCACCGTCAGTTCATTGCATTTCTGGAGACCACCACTTGCTTTACCAGTCTCGCGTCCGCTGGTTGAGTTTGGGCAAAGTCTTTAAACGAGTGTGGGATCTTAAAGAAGTGATTGATACATTTTTGGAGTTAAAGGGGAAGTCTGATGATTTTCCAGAGCTGAGCGACAAGAATTGGCTGTGTGACTTTGCGTTTGCTGTTGACCTTTTTTCTCATATGAATGAGCTTAACGTTAAGCTACAGGGAAAAGACCTGTATGTGCACGACATGTATAGTAATGTAAATGCCTTCAAAGCCAAGTTGACCTTTTTTTCTAGGCAAATTTCAAAGAAAATCTTCTCTCATTTTCCCACACTAGCCACACAGGAAAAGACCATCCAAAATGTGAATAAATATAGCAAATCACTGAATGACCTGCATGAAGAATTCTGCCGTCGGTTTTAAGTTTTTTTAAAAATTGAAAAGTCACTTCAGCTGGTGGCCTGTTCCTTGTCACAAGACCCAGAAACAGCCCCACAAGAAGTGCAATTGGAACAAATCGATCGTCAATCTGATGCAATCTTAAAGGAGAATTTCCGCTCTCTTCCATTAAAAGAGTTCTATGCCTCACTTAAAGATGACTGTTTTTCAAATTTCCGGGGGATGGCACAGAAGATTTGGGCCTTGTTTGGCTCAACCTACATGTGTGAACAGACGTTCAGCGTCATGAAGATCAATAAATCCCGTCACAGATACCAGTTAACTGATCAACACCTCAGATCTATTCTGCGAATTGCTACAACAAAGCTAACGCCTGACTTTGATTCCTTAATGAAAGGGAGACCAACAACACTGTTCCCACTAAAATTGAAGATACTATTTTATTAAAGATTGCATAAAAGTTTTGTAAAATAACTCTTTTTATGCTTTTCTACCTTAAATTAATCTAAACATTTAATGTTACAAATGTAAATTTAATTTATATTAATTCACACATACACACTGTCCATCTACTCTTGGTCCGGCCCCCGGGTCCAATATATGAACCCATTGAGGCCCTCGAGTCAAAACGCTTGCCCACCCCTGCTCTAGAGGCATACCGTTGGCTGTGTTCAACTTGACGTTTGTTGCTCTGATTGGAACTGAAATGTTTGATTGGGGGAATGATTGAAACCGCTGATCTAGTGTCGACTAGAAACTTGAATTGATGACAACCAAACGAAGCGGAACTTCAACTTCGACAAAGGATTGATTATGTGCCTTTGTGTAGTGGGCGCTCTCTTGGTGTTGGGTAATATTCATGTGACTCAATTCACTGTAAATGCATGCAAATTTTTAGCATAATTAGTGTATTCTCATTGGTCGTGGTGAAGAAAAACATGCTTCTGATCACTCGACCAGGCCAATTAATGTAATTAGTGGAGCCAATAAAATCGTTTCAACCTTTCGTATTATCGAGGTATTGCAAATTTTATAGGGTGAGCTTTGTTCATGTGACAGTCCATTATTTAGTCAATTCTTAGAAGATTAATAGGTAATTGGATAATGACATTTGACAAAAGGAATTTAGAATTATTATTTACATTCGGTTTTCCAGCAACCCTGTATCTAGAAGTTGCTTATCAGTTTGGGAAGTTAATAAAATACACACATGCATGACGTCACATGCATGCCCTAACCTCCACAACGTCTACTGCTCAATTGAGTTCGGCCATCTCCAATTCAAATCGCTCGCCAATATCCTCCCTGTCCAGTTCCCCTACCGATTCCTCAACGCAAGGAGGCTCCACTCTGGACTCTCCCAAAGTGCCTCTTTCAATTATTTTTTCTGATCTCTTTTCAACCGACACCAACGAGGCAATTGTGCACGGAACTGGCTCATCGGACTTCTTTGGTGTTTGCGAAACTCTCCCTCAGCTCAGCATTGTCCTTCCTTATGAAAAGCTCCTCAGGTTGATAGCTAGTGGCAGTCCTGTCTAAGGAAACCCCAGTTACCTTTTCTGTGATCCTCCCCCTGTTCTGTTATCCACGACTGCAGGCGATCCTGCAATTCTTCCCTAGACCCTTACCAATCCATTTGCTTCAACTTAAGCTTCAACAAACTTCAACAATTTCTGGATATGTAGGCTGAGAGAGATTCGATGTTATTAGATGCCATGTTGCACGCTCATCTAAACAAGCCCATTGCAACTGTGAGACTAACTTAACTAATTATTTCTATTAGGTCAAGTATGGAATTACACCAGCCATCCAGTCTAGTCGAATGTTAACGTCTCTGAATCTGTGTGCAGCACTAATTCACGTGGCATAACTGCATATTTTCAGATCTATTTTGATATTTAAATTACGGCATTATATTGTTGTAAACTTAGATTTTTGGAAATTAATTAAGTTTATATTGCTAAAATAATTAAATTTATGTTTAATTATATTTGGCATCTTTTTCGGGCACGTGGTATCTATTTCGGCTACAGAAAAGCATTCTCGATAATCACCTGACAAATAGCGAGAATCAAGACTTGGAAGCCCATTGAAATATATTCATTTGCATCCTTAAGAACCTCAATCCTTCAACACTTAACTTCTATTATTCAGTTCCGTTAACTGAATACTTGCTCTAATAAACTTATTAGTTAACTTACTTATTTGCGGACTCCCGAGTTATTTCAATATTATTAATGGGAAGTTGCAGACTGAGTTCTCATGTGAGCCTGTACGGCCTAAAGGCTAAGGATGTGCCTCTCATGATGAACATGATTCAGAGATTCAAACCACATTGCCAAATACAAACGAAGTTCCACGAAAGAATTATTATATTATTTCTGATTTTGTCAGGCTTAGGTTTAGATGCGTCAGCTCCTTAATGAATAGCTACCTACTTCGTAACACATGTCAACTCAAATGAATAATTTTCATCATTATGATGGCCATCACATTTCAAACAATGATAAATTAAGCGAGCTCCATTGCAAAAGAATGAATTTAATTAGCTCATGTCAAAAAATGTAAAAGGCAATCAAGATTATCAGAATGTCTCATAATGTCAAATCTGACTCCGTCAGAAGCTAAATAAGGAATCTAATTGCGATTGAAGTAAACTATTGGTGCATCCATGGTCTTTGGGTATTGGACACCGCTAAGTTCTGGTTCGCTTCCATTACAGGGAAGGGATACGTGAATCATCAGATGGGCACATTCATCACCACCAAGATGAACCTGCAAAAGTTAGCAATTGATACATTTAATCAACATGCACCGTATTACATATTAGCTCAATAATTTATTAAATCACCATCAGTTTCCAAAAGCAATAAACTACTGAATCTCACTTTCTTGTTAACTAACCTTGACAAAGTAGATGGCTCCGCCCACAAACCTAGGATCGGTTGCAAATCTAAGAGCTTTAAATACATCAAACTGCTTTTTTAATTTGGAAAACACTTGGAGCTTGACCTGTTAAAAAACCGATTCCATTAGTTATGTTCTGCAATGATGAAATGCTGTGCCGCCGATAAAAATCTAGCAATTCTATCGAACGTCCAGCCTTGTCAACTAGACTCTGAGTCTCGGCATCAGCATCTTCAGATGGGGAAAGTTCACCGAGATTCATCTTTACGAATTTAAGTTGAAATAGCGATAAAAAACTAAGCGGAACTCCAACTTCGACAAAGGGTTGTTTACGTCCCTTTATGTACTGGGCGCTCTCTTGGTATTGGGTAATATTCATGTGACTAATGAATCACTTCACTGTAAATGCTTGATATTATTAGCGTATTCTCATTGGTCTTGGTAAAGAAAAATATGCCTCTTATCACTCGACCAGGCCATTTAATGTTATCAGCAGAGCCAACAAAATCGTTTCAACCTTTCGTGTTATCGAGGTATTGCAAATGTCATAGGGTGAGTTCATGTGACAGTCCATTATTTAGTCAATTTTTAGATGAGTAATAGGTAATTGGATAATGACATTTGACAAAAGGAATTTAGAATTTAAAAAAAAGTTTACTAACAAAATTTATTAAACTGTAAATCTTCATTTAAGAGAGAAATGACTTTACATTTTTGGAAAGGCACTTCTAGATCAGAGTTGCAAAAGCCAATCAGATAGAGCATGAATATTAATCGGGAATCGACCTAATGAGGTTTTGAGTTAAAATAATATCTGTGGGACATCGGGCCCCGTGGTGCCCGCGTCGCGTGATGGTTACATTTAAAGGTTGACATTCCGGTCTTGTTGTTTATCTAACCGGCTCCGTTTAGTTTGTTTTAATAACTTAGTATTGGCATCGGGGTTTGGGTTAAGAGTAATAATTTAATTTCAAAATGTTCAGATCAGTGTATTTTCTGATTATAAAAATTTAAAGTAGTTTTATATTTTAATTCCTAATTAATATTCTTGTGCTACCTGATTGGCTTGCAATATTTTGCAACCCTGTATCTAGAAGTGCTTGTCATTTTTGGAAGTTAATAAAATACACACATGCATGACGTCACATGTATGTCATAGATAATAACAGAAGAGGAGTTCATGAGTCAATTATTTGAAACATGGCCGCTGTTTCCGTCTGTTTTCCAGGAAGCTAGCAGAAAATTATATACGCATTTGTAATTGAATAATGGTGCTAATCAAGAACCGGAATGCATTTCCCTACGCTTGCAGACTACAATGACTGGTCATGTTTGATGCGTCATTGAATGATATAGCGCATAAGACATTTCTGAACCAAAACTAAATTTGTTACACACCTTTCTCGATGTATGATCTATTTATTTACTAATCAACCTTATTTTACATGGCATGAAAGAAGCAACGCCAAGGATCCAGGACCATCATGGAACTTAAGGAAGTCATTTGGGAATAGATCAGAGTTATTCCTAGGTCAATTTGTAAGAGCATCATGGAAAATTTTGTGTGTTCGCCCCAAGCAATGCATAGAACTAAATGGAGGTCATCTCATACATACGCTGTAGTACAAAAAATAAAACCCATAAAACTCTCATATTTTGATATAATATTTAAAACACAGTCTTAGTCATAACTGAAGTTGCATTCCATTTTTACAAAAATTATAAAATCAACACGCTTCAAAAGTTCGGGCCCGTTTTTTAGTCACGCTGCACCTGTTAGCCTGTAGTGCTTTGCAAAAACTTGGCCCAGTTAACGATAACTTTATATATAAAGAATTTTCACAGGTCATTTTTTTCACACAGTGTACTGAAACACATACATTTAGTTATAAAGTTTTTTGAACTCAGACAAACATTTCGTGCAATTTTCCGGAAAACTGGAATAACTCAAAATAACCAAATCCCAGTTCATCTCAAAAGTCTATTTTACCCATTTTAGCCGAATGTTCTTGTGAGCCTCCATTAGAAATGGCTTGCGCTAACGTTTAATAAACTCAGGAACGTAATTTCAGCATTTTTCAGGGGGGGGGGAGCCCTCGCCTAACTTGAGAAGACGACATTTTTTCGATTCCAGCCAAAATTCAAGGGGCAACCCTCGTAAAATATGAGATGACCTTTTTTTTTTAGAGTTTATTATAAAATCAAGGGGGGGGGGCGTAACATCATTTATATAGCGCCATACGCATAGCGTTAGAGGCGCTTCTTGCAACCATTTATATAGCGCTCTTTCCCAAGGGCGCTAACGGCAGTGCAGGCCGGGTTTCATTACGACTGTTGCCATTATCGCCGTATGCAGGCACGTAACCCATTCGGCTAACCTGCACGCGTCCCTGAATAAACTACTTTTCTGAAGGCACCTGAATATGGTCCATAGAGTAACCTCCAAATTTAACTTATATTTATGTCTAAACCCCTTGTAAGCTTCACGGAGGACAACTGGTTTTTCACGTTCAGAAAGTTTTTAAGGTCTTCCTGGATTAGTTTTTGAGCCTTAACTTGCCTATATAATGGGGAAATACCAAATATTTAGTTATTGATAATAATAGTTAGATAAGACCGATATTTTAGAAGATTTTGCCATTTTTACATAATCACTTTACTTTTAGAATTTGGAATTTTTCGAAAATCGGCCACACGTAAGGTTTTGAAAATATTTTTGTAACTGAAACAGAGCAATGATATTTACGAGGTTTGTTTGCCTACCTTTAACATTTTGTTTGATAATTTTTGTATTCACGCTGATTTATTGAGTACGAGTGTGAAGATAAGCCTCCAGTGAAGAGGTGAGTGCTTAAAGCGTAAAAAAGACAAAAAGCCAGCTCGTATTCTGAGTCAAATAATGAGAGATCCTAGGAAATACAATCTAATAATCTAGTAGTTTATTATCATTTTGCAGTTTACAGAGCTCTGAGCAAACATGCATTTAGTGACGTTGATCCGGAGGTTGTTTTCCTCGAGCCGCTGAAAGACAGTTCTAAGGTGTTGTAGATGCTCATGCTCATTGTTTGAGGCTACCAAAATATCGTCAATATCTCTTCGGAGGTCTCCACTGCTGATAGTTAGTAACTTCTTCATGAATCTCAAGAGGCATATCTTTGGCTGTGTTCAACTTGACGTTTGTCGCTCTGATTGGAACTGAAATGTTTGATAACGCTTTTGGGGGAATGATAGATACCGCTGATCCGGTGTCGATTAGAAACTTGAATTGATGACGTATGGTGTTAGCTGTTGTGAAAAAAGCGACAAAAAACGTAGAGGCACCTTCGATGGTGGCAACCGAAGTAGCCCCTTCTAGTTTTCCGACATTGGCTTGTGAGACTCCGGACAAGCATTTCGAGACTGGGCAACTCGGACACCACTCCTTTGTTTGGCCATACTCACCAGTTTCGGCAAGATTTAGCCTCATAACCAAAATAAATGTGTGCATGACAAACTTTTGGTCGTTGACCTGGGGTGAATGGCTCCGGTGTTCTCTTGGTTCCTGTGGTTCTTCTGACAGCATCAACATCTATTGTTGGTTCCTGGATTGTCTGTATATGTTGAACTGATGTCATGATAATCAATTCGTCTGCCAATTTCACCACCTCTTCTAAAAACAAATTCTTCTGTGCTGCAATGACGAGGGTCAAATTGGCAATTAACAAAATTATTTCTACAATTGTTTCATTTTATAGATAAATACTCAAAATCCCAATTTGGCGGTTTCACTTCAAAGTCAGCGATTAGTTCTAAGGATCGAGATAACCAATGAGGGGCTATCGCCATTTATTTATTTATTTAGTTAGTTAAGGTTCGTTGCATAATTAAGATTTTGGCTTGTTAATTAGTTTTAGTTATGTAAAATGATTGATATTTATTCTTATAATAATAGGATTACATTAATAATGAATTAAATAAAATTTTACTAAAGATTCTCTTAAGTGACTCCGATTTTTGCAGATCCATATGTAAAAAATGGATAATAATGATTATAATGATAATAATAATAATAATAATAATAATAATAATAATAATAATAAATAATAATAATAATAATAATAATATAATAATAATAATAATAATAATAATAATAATAATAATAATAATAATATAATATTAATAATAATAATAATAATAATAATAATAATAATAATGATAATAATGATAATAATAATAATAATAATAATAATAATAATAATAATAATAATAATAATAATAATAATAATAATATAATAATAATAATAATAATAATAATAATAATAATAATAATAATAATATAATAATAATAATAATAATAATAATAATAATAATAATAATAATAATAATAATAATAATAATAATAATGATAATAATGATAATAATAATAATGATAATAATAATAATATAATGATAATTATAATAATACTCGCCGGATTGCTAAGCATAGATTCATCTTAGATTTGTTTTGAATCTAATTTCTTCCCTCAGGACAGACTGGGCCGGACATTACATCTTCCTGAGGGCACACCTGGCAGTTTCCTTCCGGATGATGTGTTTTTTTTCTAAGAGAAACAGGTGTTAATTCAAAGCATATTTTCCAACTCAATTTTGTTGTTGCGGTGGAGCTATCTTCCTTATTTTTCATCTTATTAAAGCTATGTGCAGCTCGGACGGTTTTTCCACCCTTTGGGTTTTTTTGAAATTATTTAGTCATTTCGCTTTTTGTTTTTTCTGTGTATATAACGGTTTGTTTGTTTGATTCAATAAACTCATAAACCATTAAAAAAAAATTGCATCCTGAAAATATTGTTTTCGTTTTTCATGATAGGCTAAGCAAACGACGAAGGTGATAACTGCCCCTATTCTAGCCCCTTTTTAGGGCATTTTTGTCAAGGCCATCAAAAATCAACCGATAGAGATGTAAAGTGGCAGATTGTTTAAAAAAACAGAAAATAAATCAGAGAGCCAGGGACGAATATTCAAAAAAAATTTAAAAATCGGGAACTAATTTTAATTAATGCTTTGAAGATTTTGAAATAGAAGACTTATGAGTACTGGAGTAGGAAAAAGGCGATTATAAATCAACCAAGCCGGTTATAAAGACAGTAGCTATTAGTAAAATACAGTAAACTACATTAAGACAGTAAAATATAGAACACAACTTAGAGAGCCAGAGATTACTACTTAAAAGTTTATTAAAACTTAGGAACCCTTTTTATTTAATGTTTTGAACGATTTAAAGCTGCCCCGCGCCCAGCAAAATTCTATAATAATAGTTACTGCGTAGTATAAACTTATCGAACACTTGTTCAATGTCTACATTGATAGGATGAGATAATCACTTTACATTCATATTGAAAGCCAAAGAAGAGAGCCTCTCATAGGCAAAATTGCACTAAGTTTTTTCAGACAATCTATATGCATAAATAAATATTGTTGTATAAAATGTTTTATCAATCTGGGGTAAGTCAATCGGTTCATCGACCAAATGTAGTTACACCACTGACCTGACTTAGGAACTTTTTAATTACAATGGTAATAACAACATCAATTAATAATGGTAATAACAACGATGATGATGGTGATGATGACGACAACGATGGCGATGACAATGACGATTGTTACATAGATAGCTAGCCACAACCTGCAGGCTACCATTTTTGCGCTCCTCGAGACTTGTTACGTTGATACTCGTGTTTCGTTTGATTTGTGGGAGTTACTGCTGATAGTAGACAACTGAATCTACAACCGTAGAAACTACAACTGAATCTACAACAGTAGAAACTACATCTGAATCTACAACACCAGTTGTACAACAGAGTTATTGATTATACAAGAAGTGTTTATGTTAATAAATACTTTAAGTTTGCGGTTGTTGTTTTCGATCGAGACAGGTGACCCGTCATAACAGCCCGGCGACAGAATAGCCCCGACAAAATAGCCCGACGACATAATAGCCCAGGACAAAACAACCCGGCGACAAAATAGCCCGGCGACAAAATAGCCCCGTCAAAATAGCCCCATGTAAATAAACTCCATGTCAAAGTATTTTTAAAAAATGTTGTGAAACTGAATCAAAATTTAATTCGAAATTAGTGGCTTGAATGCTTTGACCGTTTTGAGTATTGTTTGTTGTTATTATTGTTCTCCAGAAGTTTAATTTGCATAGTCTTGCTTATTCAAATTTGTATTTGGCTTACTAATTTGTGTTAACATTATCACAAGTTGCTTGTGAGAGGTCGTTTTCAAAATTGAAATAGAGCAGATTAATAAATTTTCTGAACCAGTCAATTCTACGATCATTCATGCTGATGTCTTGTGAGAAAGACTCTTTTCCAAGAATAACAATGAAATCATTGATGTTTTAGCATCGACTAGTGAAACGATGAAAAAGCTGTTATAATAGTTAATAGTGAATAGAAATTTTAGACTCTAGTGTTTCTTATGTTTAAGTTGATCAAACTAGAAGTTAAATAAAATTTCCCGGGCCGGTTTTTTAAGCCAGTCCGACCCTGGTGACAGGGCTGTTTTGGCGGGGCTATTTTGTCGCCGGGTTGTTTTGTCCTGAGCTATTTTGTCGCCGGGTTATTTTGTCGGGGCTATTTTGACGGGGCCATTTTGACGGGATTTTTCCGTCCTGGGCTATTTTGACTCCGGGCTGTTTCGACGGGGCTGTTTTGTCGGGGCTATTCTGTCGCCGGGCTGTTATGACGGGGTGCCCTTTAATCTCTCCCTTAATAGCGGACTTATACCCACAATCTGGAAAACAGCTCATGTCATTCCCATTCACAAGAAACATCCAACATCTAGCCCCTCGAACTACAGACCAATCTCATTGACATGTACCTGCTGTCGAGTCCTGGAGAAAATAATTAACAAAACGATTCTACATCATTTAATTTCTCTGGACTTAATATCTCCTCAAAAACATGGATTCAGACCATTAAAATCGACCACCACAAATTTGCTGGAGTGTGTTTATGACTGGACCACTTCACAGCAACAACATCAGCAAACAGATGTAATCTACTTCGACTTTCAAAAAGCCTTTGATTCTGTATCTCATCCGAAATTACTGAACAAAATTAAATCGTATGGTATCACTGGAAACTTGTATCAGTGGCTTTCCGATTTTCTGTATCAAAGAAAACAACATGTCCTCATAAATGGCTCAATATCCAGTTCGATTGACGTAACAAGTGGTGTGCCACAGGGAAGTGTTTTGGGCCCTACTTTGTTTCTAATCTACATCAATGACATAGTTGACTCTCTACCTAAGGATATCACAATTAAACTATTTGCCGATGATATTAAACTTTACAAATCTCTGCCAATGGAAGATTATGATCTTCAGAGAGGCATCGACTCACTCACTACATGGAGCAGGAAATGGCAGCTAAACCTAGCCAAGGAAAAATGCTTTAATTGCTCAATTAAAACCAGTTCCAGGAATAGACCCTGCCCACAACAATACTACATCGACGATATCCTGCTCACCACTGTTGATCAAACCAGAGATCTTGGTGTCATCATAGACTCTGACTTAAAATTCTGGCTTCACATTGACAACATCACACACAAAGCTGCAGTCCGTTCAAGACTGATTCTCAAATCATTCACCTCCAGGGACAAGAATCTTCTCACCAAAGCTTTCTGCATATATGTCAGACCAATCCTAGAGTACAGCAGTCAGGTCTGGAACCCTCATCATAAATACCTGATCGAGAACATTGAAAACATCCAAAAGAAATTTACCAAGGCCATCCCTGCTGTCGGACAGCTAAAGTACCATGACCGGCTCAAGGCTCTACAACTTAAATCGCTTGAACATCGCCGTTTAATAGCTGACCTCTGCTTATTATACAGGATCATCAATAATTTAACATCAACTCACCTTAAAAACCATATTCATTTTGCAAGCTACTCATCCACTAGAGGTCATCAATTTAAACTAAGGTCATATTTTTGTGCAATAGACAACACCAAATATTTTTTCACAAATCGAATTATTAACATTTGGAATAAAATACCTAATAGCTTAGTTTCAGCTAGCACCTATAGTCGCTTCACATCCCTTCTCAATGAATATGACTTGTCTCCTTTTCTCGTTTACTACTGATTGAACCTCTCGTTAATTTTCATCATTGCTTTGCTGTTTGATAGTGGGCAGGTAAGAGGCTTCGGTCCTCTACCCACTTAATAAAAAATAAATAAATAAATAAATAAATATAAAATATTTAATTGTTGTTATATTAGACCCACTCATCTTTCAAGCATAATCCTACAATTCTCCGCTTGAATGGCTTGAATAGGTAGATCCATTTTTGATAATCGTCATGAGAAAGTATTATAAAGAACATTGTGTTGTATGATTTTGTTTTATATGACAAAATGCTCACATTGTTAGTGATATTTTGTTTAAAAAAATGATTTTGTGTGTGCAATAATCGCTAAACCTGCATTTATTCACCACGATTTTAAAGGCTTTCCCTCGAACACGGCTCATTATATTTAATTTGGAGTTCACCAATCATCGTTCAAAACTTTTAAAAATTAAATTCTTGTTCATTTTTGTTAATCTTCTTGATATCTCACTGCTTATTGATATTTCAACCAAGGTTGTTTTTTATTTGTTTTGGATATTCCAATCACGACCGGTTGTATTTCGTTCCCTTTGTTAGCCATATGAATGTCGCGGGAAAATCCGCATTCATGAACAAAAATAAACTATTGTTAAAGAGGCTTCTAAAGCTCCGATTTACTTGCACAGGGCCAGCGACATGCCATCAGAGGAGCTTACTGTCAAACATTGATGTGGCGCTACGTCCGAAGAGCGCTTGAGGCAAAGCAAATTGGGTAGCAACGTCATGACTACTGCTTTTATCGTCGCAGGCAGGATTGCAAAACTCTGAGCCAACTTGTGGTCGAGCTTATGGTTGAATTGCTTCAAACAATATTAGGATGGTCCATAGATGTATTCACATAAATAGCAGAAATAAACAGATTTTACTTTTATTTGCGATTAAGCTGCTGAGAATCTTCATCAAATGAAAATATGAAAATATTTTTATTTATTTTTTGTACAGGTTTTCTAGGTTTACGTACAGGTGAGTAAAAATAATTAGGTCCCAAGAAAACTCTCTGGGAAAACACATTTGCAAAAATAAACATTAAATATTGTATTGCTGGTTTTGAACATATTTTAGTTGCAATTTAACTAATTCATTACCCAATAACAACTAAGAAAATTAACATTACCTGATACGACAACCATCTAATTAAATTCTGTGAATATATTTTTGTAATTTCTACAATTTAATTCAAAAGAGGCCCAAGTTTTTGTCGAAGAAAGCATCATTGTAAACGATGTTGCGAATAGGAAGTTTGTCTCATTGTCAACAAATCTTGAGTTACTCAGGACATTTCAGTCCCCTGCCAGTCCTAATAATTCTTACAGATTTGACGTGGATAAGGATGAGTTGTTGTTAGGAGAAAAAAGATACATTGGATTTTTATATTATATTTCAAATTCAACTGGTCGATCAACTGTGACTCCGCTAACCTTTACAGGTACTAATTAATTTATTTATTTATTCATTTGATTAAAGTGTTATTTTGAGTAGGTGGAATGCTTTGTACATCTGCTAAAGGTTAAATGCTGGCTAGTAAAACATACTGTTTACATGCTTTTCCCGATCTTATTTATTTATTATGGGTGGAGTAAAGCTTTCTTCATAAGTTGTTATTGTAATTGATTAAATATAACTTGTAATATTAATTCTAATCCTATGTTAATCATTTTCTTTGTAATTTATGCAAATATTATAATAACAACACGTAATTATAAAATGAATGAAGAAATGTCGACATTTTCAGGAAATGGCACGATAATTGATTTGGCTCTTGACGCTAAGTCTAGGATGGCCTATGTCGCCACAAACCTTGGATTGCTGTACTCTGTTAACATTCAATTAAAGGCTATTTCGCTAATTAAAAACATTTCGCAACAGCCTGTGAGAGCACTAAAACTGGATAGACGGGAAGGGTATATTTTAACAACTTTAATAATTTTAGCTAATGTTAATAATTATAATTGTTAATATAAATCTTCAGGGTGCTTTATTTATTGCAAGGACTAATTTCAAGTTCAAACATCAACAAATATTTTATTGGCAACGGATCATACGCCTCTGGACCAATTCTCGACAAAGCGATTGATAACTTTAGTGTCGATTTCAAAAGTAAATATATTTTGAATTACACGAATTTATATATTACAGGACTAATAGCAAATTGAATTATTTTTATATACAGCCAAGAAATTGTTTGGATCTTTCAATAGCACAATTTACAACGGAAGTCTGAATATTGGTACATTGAGTCAATTTTACGTGGGAAAGCATGCAATTAAAGAATTTGTTGTGGGAATTGGTTACTTGGTCGTATCAGTTCCACTGTAAGTTCTATCAGTACCACTTAATTAACAAGTCATTGATGTCTGTTTAGAACAAGATAATTCATAATTAAAAAATATTTAATTACATCATAATTTATTATGTAACTATTTTAGTATGTAGGTATTTTAAGAAACTGATAGATCAAATATAATGATTCCAGATAACAGGCAAATATCTTTTGAAAGATGTTAAGCAGTTTAACTTTTTGATATTAAAAATATTGTTATTCAAAGGTTAAAGGTGATCATAAAAGTTAATAGCACAACCAGACAGGAACTGAAGAACTACAGCATAAATGCAGAAAATGTTGCAAGTAAGAATAGCTAAACAGTAACAAAAGTCTTCAATAAACAAACAATCGATATTTGTTAACGTTAAAGTCAAATTGATTAAAATTATGTTGAGGTTTCTTAGCCATTCAATTTTTATTATTTAAATATTTTAAATGTTATAATATTGCACAAATTACTAAATATAATAAATTAATGTAAGGCTTTATGTTATTGGGTTTGAACAAATGTTATTGCTTATGTCCTGATGAAAATGTATAGTTATTAAAAAATAACCAATTATTTAAGATTATTAACACCTTTATCCAACATTTCAGTTTTATTTCCGGACTTCAATCTGCAAACCACAGGTGATTTTATGAAATCATGCAAACTTCATCGATACATTTTGCGTGATCCATTCAACCTTTTTGACAAAAAAATGATTACTGTGATGAGGATGATGATGATAATAATAATAATAATAATGATGATGGATTAAATGAAATGTGTTACCAGCAAAATTATAACTAATAAATGAATCAAAGTTGATCAAGCAGCAATCGTTCATGCAAATCAAACGCTGTGATAATTCCGATAGTTAAAATTAAAAAGGTCATTCCAGTAAACTCGGCAATGATTTCAAGAACTTCGGCCGCGACTTGGAAAATGGCTTCAGCGATGTCAACGAAAACATCAGTAACAACCTCGCAAGTTACTTTAACCACCCAAGAAGACCAACTTGGAATTTCAGCCAGAATTTCGGAATCATCAACAGTTGCTGTCTTCCTCCTAACACTATTTTCGGCTATTCATAAAGTGCACCAATAATTTTCAATAATTTTATTTTAACTAATTTTTATTAATGAATATTAAATACATTAGCTTAATCGACTGTATCAATTACAATATTAACTATACTAAAAAGCAGCACATCTATTATTCTAGTGATAACTGTAATGACTAATTCCGTGTGAATATTATGTAATTTAAATAAAAAATTGTTCAATTTTAACTTATTTTTGATTAGAATAAAACTTTTTGTGAAGAATGCAATAATAATACATATTAATTAATAATAAATATCAAGTTACATGGCACTGTTTGCATTAATGCATTATTCCAAATTGCATTTATAGGTGCAATAGTTCAAGTAGAACAGAATTAGCAAACAGCAAATGCAAGAAGTCACATTGACGTAATGGCGCGTAATGGCGACACCCTGTCATAACAGCCCGGCAAAAGCAACAAAATAGCGCTAAAATTGGTTCATTGTGGATTTGTTACATGTTCACATGACGTGATGATAAGGTGAGTTCGGAATCTTAATATATCTTAATATTTTAGACGATAAATATTCCATTTAATGAAATTCCTGGTGGTACTAATTAAACTCATAACGGTCATAAAATCATTCAAACCACTAACTTCGAATTAAATTTGGAATCGGTTATCGGTTAATGTATTCAACTCACAAAACATTTTTTTAATATATTGAAGGGGCTATTTTGACGGGGAGGTTTTGACGAGATTTTTTCGTCCTGGGCTATTTTGTCGCCGGGCTGTTTTGACGGGTCACCAATGGCGAGCAAAAACTTGTTGGATTTATAAAGAGAAAGAGAGAGAGAGAGAGAGAGAGAGAGAGAGAGAGAGAGAGAGAGAGAGAGAGAGAGAGAGAGAGAGAGAGAGAGAAAGACTATCAGAGGGGCTGCTTCAAAAAGGCATCAAAAAATGAATCATGAATATAATTTATTAATAAACAAGCCCAATATTAAATTTAACAATAGATCTTGAAACTCCCAAACAAGTGCATGAAAACACGAATTAAAATTAATCAGCAAACATCCACAAAAGTGCTCTGGATCAAACAGGACACAATTTTCAGTAAAAATAAAAATCTTTTGAGAGCAAGTAGATCGCAATTTTGGTTCATCTGCGAGTTTTTCCACAAAGGCAAACTTGAATTATAGCAAATAATCAGCATTAACAAAAAGATCAGTAACAACCTCGCAAGCTACTTTTGTAAATCAGGCCCTGTGGCTATCTCATCGAGGAAGTAATTCAGGCGTGAATACGGTAGAAAACAAATGTTATTCAAATTTTTTTTGTTTTCATTTTTAAAGCCAATGAGAGCCTCGTATAGTCGAAGTTTGCAAGTGAATAACAGATAGCACTCGACATGAAGAAGCCATTGAGAGCTTTCGCAGTCGCTCCAGTCCAGGCAGCAGTGACCTGCTTAACAAGGCCATCGAGTGCCTCTCACAGCCGGAGGTAAGAGTTGGAAAGTCTAGAAAGACAAAAGCGACAGAAACATCCGGATGATCACCGGATGCGGCATCAAGGAAGTAATTCAGGCGTGAATACCGTAGAAAACAAATTTTATTCAAACTCATTCATTGAGCTTTCTCAATAAGTCAATAAGTCAGTCTCAATGACATGTCAACCTAACCAGAGTTGAAATAGTTTCTACGTCCCTCACATGCTATTCAGTTTTCAAGTCACATGTCACTCTTGTAGCTGTATGTTATGCTAATATTCTATAACTAATATTTTGCAATTAATATTTTGTAATTTTAATAAATTCTTTAAAATACTGTATCACCTATACATGACACTCCAAAAAATATTTTGTGCGACTTTTTAATTAGGTTAGTAAAATAACTATTAATGACAATCAGTGCACTCATCATCAAAAAGTGACACTTAAAAATCAAAAATACGATGTGAAGTGCCACAAAAGCAATAAATAAGCAAGATAATCTTTCATAGTTCGCATAGTTTTGTACGGTTTATTACGTTATTTAGAACGATGGAAGTAAGCGCAACAGGCTATCGTTGGATATTTTTAGATCTCAACTTAATCAATTTCATGTCTCATGACTGTTTAACATGAATTCAGATGGCAACGTAAAACGTTAAAACTGGGGTTTACATTGCCGTGATTTGGTTGAGTTGCTCTTAACAATATCAGCGTTGGTCAACAAAGTTGCTCAAATAAGCATTTAAGAAACCAAAATATATATTTTTTGTAGTTAAGCTGCTGATAAATTTCTGTAAATAATGAATTTTATTTTACTTATTTTTTGCGCAGCTTTTGTAATTGTAAAATCAAGTAGGTAAACGATTACTAGCATTCATTTTGTTAAACAAAGTCCTCATTAATAATCATCATTACTACTGAATAAGTCATACGGGATTTACTAATTGCATTTAGTTCATCAATTGCTGTTACTATCATGCAACCAGCTTGAATCGTTTGAACGAACATTTATTCTATTTCTTTTCCAGCTTTTACTGAAGAGAACATAGTTTTAAATGATGCTGCGAATAAGGTCCTTATATTACTCTCGAAAGATTTTGTAGAGCTAAACAGAACTAAGTACCGCTTAAAACCTGGCTCCTATAAATTAGATGCAGATAGAAATACGTTGTTGCTAGGGGACAAACAGACCAAGGGAATACTTTACTATTTATCGAATAAAACTGGCCAGTCAGATTGGACCATTCTACCATATTTCGGTAACATTCTGATATTTCTTTTAAGCTTTAGCTTATCGTTGAATTAATAACTAAAGTAAATAAACAAAAAATTTCTGTTTAACGTATTAGCCATTAGCTTAAAATTCATGACATATTAGCAAATAATAAAACTATTCATGTTAATTAGTATGAATGCTTAACAACTGACGACTTGTCTAGTAACTAAGTAAATCTTTTCCTGCAGTTAATGGTACGTTGGCTGATTTGGCTCTGGACAGCAAATACGACATGGCTTATGTGGCTACAGACCTTGGATTAGTGTATTCAGTTAACCTTTTGACACAAGATACTTTGCAAATTGAAATGGCTTTAAACCAACCTGTGAGAGCATTGAAAATAGACAGAAGTGAAAGGTTTTTACTTCGTAAAATTATTGTCATAGTTGAATTAATGATTTCTTAAATACAATAAATTTTTATTCATTGCGATTATTAATATATATATTTCCAGAGTACTTTATTTGCTGCAAGGAAATTATTCAAACTTAAGCATCAACAAATATTTTATAGACAAAGGATTGTGTGCTACCGGACCAATTCTTGACAAAACAATTGATAATTTTTCTGTTGATTTTACTTGTAAATACATCTTGAATTATATTTTATATTTAACTCTCAACTAATTCAAAAAATACTTTCAGCAAAAAAATTGTTTGGATCTCTAAATAACATCATTTATCACGGAAATCTGAATCTCGGTGAATTAAGCCAGTTTTATATTGGAAAGCAGAACATCAAAGAATTTGTTTTGGGTAGTGATTACTTGGCTGTTTCTGTTCCAGGGTAGGTGGTACCCGTGTTAATGTTCTTAGTGTCACTTATATTCAGGGCAGCCGAGAGGGGGACGGCGGGAAGCAGGGGCAATTTTTTCAAATCACGCAGGATTTTACAACCTGTTTTTGCTTTTCTATTACCAAATTGACATAAAACAGAGGTCCTTGGCTGCTATGGCTAGGATCACGAAATTTGTGTTGGCTTATTTGCTTTTATTATCAAGTTGCTGGGTCACCTCGAGACACATCAGTATTGTCTTTTCCAATTTAAATTTGCGAAACAATTAGAGTTTAATTGTAAACATTTCTTTTTATCGATTATTAGAAGGATGTCCAACATATTGAGCATCGTTAAGCTTACTTAGACCATATAAACAATTACATTTGACGATTTCAATTGGTAATGTAACACTTGCAATTTATCAGATGATTAGAAACACGCGATGCTGAATAAGTCATTAATGCATGTGGACTAATAACCGATATTAAACTTAAAACATCCTAAATGTTTTTATTTAAAGTTTGAACGTAGTCATAAAAGTGGATAGTACAACCGGACAGGAAGTGAAAAACGTCAGCGTTAACGCAGAAAATATTGTGGGTGAGTTTAAATATATTATTATTTTTAATATTTGATAATTTGGCATAATGTTGCTATTATTATTTCGATGAATACAATTTAGTTATTGATGATTAAATGAATAATTGTTGAAAATGTTTACACTCTTATTCAACAACATTTCAGTTATATTCCCGGTGTTTGACCAAGAGACCACAAGTAATCTCAATTTTAAAAAAGTCTTCAAAAATTAATGAAATTAAATAAGGAAATGGAATTTTTAAAAAACACGAAATCGAGAAATTATGGAACTAATGCATTCGAATTTGGATTTTTAAACTTGAAAATATACATTTTGCATGGCAGCTATAAAATAACGCTACTTAATAAGTTTCGTATTGGGCATATTTAGATTGCAAATCTGCAAAAATAAATCCAGGAAGGTTAAAAAAGATCAATGATATTGATTAATTGCTGACATATTTTTCGTAAACTTACATCCAGTTGCCTCGACCACAACAGCAGTTACAACTCTTACTACAACAACGACGGTCCAAAAGTCCACTGCAACTACTGATGCATCACCTACAACAAAATCTTCGACAACTTCTTCTCAAGCCTTTTCAAAAACCGACGACAACATTCCAGTCAAAAATTTGGCTAGAATATCACAAGTACCGCTTAAAGCAAACTTGCTTCTGTTGATTTTTCACATACTTTTCTGGTGACCGAAGATTGTAATTACCATTTCATAGAGTTCATTAATAAAAATTGTTTACTTTATAGCTTATTTAATCAATAAAGTGCATAAATCGAAAAAGACTCTGGGCTGATAATTAAATACAGATTTGTTAATTTATACAGATTTGCAAATGCTTACCAATTTGTTTAACTAAATTTTAATTGGTCAAAAGTTTAGTAAATCTTAAAGCATGAATAATTACTTAGATTATATGGATATTTTTACGAAAAAATAGCTTGATTGTTTATGAAATAGTATCAATTTAAAAACGTTAACATCCATGTTGTACTAAATAATTTGTATTAAATATAAATTAATTTGAATTTGTGAACAATTCATAAACAACAAATAAACTGTCTTGCAAAAATAAACCACAAGTTCTAAATTTTCTAACTTCTGCATTGTGCAGCATTATGAGATGATGATGATAATAGTAATTTAGAAACAAGATGTTTATGCTAAACTCAAATTTTTAATTTATTTTCATCTCCTAAAAACTTTGAAATAGTTTGGAAACCAAAGCGGCAAAAAATACGTAATGTGTACATTGTTTTATGTTCAGTAATGTATTAATATAACACAACATAAAAATTATTTATAGTGGTTAAGAAGACCTGGATCTGTGTAATAACCACTCTTTATGTAGATTGTTGTTTGAAACAAATTCTGGATGAAAAAAGTCAATGTATCAAGATGTCAAAATCAATGCACCGTTATGATTTGAAATATGATTTATAAAAAATTAGAAACAGGAAACTTTAATTGCAGCCGGGATTAAATAGGACATTGTTAACTAATTAAAAAAATTATAAATTAATAATGTTTCATGTGTTAAACGGTTAAAAACAATCTATTATTAAAGCATAAATTGAGTTGCTAAATAAGAAGAAAAATAAGTAAATTCCATTAAATGTGCCTGGCATCACTTGTATCCAAACCAACAACTTTATCACCATCATAGTCGTCGTCGCCATCGAAGTCATCATTATCACCACTGCGTGAGTACCAGAATGAAGGTGAACATCAAAAGGTTTTTATTGATGTCAGAGAAACATACGGCTGCATTCAAACCATCATCGATGGTAGTTGTACCAATTCCAGTAGGCTTTATTGTTGTTTCACTTGAAATTGCTGCTGTAAAAGTTATCAAGACTGAAGTGTATAAATAATTGCACATTATACGTTCAGGAAACATTTCACAAAACTTTTTATGAAAACTGATAAATGATTTCGAATAAAATGACGACGACGATGATTATTTTGTTTTTTATTTGCCTCAGCCAAATTTGTAACATTATTTGACGTTGAAACTTTAATGATTGTTTTACACCAGAAAAAACGACAATGGTCAGAGTTTAAAAAAATCTCATGGGAGTTCCAACATCATTCAAAAAGTAAACGAGTTTATAAGTTGATTTGTTGAATGAATGAATGAATGAATGAGTAGTAGATTGACCTTCCCGAAGTTCAAGAAGATATATTTTTTAGTTTATTTATATGTTATTTAAAACATAAATTATAAACCTATTATTAAATTAATATTTTAAAGTTCTGTTTAAAGTTCGTAGCGGAAGTATTTCTAACCGTAAAGATAGGCCAAAGCTTGAGGAGTATCAAATGTTGTTTGCACATTAAATAGGCCACCTCCCGATCTGCTTACCCTTTTGACGGTACTTTAAGAAAATCAAGCAATAAATTTCAATTAGATTAAAATCTCAAACATTGGTTCCTTCTTAAATACTTATATATGAACAATAAAGACAGATGACAACCATGGCCATAACCAATTCTTTTTACATTGATTCCATATTTCAAAAGACTTATTTCGAACACATTCTGGCCTCAGAACATGTTGTTTTTTCAAGTAACTCGCATGTAAATATTGAATCTAGCAGATATGTAACATGTTATTAATTTAAAAATAATCTATCAAGTTTACTTGTCTCCATCAATGATGATGTAAATATTTTTCGGGGATACGGCAAGGTCCAAAATATTTCCAGACATACTTTTAAACACTTCAAATTTGATTTTTAAGGAAATCAGTTTACCTTTTAGCAAATTATTTGAAGAAATTGCAAAGATTTCTGGACCTAAAAAGAGCGTAAACATCGTTTGATGATAATCACTTATTTAATGTCATTTGTTGAACTTTAATTTAATCTTTTTTTTAATTATAATTTTAATTTGACTTACTTTTAAAATCAATTTCAAATTTTTGTATTGTCGTCGACAGTTGTAGTTCAGCCTCAGGACCACCAACCAGATTCTTTTGTTTTAGAAATTGGGTGTTTCCTTCAGAGCATTCCAAGTAATACAAGATTCTAAACATATTTTATCACTAAGTTAATTAAATTTATTACAAAACGAAAATAAATAGTTTTATCGAATATGTTGTGAAATAATTATAAAAACTATTAATAAATCCAGTTTAGCAATCTTGTTGCAATCATCATCAAAGTACATTTTTTTAATTGCAAAGAAAAATTATATTTTAGTTCTAATACTTACCTCATTTCGTAATCAATTTGAATGTTGCATCTACAATGGCAATTAGACTCATAAGGCAATTCTACAACACTTTCAAAGGAGTGAGTATTCATGTCATAATGAATTATATTATTCGTTTCCAGCAACGCAAAGAAAGTATGGTTATCAAAGCCAGACACAGCATGACATACACGTGAATCTGAGGAGAAATTAACAAATTATTCTATTGGCCATCGTTTATATTACAAAATTATTCGCAGTCGAATAATCCTTAAATTCACTAAGTTATTTTAAAAATTTCATTTAACACTTTTAGAATTAATTAGTATATCTATCTAACCCAGTAGATGATTGACTGGCAGCTGACTTATGTCAATATCATCGTTCTGTACCAAATGTCCCATTGACGACAACAAATATCCTCCAAAAAAAGCTACTAGGCTGTCCTGGAATCGTTTGGTAGTCAAAAATTCAAAGCTTTGGTTTGACATGTTGTGAAGATTCTTCGAACTATATTCAGCATTTGTAGACAATCGATGAATGTAATTACGATCAACAATCAAAAGGATATCGTTCAATTTATCAACTGAAATATGTCATTTGTAATTATCTAATAAGTTATGTTAATTACTTGTCTAATTAATTAAGTTCGGATATATTAAGCTTAAACATTACTTTCAATTTTCAGTTGTTGCGCATTATAAGGCCGGAAAGTAAAGGAAAATTGCAATCATACCTAAAAACGCAGAAGTGGTCGAAAATGGCACCTGGCTGGTATTTTCAACATTGCTAACAAGTGGGAGGGCAGAGGATACTTGGGAACTACTCGAATTTGGAAGAATAGTCGGAATAGAATATTCAGTTGTTGACGAAGGATAATCATTTGTTGAAAACGGATATTCAGTTGACACAGATTGTTCAGTTGTTGACGTAGGTTGTTCAGTTGTTGAAGAAGGATTTTCAGTTGTTGATGTTGAATATTCAGTTGTTGAGGTTGAATATTCAGTTGTTGAAGAAGGATTTTCAGTTGTTGAAGAAGAATTTTCAGTTGTTGAAGAAGTATTATCAGTTGTTGAAGAAGGATTTTCAGTTGTTGATATTGAATATTCAGTTGTTGACGTAAATTGTTCAGTTGTTGAAGAAGGATAATCAGTTGTTGAAGAAGGATTTTCAGTTGTTGATGTTGAATATTTAGTTGTTGACGTAGATTGTTCAGTTGTTGACGTAGATTGTTCAGTTGTTGACGAAGGATAATCAGTTGTTGAAGAAGGATTTTCAGTTGTTGATGTTGAAGATTCAGTTGTTGACGTAGATTGTTCAGTTGTTGACGTAAATTGTTCAGTTGTTGAAGAAGGATTTTCAGTTGTTGACGTAGGTTGTTCAGTTGTTGAAGAAGGATTTTCAGTTGTTGATGTTGAATATTCAGTTGTTGAGGTTGAATATTCAGTTGTTGATGTTGAATATTCAGTTGTTGAGGTTGAATATTCAGTTGTTGAAGAAGGATTTTCAGTTGTTGAAGAAGGATTTTCAGTTCTTGAAGAAGGATTTTCAGTTGTTGATATTGAATATTCAGTTGTTGACGTAAATTGTTCAGTTGTTGAAGAAGAATTTTCAGTTGTTGACGTAGGTTGTTCAGTTGTTGAAGAAGGATTTTCAGTTGTTGATGTTGAATATTCCGTTGTTGAAGAAGGATTTTCAGTTGTTGACGTAGGTTGTTCAGTTGTTGAAGAAGGATTTTCAGTTGTTGATGTTGAATATTCCGTTGTTGAAGAAGGATTTTCAGTTGTTGATATTGAATATTCAGTTGTTGACGTAAATTGTTCAGCTGTTGAAGAAGGATAATCAGTTGTTGAACAAGGATTTTCAGTTGTTGAAGAAGAATAATCAGTTGTTGATGTTGAATATTCAGTTGTTGAAGAAGGATTTTCAGTTGTTGAAGAAGTATTTTCAGTTGTTGAAGAAGGATTTTCAGTTGTTGAAGAAGGATTTTCAGTTGTTGAAGAAGGATAATCAGTTGTTGATTTTGAATATTCAGTTGTTGAAGAAATATTTTCAATTGTTGATGTTGAATATTCAGTTGTTGAGGTTGAATATTCAGTTGTTGAGGTTGAATATTCAGTTGTTGAAGAAGGATATTCAGTTGCTGAAATATAATCTTTAACTGAAACAATTCTTTAAATTCTTATTGTAAATAATACATCAGTAAATAAATTATTTAATTAAATAAAATTAATTGAAGGCTTTCTGAAGTCTATTGACTATCAATATACCGTGGAGGTAGGCCAAAGCTTGAGGTTTAATACAGTTAGCATTCAAAGAAATTTGGGCACCATCGGACCTAGTTATCATTATGATGCTGCTGTAAAATGTTAATTAATTTATTTTGTAATTTTAAACAAATTTGTAGGCTTTTCATCAGCAGAGAAACACGTTTATATTTACTCTTCTCCATCAAGAATTATGCAAACGCATGACGGAGTTACCGCCAGGTCGAGAATATACGTTGGAAAAATTTTGAATTTGTTCAGATTTATTTCCAATTTAGATTCTTCAAAGTTCCCTTTTTTAAGAAATTTTGAAGAAATGGCAAAGATTTCATTGGCTAAAAATTGGTTAGTAGACATTTAATGTAAATAACAATCCCAATAAAAATTGATGTACTTATGAACTAACTGTTAAAATCAATTTGAAATTTTTCGATTGTTTCCGTAAATATTTTTGCTTTCACATAATTGTCGATAAGATTCACTTGTTTAAGAAATAACTTTTGGTCTGCAGAGTACTCCGTATAATACATGAGTCTTGTAAATAGAAATTTACCAATAATATCATGTAATGAATTTATGTTTGTAAAAATATTTCAATAAAAAAAAAAGTACATGCAATTTACCAAATTCAATAAAGTGCGACAAAAATTGAAGTTGAAACAATAAATTAATATAAATATATAAAATATATCCAGTAATAATTCCATACAAAAACCCATCTTACCTCTTATTATAGTCAATTTGAAGAGTAGATTGAAAAGAGGAGGTGCTTCGATTGAAAAGTTGCTTCACGGATCTGTCAGTCGCATTGAATTGCACAATATTTCCAGAATCCAGCATTGCGTAAAACAACTCCCGTCGAAATCCTGGCAGACCATAGCAAACCGAGTCATGACCTGTCAAGGGAGAATTTAAAAATAAATGCACCTTAAAGTTTGTTTAATATTAAAACTTGCTGATTACTAACCGATTATACTAAACAACTTCAATTTGGATGCAAAAGGTTTGGAACCGCTTTGTTTTATCAAATATCCTACTGAAGTGCTGAAACACCCTCCAAATACAGCTATAAAATCCGAAGATTTTTCCTCGAAGCTTCTAACAGTCAAGAATTCTATCGTCCAATACGCCAAAGAGTGCCTGATTTTTGTGCAATTTGTCGGATCATCCATTGAAAACTGATGAATGTAATGACGGTCAACTACAAAGAGGGTGTTATTCAGATGGCCACCTACATGGAAATAAACATCTTCAAATTCGATTTATAAGTAGATTTATTTATTGAGTAGCTTTTGAGTTCTATAAATGAAACTCACCAAAAATTATATGTTTTAAATAATTCTATTTGTAATCACAAATAAACTGAACGTAATATTTGCAATGTCAAACATTGTAGCAACATTGTAAATTACTTTCAAATCGGATTGATACCACAAACAGGAAGAAAAGACTATCATGGAATCTCATGGTTTCAAATAATCCTGCTGGTAATTAAATACAATTAAGTAAAATTGTTTGAAAACTTCTTTTCATAAAATTATATATTAAATATATTGTAAGTGATATGTTAAACTAAGTTGTGTGCAAGACTGTTGTGAATGTGAGCATATTAATGCATTATATATCCGTCGTTTGGGAGGAGTCCCTTAAATTCAATCGCTTAGAAATTACGTAATCACAGTTAATATGGTACACGGGCAGAATGTCGTAAATATTTTATAGACGTCCCAAACATTAGAGATTAAAAATTTTATCGCGCAATTAAACACATTTCTAACAAATGCAAAAATTTAAAACTTTAAAAATTTAGTACAACTTGATGCTAATTAAAGCAACCATCTGACCATAAATCATTCAGGATTATAAGGTTTTTAATTAACTTCCTGCCAAAGCACGTCTATTGTGATTGAGGTTAAAAAGCCAAGGAACTCATTCTGATTCCGGGAAGTATACTATATTTTGAAATTATTATGAAATTATATTTTATATTATTATTTTTTTTAGACTTATTTTGCATAAAACATTTATTTTAATATTAGAATTACAAAAGAACTAGACAATTTCAATTTTGTAATTTGGTGTTAGTAATTAAGTTACTTTTATTCGAATAACATACTGTTGAAGGTATTCCATAATTGTCAAACTGCATTCCGCTTGTAACCGCACCAAAGCGCTAAATGATAATTTATAGGAAATTAAGTTAGATTAAAAACTAAGTATTATTTATTTCATCCGACAAATTGTTTATGTCATATTTTTGTGTATATATTTGCATATCGCCGCTTACATTTACAGGAATTCCTTAGGTATTTTTAATGCTTACTTCTTAATTTTAAGATAAACATTTTTGACGAAATTTTGAGCAACTATCACGTTTTATTGAAGCATGAAATTATGAATAATTATGAATGTGCTTACTTTCAGCAATAAAGCTCTAAAACTTTATTACGCTAATCAAAATTAAAGCACACTCTAACGTTATTTGCGCTATTTTCAGAGAAACACAAACTTTCCATAAAATTTACTGACAACCACTTTTATTTATCAGCCTCTCAGGTTTTCCAATCTAGTAAGCTCACTGAGCTCAATGGGATCAAAAATGACATAGCTGCGTTTCACTAATACCGCCTACATAAAGTTGTAGTATCAATAAAAATCATTCAATCACGTCAAGAGCTTTTGAGTAGAGTTTTATGTGCTCAGACAAAAATGACATCTGTCAAAATAGCTTAATGAGAAAAGATAAACGGGTACATATTAATGCCATAATGTAAGAAAAGCTGCAAATTGTTCAATAATTTTGAAAAATATAATCAAAGTTCAATCAAACAACTGCAAATCGCAAAAACATTCACAATTGTTCTGAGTTCTAGTTATTGGCTGACAGTCTGCCTAGTTTATTGACAGCGAGGCTGTAAAACAAATGTTTCTCCCAATTGTTACTCGCTTTAATTTCAATATATGTATGAGTGGTCAGAAATTGATAAACATCGTCAGGCAAGGTTGATTGATTGATAACCAAATTATCATCAATGAGCGCAATGAGACGCCGTCGCTTCGTCATAATGTTCTGGTGAAGAGCCTTCTGGAACTCATACATACAGTAATTGCTTTCTATAAAGGCCTTGGTTATATAGCATACCACTCTTTTACTATTTAATATGGCTTGGCAGATGTTCTCCACAATTGTTTGACCTCCAATGAAATCCTTTTCGTGGTAACAAACGCAGTATCCCTTAGATTCTAAGAGACGAACTAGAGGAATCGCAAAGAGGCGATCCGAGTAGGATGAGCTGATGAAAGCATCGTAGATCATATTTTCACCTTTACATTCGTCCTTATCAAAGGGATGTACGTTTAGATAGCAATGCAGTTCAACCTTGAACTTCTTCATGAGCGTAAATGCAATAGTTGCCAATGTTAAAACCGAAGCTGCAGAAACGAAGCTTCCGATTAGAATGTGCTTTCTTTGTTTCTCTTCTGGATTCTCACAGAATTCGCGATCTTCTACCTTGACGACCACCTTGCCAACCAACCATCGCGGCGAGGAGCAATAAATGGAATTTAGATTTGTTATTCTGGGCTGCATGCTTATCAACCAACTTTTAAACCAAACATTCTCGCAGTCGCATCTCCATGGGTTTCCATGGAGTTTGATTTGTTTAAATGTCCAATTTATGCTCGTCAAGTTTTTCGGAAGAGTCTCTAAGAGATTGTCGTTGAGGTACAAAACATCGATGTCTTTAAGAGATTGGAATGCTTCCCTGCTGATCGTCTTCACTTGAGTTCCGCTGAGATCCAGTAACCTTGTGTGTTCAAAATATTCTCTTTTCTCCAGATCGGAAATTTTGTTCGACGTAAAAATTAAGTCGTACTTCATACCCGACATTTTAGAAATATTTTTCAGGGGAACGATGGAGAACGGAAGTCTTGTTAAAGGCATCGGACGATGACTGCAGTTAACAATAAATAATTTTCCATGAGGGCGGAAAATACATTCGCATCCTTCAACGCACGACCTGTTAGTGAAATCGCAGATTAGGTCTTCGAGGGCAACATCATAGAATCTTTTATTCCTTAATTTAAGAGGTTTAAAACATCTTGCATCATTCAGAAGCGCCATCTTAGTAAAAGTTCTGAAATATTTGTGTACACTGTAATCTTTACAGTCACACGTAAAAGTATTTTCTTCCATGTTAATCGACACACTAGTATGTGATTTAGGACCAAGTAAGCAAACGACGTTAACTTGGGTTCCAAAAAACGCGTCAACAAGATCTGTTAAATGCCTGATCTTGTTGTCCCTAAGATTAATATTAAATGATAATTGAGACATTCTTGCTAAGACACGTACTTCATTGCAGTTGAATCTCCAGCCGACATTATTTGTGAAAGAGGAGATCATATTAGTTGACAAATCAGCTTTAAAGCCAGGCTTCGACAAACCTCTCATTAATGGCCATGGACTGATGCTTGTCAATAAGTTATCACTAATATCGACAGATTCTAAATTTTTCAATTCACTAACATTTGAAAACAAGGCGTCATCTATATCCTTGACTTTGTTGCTCTCGAAAGAAATAATTTTTAGTTTATTGAGACCAGACAGAAGATCACCGGGCAAGGTTTGGACTTTGTTTTCGGTAATATGAATAGATTCAAGGTTACTTAATCTCCTGAAACAAGTAGATGGAAGATCGGAAAGGCAATTTCTACTGAGACGAAGTTCTCTCAATTCTTTCAAAAGACACAGTTGCTCTGGAATTTTCCACATAGGAACTTCTCTTACTTCCAAATGTTGAATGTAACTATTTTTCATAAAAATGTCATTTAACGTTTCTATAAATTTTTCGCTTTTTAAAATTTCTGAGCAATCCTCTGGATTAAAATTATTGCAGGAATATATCATCAAACTATCGCTTGTATTCCGACAAGAGCACTCCGGAATAATACAACACAAAGTCGACTGCATCAGTTCGAATAGTAGAAAAACTCTTAGCAACAAAAAGATTTGAAACATTTTCGCAAAAATTTAATAATAGTCTATACACAGAAGGTTAGATAGATAAAGGCTTTAAATAGACTTAAAAATTTTCGCTTTGTTCGGTTGAAACAATGCTTTAAACACGGATATCGTCAATTAACTGACACTTGGTTGCATTCCTACGATCTTGAACTGATGTCAACAGCCACTCACGATAAATTCATGAATTATTAATTAGTTAGCTAGCTGTTTGATAATTGTTTACAACTTGTGACTTTTGCAATCAGGTGTATTTATCGGCTTATGGTTGAAGGACTGACTAAGTTAACTTCTAATTTGCTAATTTTCCAGATATTTGGAAAGATTTAAGCGAATAGGCGCAAGGTTGGCCTCATGTAGAAAATGAACAATTACAAATAGTTGTGCAGCATTAATAACAAGTAATAAATAAACTATTCTAAATTGTTAAAAATTAAACACCCGATTTTCTATTTTTTAAATTACATAAATGTTTCAATAATTATGATCTGCAACTAAAAACTACTTGTTAGCATCGTACTCATAATGGCAATAATACGTTTGAATAAAAACATTCTTCGAAATAATTGTCATCTGAATTTAAGCCGAACAGGAGCATAATCAAAACCCCTGCCACATAAGGTGGAGGTCGAATGACTTAGAGCTGCAGATGAAGAAAGATTAGTCACTTCAACTTCAACAATTGATATTGGTGGTTCATAATGAATTACTTTGAAGAGAGCCATTTTGCATTTTTATTCGACCCATTTTTATTTGTTGTTTAAGGTTGTATAAAAAAGATCTTGCAGTGATTAGATTAAGAACTCTTAGAACCAGATTTTAACATAAATAATTCGGATACATGAAAATTAAACAAAAGGCTTGTGTCTTATTTTGTATACCCCTTTAAGTCTCTTTCATGACGATGGCATTAGCCATTTGTTTTTTTTTGCTTTTTTATGCTTTATGAATTTTCGTGTTTGTATGCACTTGATTTTATTGCAGGAATTTTATTGCAACAAACGTAGGCAACGTTGCAGGATTGGAGTTATTAAGATAATGTGATGAATAATTATCTAAATGGTTTCATTATTCGCTTGGTTTATAACGTTTCATTTCTTCAGGACTTCGTGGGACAGATAAAATACAGGGCGCCTCTATGCACACAAATTAATTATTATTGTTAATGTTATTATTAATTTCGTGCAAACAGGAATAATTATATCACAAGATCGTAGAGTCATAAAGTCAAATAAATGAAATCCTTTAGAATAAACAAATCACAAACAATATCGTTAAAATTATATCTAAATTTGTATGGTAATTTAACAGAAAATATCCATTCAACCTCACAACAAATGTTAAATTAAAGAGCACCTGTTGCAAAAATATAACAAATATAAAAATCCATTCAATGGTTCCATTCAATGGATTTTTATCAAAAATTGGTAATGAACTTGCCCCAAAAATGCTTCCAAATGACCATAATTTTGTCCTTCTTTTTGTACCTTATTTGTATTATTTTGTCGGCTGAATAAAAAAATAAGTAACCATAAAAAATCAACCAGTGCCCTTACAGCAGACGATAAAAGTTGCTCTGGTCTACATGTTAGAAAGTGCTGATTTTCCAAGACATTATTGTAACATCAGTCGTCCGATGATTAAAAAATCAATAAAGCGAGTAATTTTGGAGGTCTGAGGTTTAAAGAATCCTTAAGTTAAGTTTAATTCCTAACTGAAACTTTAATTAATTTTGAGACTTCAAGTTCATTAGCATTAAGAGCGAGTTCTTCGTCATTTGGAAAATATAAAAACAATTGAGTATATTTATTATAACATAAAAATTAATAACAAATTAGATTGAAATTTAAAAAAATGTATTTTAATTTAATTTTGTTTTTAAATTATTTCCGTAATTTACAGCGTTCGACGAAAATTTTAGTAATGTGTCTCTCCCACTCCAATAAATCTGTCCACTGGTTCCAGTTTGTGGCCGCCCTTGACTAGCAATATTAATTGCATGTAATCAATTCGAAAAACATAATTTCTGATATTGTAATTATTGTGCAATGCTACAATTCAAGGAAATTACAATCCATTACAAGCTAGCTAGCTGTTTAATAAAGGAAAATAAAGTGAAATTCTCTTAATCATCATATCATCGTGTCCTGTTCACATCGTTTTCAGCAAGTAAAAAAAGACAAAGAACAGAAAAGGCTTGGAGATGGTCAAGAAACTTCGAAGTTGAGCAGAGTTCGAAGAGGTGATTGTTGATGATGATGTGGCTGCTGATGTTATTAACGAAGGCGTGGTTTGGACATAAGTTGAAATGGAGGGTCTTCCTGCAACTATAAATAAACTACACATATTACTTAATGTAATATTAAATTAGTGATATTTAATATTTTACAAAAAAGTTAATGATTTGACTTTTAGTAGCAATTAATAAATTTTCTCTTTACCATAATTAAGCTAAAACCTATTTTTAATTTCTGATTTAAAAAAACTAAAATTTAAAAACTTGTTAAAAACTAAAGTTAAAACAAAAGCTCAAAAACCAACGTTCAAAGTAAGTTAGGGCATAAGGGTTCAAAAATGTGCCTTTCAAAGGAATGGACTCGTATCCTGATCTATTTAATTTTGTGATGGTGCTTTTACAGAAAAAAATAAAAAAACATGCCGTTTACATTCATATTATATATGCATTAAATACATTTTTGTCCGGTATCTAGAAAATGAGGATATTTTATTGCTATGGTGCCAGTTAATGAAAGAATATCTGCTTATTGAACAAGCAACAAATAGAAACATTCTTGATAAATTATCAGTTAAACTTTGATTTTTATGAAAATGTATTTATTTTTTGTTTAATTTACAAATAAATCAGGCAGAGGGGCTTTGAACTTCTAACTTCTTAATAAGTAATAAGCGTTTAAGATGTATGCTCTCATCACTTAAACGTAATATCTTATCCTAAATTGTAAGTAAATAAAAATTGTAATTTAAAATCGTTCCAAAACTTTAAGAAATATTTCAAAATCTAAAAAAAGATCCAATAAACTACTTCTTGAAAGCTTAAAAATTATTTAAAATCTACTTGTTCCCTTCAATGACTATATAAATATATGTGGGAGATAAAGACAGGTCCCTAATTTGGCTCGAAAAATCTGTAATTTCTTCAAAATTAATCTTTTCATCTTCAAGTGAACCTCTCAACAAGATACTAGAAGAAATGGCGAAGATTTCGTTGTCTAAAACATAATAAAACATTCATATCTCGCATTTTATTTTAAAATGTAAAAACTTACTGCTAAAATCAATTTCAAACTTTTGAATTTGTTTCGACAACTGAAACTGAGTAATAATGCCAGTGAGCACAGTCAGATTTAGCAGAAATTGACAGCTTTCTTGAGAGCGGTCCAAATAATACAAGATTCTGTATCGGATAATTTAACTCTTATTATTTTGACATTTTTCAATTGTAAAATTATTAACGGAACAATGAAATTTACAATGGATTTGCACGATTAATTTTTCATATTCATTGAGACATTAGCACTCTAAAAATACAACACAGATTCAGTTTATCTTATATTTATAACGACCCTTGCTTTCACCGTCGTTTGCAGGAACGCATCACTCTGAAACAACTCTACAGTTACTTTCCCTTTTTTGTAATCGATTTGAAGATTCCAAGGAGGAGTGCGGTCCATATCAGGAGGTGGAGGGGGCAAAAGTGTTATCATGCTGAAATCAGCCAAATTGAACAGGACAGCCTTGCCAAAAGCCGTCAAGCCAAAGTACATGTCAGCATCAAATCCAGACGCAGCATAGCAAACTTCAATAATCATGAAATGAAATTTAGTAAATTTCGGAGTATTACATTTTCCATAAAATAATAAACTTATGCAAAATGATAAATATTGATAACTAAATCTAAGGAAAGCATACAGTTGCTATAGTTATTATTATTATTATTATTTATTTTTTGTAATATCCTCACCATGACTTGATGAATCGTTTAAGGAAAACATATATTAAAAAAAAATTAAACATATTAACCGTCTGGGATATTTATTTTGGCCGCGAATGCGAGGTCACTTTGAAATAAATATCCGACAGAGGGACTAGAACAACTTCCATGCAAAGCGATGAAAGTATTTTCGAACCCCACGGCAGTTAAATATTCCATGCGTTCCTGTGGCATGAAGCGAAGGTTTTTTTTAGGGTACACTGGAGAGTCGACTGATAATTCGTGGAGGTAGAGGTCGTCCAAAACCAAGAGAATATTTTTCGTATCTGGATGTGTTATTAAAATTTAAGTAACTAGTAATTCCATAATAATGATTACCGTTACAAATTGCTTAACTTTTAAAATTTGTAATAGTTGTTATTAATTGTAATTATTCAATTCGGTTTATTCTTCGTTATTTTTTAAAATACTTCTAAACATTTTTAAAGTGGGCAATTACCAAAGTTATTTTACTATTTTCAACACTGATAATTTCAGAGTGTTCAATACATCAAATCAAAAAGGGCTTTCGGGCGATAATAATTTAATTAAAATTTGGATTCATCAAAGTTTTAAAATACTTTGTCCTCTCACTGTCGATGCCACGTTAAAAAGGAATAAAATAGCAAGAAGTTTCATGACCAACGAATTAGTTTCTATGATCTAGTAACAAAAACATCATTGATTAAATCAATAAAAAAGAACTCAACTAATGAGAACATATACTTTCTATTTAAATACTTTATTTCTGAAGCTATTAAAAAATTTATTGTCTCAAAGAATTTATTGACCAATAGCTTTCAACATTCAATCATACTCATGTTTACGAGTCCTAATTAGAATGTCAAACAATAAATAGTCGTCATCTTTTAGTAGTCCTTTGAAAGTGATAACAAAGATTGCTGAAGTTGAAATAATTTTATTGTTCAAATATTTATTCAACCTTCCCATTATCATCTAATTTTTTTTTTTAAATCTAGCTCACTCGACTGTATAACCGATTGTTTTTGATTGTAACAGTGCCTTATAAACCCTGCCATGGATGCTTTTGGCACTTTAAATATTAGTTTAAATAAATAAATAAAAAATGCTAAATTTTATCTATTTACTCCTCTTGACAAAATCATGGCTGCCTATAAATACTTCTAACAAGTGGAATAAAAGGAAGTAAAATGAAAGTAATTAAACAATAAATGTTTGGCCACCGCACTTGTTAAACAAATTGATGTTGTAAAAAGCTCAGTCTTGTGTCTATTTCGTTTTATTACAGGTTGTTCAGCTAATTAGGATTTTGTTCTTCAATAAATCACATAAATGTTTTAATAAAACAATCTTAATTTTTACTTTAATATGAATGAAACCAGCTAAAAATTATTATTCTAGCCTTTAATTCTTTTTAGAATAAATTTTATATTTAATATTTTTAATAAAATAAAAACTTTGATTAAGAGCAGGTTTATTTTGTTCAGAAAATAAGAATAAATCTTAAAGCATTCAACCTATCTTTAACTGCTTGAATTTCTCAGCAATATTTAAATTTTGTAACAGGTTATCCTTAGACAAGGATGCACTCTTGGGATACACCAACAATTTTTATGTTTATGATTCAGAATTTTGTTCTTTAAAGATAAACGATACGTGACTTTCTTAAGCGATAATATAAGAGTAATAATAGACTAGCAGCTTTCTTTTATCTGCAGGTCAGCCTGTACCTTTACATTGAATATCCATGGAATTGGCCTGAATATTTTCCTATATTCATGATATCTGTCCACTACTTTTGTAAGGCCAACTGTTATGGAACTGTTTCTAAATTAATTATGTGTAAATTTGTAAAGTCTTTCAGTTTTAGCATGTCTTAACCTAAATGGAAAAAATAGGAAGTTCTTTTACTCATATTTTCCAGCCTTTTTATGTGCAAGAGTTTTTCAACCATTTACAAAAAATAAGGACAACGAATTGACAATTAAGATAGCAGTCGTTTTTTGAAAACATTGTGCAAAACACTGGCACACTGTTGACAAGACCCCGTAAAAGGTTTAAAATAAATTAAACGCAAGAAATATTGCAGGATTTGTAATTTTTTATCAATTCAGAAAACAACCATAATATCATAATGTCCATGTTTAGCGTTGGATATTGAATAATTTAAATATTTAAGGTGCACAAGAATATGAAAATGAATTATATCAAAAAGTAATAGTAATTTTTTGAGACAATATTCAACTGCAAAATGTGATGCTACCAGCTTATTTATTTAATTCGATGACCACGAAAGACTTCCAAACATTTAAGTTAAGCATCTTCCCCCGCGCCTATTTCTTGTGGCAGCGCGGGATGGGATATAAATAAGTAAAAGTTAAAAGATTATTTCATTTAATTTAGTTATTAGATTAAGTATAATTTTTAATAAATAACAATTATTATTATTATTTTATTATTATTAATATTATTATCATTATCATTATCAATATCATTATCATTATAACATATATATACATAGTAATATCATTATTATTATTATATTGCTAAAATATCAGTAAATAATAACGATACGAATTTCGTTTCAACAATGAGATGGTCCGACGGCTTAAATAAGGTCGAACCTAAAGGTAAATAATTATATGCGTTAAATTATAGAAAATTGATTAACGTTTTGTAAAGATATTATATTTTACGGAAAATGTGAATAATTTTTCGTTTGAAAATTCATTTAATATCATTGTACAAATTCAGCATCCATAATTGAATTTAATGGTTATTAGTCATTACTTTTTTAAGATTCAATGTTTGACTGAAGGTACCAATCCAAATGTCAGTGAAAACACGTTTCCATTCCTTTCTTCTTCTTCTTCTTCTCGGTTTCATCAGCTTTATAACAATACTTAACCATTTATAACCCACAAGTGACCATATTTTATTTGGGAAAAGCCAAGTAGTCTGGAAATATTATGAAATGTTTGCAAAGATATTACATATCGTAGAATCTACCGTATCAAAGAATAACACTGGTGCTTAACCCTTTAACTGACCAGGGTGCATGTCCAGAGTTCCCATGTGGGAATATTGGGCCAATGGATCGATACAATTATTATTATTATTATTATTATTATTATTATGATTATTATTATTATTATTATTATTATTATTATTATTATTATTATTATTATTAGGATTATTATTATTATTATTATTATTATTATTATTATATTATTATTATTATTATTATTATTATTATTATTATTAGTTATTATTATTATTATTATTATTATATATTATTATTATTATTATTATTATTAGGATTATTATTATTATTATTATTATTATTATTATTATTATTATTATTATTATTATTATTTATTATTATTATTATTATTATTATTATTATTATTTATTATTATTATTATTATTATTATTATCTTATTATTATTATTATTATTATTATTATTATTATTTTATTATTATTATTTTATTATTATTATTATTATTATTATTATTATTATTATTATTATTATTATTATTATTATTATTTTATTATTATTATTATTATTATTATTATTATTATTATTATTATTATTATTATTATTATTATTATTATCTTATTATTATTATTATTATTATTATTCTTATTATTATTATTATTATTATTATTATTATTATTATTATTATTCTTATTATTATTATTATTATTATTATTATTATTAATTTGTCAAGGCAACTCTGCACACTTATTTTTAGTGTTTTATTTACCGAATGAAACAATATAAATCGTCCCCCAAGCTTCTAAAGAGCGTACCGCGGCGGTGCAGACTGGATTGCAAACACAAGACAGTTGTAGCTTCTATCGTCGCTTATTTTCTCCAGATAATTAGCAAACTTAGTTCAGCATGATTAGCGTAATTTTTTTTTTAAATTGAGTTATGTTATTTTAAGCTTAATATTTTAATTTAAAATATATTTTGTAATTTATCAGTTGCTAAGAATCAGTCTGCCTTCAGAAATGCAGTTGTACACTTAAATCTTGATTGTTAGGATCTGCAGAAGTTTGAAGTTGAAGTTGTTTTGTGACATTGACATTATTAGTTTCCTTAAGCCTCTATAAAATTAATGTTATCTTGAATTAAAGACGTTTTAATATTTAAAACTCCATCGGCATTAAAAGAGTTAATTTAATTACGTGCTAAATCGACCGACTAGCCGATGAATAATTAGATTACCTCAACCGGGACAACTTCTGATTTAATGCTGAATACAAATCATAGGCAACTGAAATAATGTTAAATCGTAATTAAGGTATCATTTTACTAGTTATAATATTATAATAATAATAACAACAATAATATACAATAAATAACAATAATAATTATTATAATGATAATGATAATTTTAATAATAATAATAATTACTCTTACTAAACTTATTAATATTTTTATAATCTAATTAAACTTATTTATTAACATTATACTTATATTATGATTATATCATTATAATTAAAATTAATATTATTATTTATTAGTATTAATTAATTATTATATTAAGTAATCAGTAATCACAATCAAGATGATTCAAATTATTATTAGTCTTTAAATTTTAAGTTTTTAAGTTTATTAGTTATTAATTTTTATAGTCAATTAATTAAGTTAATTTAAATTATTACATTAGCTGCTTTAAAACATTCTTTACATTTCCTTAGAATCCTAAAATAACCATTTTAAGTGTTGGTTAGAAATTTACATAAAAAGAAAATTTTTATACGAATGTAAACGCATTCAATTTCCATAACATCTTTAGAACTACGTCACACAGTTACCTAATATTGATCAGAGTTGAAATACGTTGACTTTAAGTTTGTTTAAATCTTTAATCGCCAATGACAATGTATTGTTTGCGATTGTACTTATAAGTACTTATTAGTTTATAATATATATTATAATACTTATAGTTAAAGCAACAATTTATAACGATGGTTTCTATAAAATCAATGAAACTATATTCGCGGTTTGCTGCCTTAAAATTGTGCATAGCAACATTGTTCGAGCTTCTGTCATCAAAAGTGCAAAGTCAGATTTTAGAGATATTTTCTTGATTCATTTCTAATCACTTTAAGTATTTATATATATTGTTAATTGTATAAATTTGGAATTATGACATTAATCTATTATGGAAAAGGTGATTTAAATAAATAGTGAGCTATCCTTTTCATTCAAATCTCTTTTCTAGTTTGTTCAGCACTTGAAAAAAGTTTCGTTATTATGGACCAAACGAACTCTTATATTGTGACTGCTCGTAATTCGACGAAAGTCTTTGATTATAAACACAATATGACAGAAAATATCCATTTCTTATATGCCAAACCTTACGAAAAAAGTTTAGTTGCCGTTTATGGACATTGCGCTAATACATTTGTTGGATATATCCATGTCACAAATTTGTTTAATGGGACTGTTATTGGCTCGATACTTTTCACAACTATGGGTAGATATTTAAATGCTATTCGAAAATGAGACTTTTAACTACGAATTCGGGGACGAGGGCATTTGCGGTGTTGCGCCTGGCTCTGTGGAGAACACGTTTTATGTGGCGATTGTTGATGGAAGAATCACTTTCTACAATAAGGAGAACAACAACCTGACGCACATAAGCCATTCTACTATGACATGCCGCTTTAATCCTGTCATAAAGAAGGGTAAATATCAAGTTTGGAAATAATCGCTTTTCTTGCATAAAATAAATATTTTAAAAATGTTATTAATGTTAAAAATTTAATTTTTATTTCGAAGACCTTTAATATTTTTTTTTGTTTAGATTCTTATACTTTTTACAAGGCAGTTGTAACCCAATAAAATCGAGTCAGTTAATAATATTGGATATTGCTAATAACATTTCGAAAATAGTCACGCTTTCCGATCAAGTTAAAAAGATGGAATTTGATTTTACAAGTCAGTTAATTCAATGTCGTTATTTTCATTGTACAATTAAATCTAACTTAATTCATTAATTTCTAGCTAAGGAAACATTCGCAATTTTCGACTTAGGCAAATTAATGGTAGGAAAAATTGATTCCAAAACGTTGACGTTTGCAGAGGTTACGAATGTCAATGCCAGTGTTTGGCCACCGCACTTAGAGTTCAATGAAACAAATTGATGTTGTAAAAAGATCAGTCTTGTCTATTTCGTTTTATTACAGGTTGTTCAGCTAATTAAGATTTTGTTCTTCAATAAATCACATAAATGTTTTAATAAAACAATCTTAATTTTTACTTTAATATGAATGAAACCAGCTAAAAATTATTATTCTAACCTTTTATTCTTTTTAGAATAAGATTTATATTTAATATTTTTAATAAAATTAAAACTTTGATTAAGAGCAAGTTTATTTTGTTCAGAAAATAAGAATAAATCTTAAAGCATTTAACCTATCTTTAACTGCTTGAAATTCGCAGCAATATTTAAATTTTGTAACAGGTTATCCTTAGACAAGAATTCTCTTTGGATACACCAACAATTTTTAATTTTATGGTGCAGAGTCTGCACCTTTAGACCCAAACAATCACTTTTGTTACAAATTCTAACATGCTTGTGTTTTACAATCGTGTTGAACAACCAAGACTAAGTCACTGAGTTGTGAAGATAACTGCTTGAGATTACACATTTATCAATTCCAATAATTCAACCTTTTCAACAACAAGCAATAATAGCTTGTGTTTGCAAGTGAGAAAAATGTGGCAGAACGTTTCCTTTTCGCTGCATAGAAAGGAGAGCAAGATTGGCTTCACATTATTTAACAACAACATGCAAGCCACGTGCAAGGAGACTTTTGCCTTACAAAGTCGCAAGTACTTCATTAAGTTTATCAAATATGTCGATATCATATAAAACATTACATAGACATTCTGAATCTTTCACCAATAGTAAAAATTCACAATTAATATTCTTTCTTTCCAAAAATATTTGGGATTTCATCTGTGAGATGCCGCACTCTATTCAGCACCATATCCGTACTTGTTGTAATAGAGAACATCGGAATATTCACGTCCCAGGTCGGTCAATAAATTTGTCTGTGGTTTTTAAACCTTTTAACTGTACAACTGGAATTCCCTTCGTCTACGAGTAAGAAGTGGATTTGAGGCTCATCGTCATCACCTACAATCGCATGGTCAGTGTCATGAAACTTCTCAATACTTTACAAAATCTCGAACTCAACCGGGACAACTTCTCATTTAATGCTGAGTACAAATCATCGGCAACTGAAATAAATTTAAAACGTAATTAGGGCATAATTTTACTTGTTATAAAAATATAACAATAATAATAATATTAATTGATGCCAAATATAACATTAAACATAGCTCTCGAAAAAGTTCACGTTTTTAGTACAATTTAGGATTGGTACCATGAAACCAGATCATCTCCCAACGCTTCCGAATTCCATCCATACGTTGAAGACTTTCTGCAATGAGTTGCTGTGGCCTCTTTTTCTTTTCGCCTCAGACTGAGACAATCACAATGATTGTACGCTTTAACAGCTTTATCAGTGATGTCACTCAAGATGAACTTTAGGTGACCTGAATATTTCACCTTGCGTGTTAGAATAGTTTTACCTGAGCGAGAGTCTGTTGTTTGGAGTTGAGATTTTATGAGCGAGTTTGGCGACTTTTGTTAGTTATAAAACAAGAAGTTGTAATAATATGTTGTTCTTAGTAATTGTTGCTATTAAATATACTATAAAATAACTATATTGGTGACCCCGACGTGATTCTCAACTCCAAACGACATCCTCTCGCTCTGGTAAAACTCTCCTAAATCGCGAAAAAGGAGCTGATCAATTCAGGTCACTACAAACTCATGCATTTACTGGAGTTCAGGATACTCCTACAAGTTTGAATTTGAAGAATGAAAAAGTTTAGAATATGTTATACATGTGAACTAATTACTCAAAAATCAAGAAAGTCCTTATAATAATATATTCTCGACAAATGATGAAGTACCTCGAAAATTATGCCCAACTTTGGAAACAAAATGAGATAGGGAGTGAGAGAAAAGCGTTGAAAGTTAGCTCTAGCTGAATATATGTAGGACAATTTATAAAGCATGTGAAGACAATCTCAACTTTTAAGTTAGTAACACTTATGGGATCTAATTTTTTAAAGTTTTATTTAATATGGTTATTTTATTTTAAATTCAAAGTTGGTTTGGAGATTGAAAATAATTACTTGCTAATTTATTTGCTTTTTCGTTTAGGTTCACAGATCTCATAAATCGAACAAAGTTATACTCGGTAGATGCAAAATCAATAAAGTAGAGAGATATTAAAAAGTCAGCATATATTTTTCAAATACTGTTCTCCGCGGGATTGAAACGCTGAAAACTAAATACTGAATCAATGGAATATTTTACGAAGAAATCAATTGTCAGGATAACGAATTGTTTAATCTTACTGATTGTGGTTGCTTTGTACACCATTCATGTTATGAAACCTCCTAGCAAAGAAGCTTTTATGTTCTTAGAATTTCCCAAAAGCAATTATCATATATCCAGCTTAAAGTACTCACGCAAAAATGTCGTATCTATGTCTCTTTACGGCTCCGATACGAGATATACAGTCGGTGCAATCAGAAATGCCATTTTGGTGAAGAAAAATTTTCCAGGATGGACTTTAAGGTTCTATTTGGAGAATCCAATCCTGAACAACTCCCGACATGAACTTGTACCAAACGGAGTCATTTATACGCTAATACGCCTGGAAAGTGAAATGTATTATGTGAACGAAGAAGAAAGAATACTTGCACCTATGACTTGGAGGTTGGTAAAAACTTATTTTAAATATTAAAAAACACTTTCCAGACTTTGTATAAAATATTTATTAATTTATTCCAAACTTAGCTTGAACTGAAAACGACAAATCGTTCTAATAATTATTATTATTATTATTAGTATTATTATTATTATTATTATTATATTATTATTATTATTATTATTATGATTATTATTATTAGATTATTATTATTATTATTATTATTATTATTATATTATTATTATTATTATTATTATTATTATTATTATTATTATTATTATTATTATTATTATTATTATTATTATTATTATTATTATATATTATTATTATTATTATTATCATTATTATTATTATTATTATTATTATTATTATTATTATTATTATATTATTATTATTATTATTATTATTATTATTATTATTATTATTATTATTATTATTATTATTATTATTATTATTATTATTATTATTATTATTATTATATTATTATTATTATTATTATTATTATTCTTATTATTATTATTATTATTCTTATTATTATTATTATTATTATTATTCTTATTATTATTATTATTATTATTATTATTATTATTATTAATACCAACTATTCTTATCGGTTTCTCAGCAAATTATAGACAAATCCTGAGTTCCACTGTTAGAAATGCGAGACAAACAAAAACTAAATTTAAGTAAACTTTGAAATTATAAATTTTATCTATGTTGTAAATAATTTTAGTTTAAAAAAAAATGAAGTGGATTTTTTTTGGTTATGTAATACTGAAACTGAAATGTTGTCATGAAAACTTTGAATAAACTAAAATGAAAATAAGTAGCAAACCTAAATAGAAATTAAAACTGAAAAAATTATTTTTAAAATTTAATAGAAACTGAAATATCACTGAGTAGAACATCTTGTCCCGCACTTAATTTTTTATACGAGAAAAAAAATTTATTATATAATAAACTTCAACACTGAAACACGAAGAAATACATTGCAATACCAGTCAACATAAAACAATGATGTTTAATTAAAAGGCTGTCCGTTTGAACATTCCACACGAACCCGGTTACACTTAGATCTATTCATCATGACACGAAGGCATTCACCCGGTTCATGCTTAAAAATTACATTCCCGGTTCTTGGGATTAAAATTGCACCCAGACGCGTTTGCATTTATCGTTAATTCGGAGACTACCTTTGCAAAGTTAGTTTGAACAATACGATTTTTTTTCGTATTTATTTTAAATTTATGTATGTGAACGATTTAAACATATTCTAATCAATGGCTGGGCAAGAGACTCTCTTAGACTTACGATAAATATCTGTCGACAAATCATTTGGGCGACTTTTTCCAATCGGGTGTTCAAATTATGGGCACATTAAAATTATGAAACTAGCATTGTCAAGCAAATTGAAGAGCAGGACCATTGACCGACTGTTGAATTTTCGTTTGAAAGAGTAGGTGCAGGCCAAATGATCCAAGTTATCTAGGCCGATCTGATTTGAATTTCAATGAATCTCTGATCTCCGGGTGAGAGTTAAACAGTTGTAAGATGCCATTCACTGCACATGATTCACCGTCTTTCTTTGTTTTTTTCTGAATTTCTTTTTTATTATTGAATCTTTTTTTTGGTTTGATTTACATTTTGGCTCAATAATTTATTTGTATATTTTTCAACAAATCTTTTCTTACATGCGGTACTGCTTAATAATACATCTGGTAATTCAGTATGTATCGCCTATTTTCCTGTTTCCTAACGTTTTGTAGTGATAACTTTTAAATGGCTTTATTTTTGAAGATTTCTGGTCCTGAAAGACAAGACCGTCGACAGGTTTATCGTCAGGGACTCGGACTCGAGACTGACGAAGAGAGATTATTCAGCTGTGGAGGCTTGGATAAAGTCTGGAAAACCATTCCACTGCATCAGGGATCATCCTAGTCATGCTGGATATTCTGTCTTAGGAGGTCTTTGGGGAGGAATCAACAAAGATCTTTTTGAGATATTAGAAAGGTTTTGAAGATCAAATTGTTGATATTATATATATACATTTATATACTGTACCATATATATATATATAAATGTATATATATAATATATATATAGATATGTAAATATATGGATAGCTAAAGGTACGGCGTGCGTCGCATTTAAAATTTTATTTTATGTTTAATTTGTCTTAATTTATAAAATAATCTTTGGAATCTCTGGAAAGGACGTTTAGCTTTAAATCATATTTAATCGCTCAGTATTTCAGTCATTAAGGCTCACAAACTCTGACTGTTACCAGGTGCTTGAAGAGACATCATACTTGGTCGGAACTAAATGTAATAAATCTCATTACATGCGAGCTATTGATACTGAGAGAGAATTTCCATACTTTTAGAGGTAGGGAGTGAGAAAAGTGAAGATACAACTACATTCCCTCAACGACATTATCTAGAAACGCAAGATCCAGTTGGACAGCTTTCACAAACATAACTCTGCATCAAATAAAAGGAAGTGCAGTGTTACTAATGAAAGATCATTTGAACTTAACAATCGTGTTTTGGAGTGCATGCCAGGAGAAGGAATAGTTTATGAAAAAAACAAACTTGCATATCCAGAGAAGTTTGAAAATCACAAACTCAGGTTGAACATCATGCTACTCAGAAACTTATTACCCTCTAAGGGTCTCTGCATGTACTCTATCCACAGTCACACGATTGCAGCCGAATGTAATTGAAGCAAGAGCGATAGAATCCGCTAACATGGAAACTGTTTTAATACCTCGGATACCACTTTTAATACCACTAATCTCTTCAAGCACTAACATGCCGTTCAAATTCAAGCGTAAACAGTTTCCACTCCATACTTTTCAATACGATCAATAAATCTAAGGGTCAAACTTCCTAAAAAAAATTTGACAATGATGTTTAAGGCATAAGTAGTAAAATAATGTTTTGCGAACAAACCATATAAGCTTTTGACATGTTTTTATTTTAATAATACATTATTATTTTAATCAGTTCTAGACGCGCAGATGCGGCTAGTGATAAAATAATTCTGGTATGCCAAAAGTTTTTAAAGAAAAATTTAAGAAAGCTTGAAGACGTTTATTATATAGACGTGATTTCAAAGTCTTTAAAACTGTTTGACGAGAATTTATTAATACTCAAATAATTTTAGTTCTACAATAACTTTTTTTAAATACTTTTCCTTAAAGATCTAATTGGACCTCAAAAATGCAATCTTTCACGAGTGCTTACCTACAAGACATGAACTTTCTGAACCAAATCGTATGGCCAATAGTATCTTCTCATGCCTACTGTTCAGATAGTGTTTCATGCGACAGATGGCCAAATGCATTTCCTTTTCTAACGGAAAGAAATGGAACAGAACATGTTGGACAGGTAAATGCAGGATTGTAAGACCACTTAGCCATTTTTTAGTAGATCAGTATTTGCATGGATGCCAACAAAATTAATAAATAAATTATTATTTGTTTAATCAATAAGTCTTAGCACGCTTGTTCTTGCTAAGATGACTTATACAATAATTTTTATATCAATGATTAAACTATTACAAACGCTATTGCCTAGTTTGTTTTTTTGAGCCGACATGATAGCAATAATGCACCAAAAAATGCCTATAGCATTATAATTAAAAACTATTGTCACATACCTATTTATTTCATTTGATAGAACATTTAACTTTTATTTATTATTTATTTATTTATTTGATTAGAGTCCATTGCTTAACTAAGGTGATTTGGACTTGAACATTTAATTTAAAAATTGAACAAATTATAAATATATATTTATTGATTTTTGAAAGGTTTATAACGATAAAGACCAGGGAAGGCAGAGCGAGATTAACTCCATTCTCAATTGGAAAGGAAACCCAAAATGTCTGCCCAAGAATTTAAATGTTTAGGTTAATTATAAATTTAGCCAATTGAAGAGTTATTCTATAAGTACAAGTATACATTTAATAAATTATATACTACGGTAAATATTCATACACTGTATCAATTCGTATATTATATTAAATAATAACAATTGATCAAAACATCAAGCCTTTGTAATTTTGCTCAGAATTCGTTTTAATGTCATTTACTATTTTGTCATTGTTTATGTACAATTCAACTCTTCAGTTAATAAGAGTTTTTGACATTTAATTTTGTTGATGTTATGTTGCGTTGTTTCTTGATTTTTGATTCGTTCAAGTACTGTTCATTGAATGATCCGCCGAGGAATTAGAGTTTATTATTAATAAATAAATTTATTATTACAAGGTTTATGACGACAAAGACCAATGAAGAAAATTCGATATAAATTCTCTATTCAAATGGAAAAAAATCCAAAATGTTAGACTTTATTAAAAATAAACAATTAATATTTGCAATCAAACATGAATAACAAAATAAAATTTTAGTGGGATGGCTGGGGATAGATGCAAATTGCATGGTACAGTTGTACAGTTGAATATAGATCATAATTTTATGATAAATTGATAGGATTGTAATGTAATCATCTTCCTTCTCTTACTCTTATTTTCCAGCTTTTTTTTATGTGCAAGACTTTTTCAACCATTTACAAAAAACAAGGACAACGAATTGACATTTAAGATAGCAGTCGTTTTTTGAAAACGTTGTGCAAAACACTGGTACACTTTTGACAAGACCCTGCAAAAGGTTTAAAATAAACTAAACGCAAGAAATATTGCAGGATATTTTATTGTTTATCAATTCAGAAAACATCCATAATATCATAATGTCCATGTTTAGCGTTGACTCTTTCATAATTTAAATATTTAAGGTGCACATGAATATGACAATGAATTATATCAAACAGTAATGGTAATTTCTTGAGACAATATAGACGCAGTGAATATTTAAGTCATAGTTCAGAAATGTTATCATCACCTTTTCATGACGTCTTTTTCATAACTCTTAGCTCAACATGACTTTCTGATTGCAATCAGAAGAAGATAAGATCGTTCCATCAGTCCATTGTCAGTGTCAGTCCTTAGCAATGGTAAAGAGCGGCCACAGTATTCTAGGATTGCGTTCAACTGCAAGCGATGTTTTCGAGTTTTTTTTGTAAAATATGATGCTACCAGCTTATTTATTTAATTCGATGACCACGAAAGACTTCCAAACATTTAAGTTAAGCATCTTTCCCCGCGCCTATTTCTTGGGGCAGCGCGGGATGGGATACAAATAAATAAAATTCAAAAGATTCTTTCATTTAATTTAGTTATTACATTAAGTATAATTTATAATAAATAACAATTATTATTATTATTATTATTATTATTATTATTATTATTATGATTATTATTATTATTATTATTAGTATTATTATTATTATTATTATTATTATTATTATTATTATTATTATTATTATTATTATTATTATTATTATTATTATTATTATTATTATTATTATATTATTATTATTATTATTATTATTATTATATTATTATTATATTATTATTATTATTATTATTATATATTATTATTATTATTTATTATTATTATTATTATTATTATTATTATTATTATTATTATTATTATTATTATTATTATTATTATTATTATTATTATTATTATTCTTATTATTATTATTATTATTATTATTATTATTATTATTATTATTATTCTTATTATTATTATTAATTTGTCAAGGCAACTCTGCACACTTATTTTTAGTGTTTTATTTACCGAATGAAACAATATAAATCGTCCCCCAAGCTTCTAAAGAGCGTACCGCGGCGGTGCAGACTGGATTGCAAACACAAGACAGTTGTAGCTTCTATCGTCGCTTATTTTCTCCAGATAATTAGCAAACTTAGTTCAGCATGATTAGCGTAATTTTTTTTTTAAATTGAGTTATGTTATTTTAAGCTTAATATTTTAATTTAAAATATATTTTGTAATTTATCAGTTGCTAAGAATCAGTCTGCCTTCAGAAATGCAGTTGTACACTTAAATCTTGATTGTTAGGATCTGCAGAAGTTTGAAGTTGAAGTTGTTTTGTGACATTGACATTATTAGTTTCCTTAAGCCTCTATAAAATTAATGTTATCTTGAATTAAAGACGTTTTAATATTTAAAACTCCATCGGCATTAAAAGAGTTAATTTAATTACGTGCTAAATCGACCGACTAGCCGATGAATAATTAGATTACCTCAACCGGGACAACTTCTGATTTAATGCTGAATACAAATCATAGGCAACTGAAATAATGTTAAATCGTAATTAAGGTATCATTTTACTAGTTATAATATTATAATAATAATAACAACAATAATATACAATAAATAACAATAATAATTATTATAATGATAATGATAATTTTAATAATAATAATAATTACTCTTACTAAACTTATTAATATTTTTATAATCTAATTAAACTTATTTATTAACATTATACTTATATTATGATTATATCATTATAATTAAAATTAATATTATTATTTATTAGTATTAATTAATTATTATATTAAGTAATCAGTAATCACAATCAAGATGATTCAAATTATTATTAGTCTTTAAATTTTAAGTTTTTAAGTTTATTAGTTTATTAATTTTTATAGTCAATTAATTAAGTTAATTTAAATTATTACATTAGCTGCTTTAAAACATTCTTTACATTTCCTTAGAATCCTAAAATAACCATTTTAAGTGTTGGTTAGAAATTTACATAAAAAGAAAATTTTTATACGAATGTAAACGCATTCAATTTCCATAACATCTTTAGAACTACGTCACACAGTTACCTAATATTGATCAGAGTTGAAATACGTTGACTTTAAGTTTGTTTAAATCTTTAATCGCCAATGACAATGTATTGTTTGCGATTGTACTTATAAGTACTTATTAGTTTATAATATATATTATAATACTTATAGTTAAAGCAACAATTTATAACGATGGTTTCTATAAAATCAATGAAACTATATTCGCGGTTTGCTGCCTTAAAATTGTGCATAGCAACATTGTTCGAGCTTCTGTCATCAAAAGTGCAAAGTCAGATTTTAGAGATATTTTCTTGATTCATTTCTAATCACTTTAAGTATTTATATATATTGTTAATTGTATAAATTTGGAATTATGACATTAATCTATTATGGAAAAGGTGATTTAAATAAATAGTGAGCTATCCTTTTCATTCAAATCTCTTTTCTAGTTTGTTCAGCACTTGAAAAAAGTTTCGTTATTATGGACCAAACGAACTCTTATATTGTGACTGCTCGTAATTCGACGAAAGTCTTTGATTATAAACACAATATGACAGAAAATATCCATTTCTTATATGCCAAACCTTACGAAAAAAGTTTAGTTGCCGTTTATGGACATTGCGCTAATACATTTGTTGGATATATCCATGTCACAAATTTGTTTAATGGGACTGTTATTGGCTCGATACCTCTCGCAACTATTGGTAGATATTTAAATGCTATTCGAATATGAGACTTTTAACTACGAATTCTTTTAAATTTTGTTTGTTTCTTAGGCGGTAACACAGGCGTTTGCGGTGTTGCGCCTGGCTCTGTGGAGAACACGTTTTATGTGACGATGATTGATGGGAGAATCACTTTCTACAATAAGGAGAACAACAGCCTGACGCAAATAAGCCATTCTACTATGACATGCCGCTTTAATCCTGTATTAGATCATAAAGAAGGGTAAATATCAAGTTTGGAAATAATCGGTTTTCTAGCGTAAAATAAATATTTAAAAAATGTGTTTTTAATTGCATCTTTAGCACTACAAATAAAAATTTAATTTTTATTTCGAAGACCTTTAATAATTTTTTTTTGTTTAGATTCTTATACTTTTTAGAAGGCAAATGTAACCCTACAAAATCGAGTCAGTTAATAATATTGGATATTGCTAATAACATTACGAAAATAGTCACGCTTTCCGATCAAGTTAAAAAGATGGAAATTGATTTTACAAGTCAGTTAATTTAATGTCGTTATTTTCATTGTACAATGGAATCTAACTTAATTCATTAATTTCTAGCTAATGAAACATTCGCAATTTCGGACTTAAACAAATTAATGATAGGCAAAATTGATACCAAAACGTTGACGTTAGCAGATGTTAGGAATGTCAAGATGAAAGTAAAAGACATTACCTTAACTCCTACAGAGCTATATTTTATTATGGATGATGGCAGGTAAACTATAAAAATTGATCAATTCTTTATGAAAATATTAATATTTAATGTTTTAATCATGACCTGCCATTTGCAGTATATACTAAACTTTTTTTTCTTCTATTAGCTTTTGGTGGTATTTGCTGCTTGCGTTGCTTTCCAGCATCGTAGCTGATGAACACTGATTTTTTTGATTTTTGCATGTTTAAATGAGCATATTAGAAATTAGAAACTCCAAAATAGCATTCCCATAAGGTATTATAAGAGGAGTACCCTCGTTTCGGACTCTTAACATTCTCGAAGGGAAGGCTATGGCGCCTTAAGCGTAGCGTCAGAGACGCCTTGGTTCTTCAAGGGATGATTTGAAGAGGTAGGTCTTCAGCTGGCGTTTGAAGAGCTGGAGCGTGGGCTGTGACCGGATGATGGGGGCAGACTGTTCCAGACGGCGGACGAGGCATAAGAGAAGTCTCGGTTGACTATGGATGATTTATAAACCGGTTGGTGAAGATGAATTATAGAAGATGAGCGGATGCGATCGGGGATGTGAAGGTGGCGAATGAGATGATAGAGATAAGGGGGATTGGTTGTGATTAAGGTACGCTAGGTGAGCAAAGACATTTTGTAAATGATGCAATGATGTATGGATAGCCAGTGCAGTTGCGTCAGGGCCTCGGAGCTGTTAAAATTAGGATCAAGGAGAACAAGTTTAGCTAACTTGTTTTGAATGCGCGGAAGGGAGAGGATAAGAGAGGCTGAAGCGCCATAAAGGAGGGAGTTGCAGTAGTCAAGGCGGGAGAGGACCAGGCTGCGTGCGAGAGCAGCAGTCATGTCGACCGAGAGGAGTGGGCGGATATGTCGTATAGCCCAGATGAGGTGGTTGCAGGAGCATTCGGAGCTTGTTTTTTTTTTCGCTTTGTACAGAGTTGTGTTAGTGGTACAAATAATAAATAAATAGCCGTAAAGAATGAGCTGTTGGTGCCGGACGTATTTCAAGCAAAATCCAGAAGCCTCTCACAGGAGGATCATGCAGAGGCGTATCTTTTGCTGGGCAGAAAATCTCAACGGTGCTAGAAGAGCTCATGAAAAGTTTTGGAAAAGTCTATTAGGAATAGTTGTCAGAAAAGAACCACGAGGAAAACAACCAAAGAGGGTCTGGATGCAATCGATTGATATCTTTCCTATGTGATGTCATATTATTGACTACAAACATTTGTTATGATGATCTGAGGCTCATCAATCAGAGCCTTGTTAGTTGTCGAAGAAAGAAGGGGAAAGATCGAAAATTAAAAAATTGCAGAAGCGGAGCAACAAGCCTCAGCCAGGGCATTGGACCATACGAAGTCTTACAAAAAATCTTTTACAAAAATCATAATCATAAATAAAAAATGGTACGAGATCTTGGGTATGTCGTCACTCAGAATTCGTCATCCGGTCAGTCTACGTTGAACTGTGTAATCGTGACAATCTAAAAAGGTGAGGTGTGGCAAAAAGGGCCACGTCACATGGCCCCGTGTGTATACTCTGAGGTTAGGCAGACAGTAAGTCATGTGCTGTCTGGACACAGACATGTTTTGGCGCAAGATCATGTCACTTGGCGACACAACCACATCCAGAAGGTCGTCTCGGAAGCCATACTGGTTAGATAAATTTAAGCGTAAACCTTGTTCTGTTGCTAATTTTTTATTTCTCTAGCGTAGTGTTTTATCAATTTGTTGATATATGTGTACAAAGTTATATTGCAAGATTTTGGATGAAGATGTTGTAATTTCAGTCATTGATGGTGCAAGCATCATGATGAAGTTTTGTTGTGACACTAACCCTCTCCATGTTGCCTGGGTGGCACATGCCGTAAATAAATTTTTATATGTGTAGGGAAGTGTGAGTTTCGAAAAATATTGCTTAAAATAGAAAACGCTCGTGATACTTGGAGCATCGAGAAAATAATGTGCTCAGTTGGAGAAAATGAACTTGGAGATAAAAATTCGATTTCATTACGCAGTCACTTAGACTCAGCGTTGTCAACAGTCTTGGAAAAGATGCACATATCCGCAAAGAATGTTCGGTTGCTTTTATGAATGCCTTTAATCAATCCATTATAAGCAAATAATCTGAAATGCAGAAATTTATTCCTTAAGAGGAACAAAAAAGCTGATTGAATTCAAATAAAAACACTTTTTAGACCAGTCTAGCATATGTACAATGGTTTTATCTTTTCATATCATATTCAAAGCTTCATGAAAGTCAAAAGATCAGGTGATGATGCACCGGAGAAGGTTTTCAAGTCAATTACATTCAACAATCCGGCAGTCATTGCCTACGTCCATTGTTGGTAAAATATTAACTTTGAAAAGTGTCGGTAATTAATAATCAGTTAAATGTAAATGATATGAAGAAAGTTATGCAGCAATAAAAAAATATCAAATGACTATTAGTAAATAACGACGATTAAAAAAAAACAAGAATATTCAAAAGTCTTCAATTATATTTTTCTTTTACCTATCCCAATCTAACTGCAATATTATATGAGCATTTACCTACATCAAATAATTTACATCTACTGACTTGAAAAAGCGGATTAAACGAATAATTGTCTTGTTACAACCTTTGTCATCCACTTTTTCTCTGCATTCACTATTAGTCTGTTAAATATATCACAAATTCGTAATGTACAAACCGCTCTTTTCATGTTTTCATATGACTTCAATGCTTTCCCTAAAACATTCTCTGGCTTTTTTTATATCTAGCAATGACTACAATATTCCTTCTCACTTTTTTTTGTATTTAGCCGATCTTTTGAGTGTCCAGATAGGCACTTCTTAATCAACCATTTATGAAGCACCCCTACCCGATGGCGTTCTCTGGTGGTGAGAGCTGGGCTGCGAATACGACACGTAACGACTGTTGCTTTCACCGTTTTTTTCAACGCTCTGGGCCAACTGGCATGCCTTACATGAATATAGTAATATTTCAAACTTCTAAGTCCACTCTAAAATGATTCTCAATTCAGTATTACATTATGATCAGCATAAAAAAGCCCTCTAAGCCAAATTGGAAACCAAGTTTAATTATTGATAATATTATGGCCATAGACCAGGATTGTCCAACCCGCAACCATAAGTTTCTATTTGGCCCGCGAAGCTTCTCTGATTTTGTAAAAATTTTTATATTTAAATAAAAACAAAATAATTTTAAATTATTTGTTTAATATTTCTAGTTTTTGATTTGTTCTTTTTTTGCTTGTATATATCCATGTACACATCCTTGTGCTACTAAATTAAGCGCGCTATAAACATTAAATGTAAACATTGTAATCTTGGCACAGGGAATTTAAATCCTTTCCGAAGGATGTGGGCTCACATGTGGTTTACTTCTGCCAAGTTCGCTGGCTTAGCAAGTCATCGACGTTATTCAGATTCTGGAGTCTATGTGATGAAATAAAGACATTCATTCAAACAAAAGAAAAGATGTATGTTTTCTGGATGATGACCCTTGGGTGAACGACTTGGCGTTTCTAGTCGACATAACAAAATTCAAGGCCGAGTTGAACGTCAGACTTCAAGGCAGGGACCAGCTGGTTCACAAGTTGTATGAACATGTAGTTTCGTTCATTCAGAAGTTGAAGCTAATTCAATCACAGCTGGTTCTGAAGAAGGTTGTACATTGCCCAGTCCTTTCGTCGAGGTCTACTTACACAGTACAACGTGAGAAGTACTCTAAAATAATTACCAAACTTGCTGATGATTTCGACGTAAACTGCTGACAAATATCAGCTGGAACTCATTGAACTCATTCATTCAGAATGACATTGACTTGAAAACCTCTTTTACCGAGCATGATCTGCTAAACTTTTACAGCTACAATATATCCGCAGACAAGTATACCAATCTCTCAACAGGATGGCACTACTCTGTTCGGAAGCACCTACTATTGAAAACAACTGTTTTCTAGAATGAAAAACACGAAATCGAAGCTTGCAGACGATCATTTGTCAGCATCATGCGCATCGCGACTTCTACTGATGGAGCAGATATAGACAACTTGTTCAAAAAAAAAAACAAGCAGTGCCAGATTGCGCGTTAAACTGATCATAATCATAAACTTATAAAACTCTTTTAGCTTAAATGTAGCAAAAAGAGGTATTTTGTGTTTTATTGTTTTTTGGTTGTGAAATTACTAATTCGGCCCGCTACTAGTCTAAAAGTTGTATACTTGGCCCTCCGCTCAAAAAGGTTGGACACCCCTGCCCTTGACTTTACTACTCTAAACCTTTATCTATTAAAGATCTAATTCAATTACATATAATACAATTCAAGTATAAGGTCAGCCTGATAGCTTCCTTAAGGTTGCCCTTTGAGTCTATCCGAATTTATTTCAAAGCTTTTGCTTTGTAAATAACAGCTTGTTTGTTTGAATCAATCAAACTCAAATAAATGAGTGATTTTATTTATTGGAACAATTGTTATACCTCAAATTACGTCAATTTTTACTCAACTTATTTCCAGATGATGCAGCTTCTGGTGATAAAGGTTTTTCGAGTTCAATGAGTCCCAAACTTCATTTAGCGTTTTACTTTGTTATAATCCTCGTTAATCTGGAGCTTTGGAATTTGTAAAGAAGAAAATGATGACATTCGCAATGCATTAGCAGATAGAAATGCATTTAACGAAGATATTGATGCATGCTGTTAAATTAATTTTTTTGTTTTTGCAATTTGTCATTTGTCATTATTGCTAAAAACACAAAAAAAAATAATAAAGATCTGAAAATGGCCAATAAAGTTGCATTTAAAGTCAAATAATAAATATTTTTAAAAATCATTGCAATATGAATTATCATAAAAAAAAGTCACTTTAAGTTTGGAAAAAATTGAAACATGGACAATCTTATATTAAAAAAAACTAATTGGAATAAGTAGATTTTCATTTTAAAGCAGTTCTGTTTTGACATTTACGTATTATACAGTATGAGTTTTTTTATTTAAGTTAATTAATTATAATAAATTTATTCCTATTCTAAGTCGTTTTAAAACGCAAATTAATTATTAATTAATAATATTAAATTTATAGTTGCTCTAAAACAATTTAATTTATGACTTTGTCAATTGGAATGTCAGCAATTCATTATAAACTCCTTAAATGATGTTTAAGACGATAAGGCAAACGTTAAAACTGATTACACTTCTCTATTGAGCTTATTTATTTATAATGTAGCAGATAATAATAAATAATAGATAAATAATTTACTTATAATTGGGCAGCATTATTCATAAGCTAATTAATTTATTGCCTATCTAAATCCTGAAGCTTTTTGTTGCTTAATTGATGTTTAAAAATCTGCTGATGACAGTGACGTGCCCGATAAATCTACTACTGTTCCAGCCAAAGGCATCACGAATGATTTAATTAGACAATTATTTTAAGTTCAAAAAACTATAGGAATGATTTATTACAAAAAACAAATTATTAATACTCCTCCTTATTGTTAATAACTTTTTTTTTGAGCAATTTTATTAATCATCAAAATGAACAAAACAAATCAAACAAAAGAGACACGGGTTAATAAAGACTTATGCATGTTAATGACATTTAAGGTATAAATCCAGCATGTTTAGAACAAATTAGTAATTATATTACAGCTACAACGTAGTTTAAAGTAATGATCGTTACTAATGGCAAATTGCAATTATAAAAATAAATAATTGTAACAATCTAAGCAAACAGCTGTATATGAACACACATTCATGTACAAATAGTAATAATGATGCTAAACTTGACATTTTTTAACAAATATCGCAATTCTAATTTTAATTCTGAAAGGCTGAAATTTTGAACAAATTGCGCTCACATTTTGTCTAACTTGTTTTTTATTTCAATTTCTTACAGACGACTTCAGAAAAAGCGGAAAGGTAATATTACCATTAGTTATCATTAGCAGTTACCATTAGTATAACCAAAGTGCTTATATCTAACGCTTCGTTGTAAATTACATTTCTTATTATTAATAACAAACGTTAATATTTAACTGTCAATCATTAAAATAGTACGACACTCTTTTAGTCTTTAAAATTAAGTCTTAATTAATTAATTAAGGCTAAAGAAGGAACAAAAAACACACGACACACAATTAGCAGTCCATTGTGCGGAAGTTTGTAGACGTTGAAATAACAACAGAAGAATAGATCATTTGTTTCGTATGCAGATGTCAAAATATTCTGCTGCAAGGAAAATTGATTTCTTAGTCACTCGTTTATTATTAGCCTCGCCACGTCTGCTCAAAACAAACTGAAAACTTCGAGCTTTCACATTTTGTCGTCCAGAATCGGTTTCTAATATTTCTAAGTCATTAATACTTATTGAACATCTACGAATATAGTATTTTACAATATTTAAAGTTCATAAAATTTTGTAAATTAAATTGTAGACCGGCTGCTAACCTATAAAAGGCATTTTAGTATTAATATATTATTAATTATTTGGAAATGTTCCGAGCAGTCTCTTATTACGTTATTCCAGTTTTCTTGTTAGTTGCACCCGTCCTAGGAAAAGGTATTTAACAGTTGTTTTGTTTTTCATTTGAAACGTTTTTGAAGAACATTGCTGTATATTCGAATCAAGTAACAATAACTAAGCATTGTTTAATTATTGAAATAGATATAATATTTTACCTAATAATTGAGATTTATTAACAGAAAAAATAAACTAAAATTCAAGTTTTTTTTTAAGTGTTAAATTATGTAAATTCAAATAAACTGAAGAATAGACAAAAGTAGTAATTAAGAAATTGTACTTAATTTATAAACACAAAATATAGCAAAAACATAAGTTAAACTTTCAGTGTCAATTAAAAGTATAATAGTTTTAATTTTATGTCGATTTTGCTCTTGCATAACCCAGATAATCTTTTGAAGAACAGTCTCTTGGTTTTTGATAACAAGTACATTCACCAGTTTTACGTCGATGACTTGTCGAACAGCACGAAATACGAGCACAATTCACAAAGAATTAGTGGTTTCGTTGATTTCTTGACCGTCAGAAGTTTCCAGAACAGTTTCACTGCGGTTTTCGGAGGTTGTAATAGCGGCGCTGTCGGTTATATGATTAAAAGTGAAAGTACATTTGCATCTCAACTGCCTTTAAATAGTTAGTTTACGGTGTTGAGTTTTTTGACAACAATCATTCAACCAATAAAATTCAACCATTTTGTAATCAACCAGGTTCGATTGGCGTTTGTTACGTTGCTCCAGGCTTCAACAATGTCACTTTCTACGCATTGCTCAAGTCTCAATATATAGTCCTCTACAACTCCAATGACAATTCCACGAAAAGGGTTTCGCAGACCAATTGCCCTCATTCAAATCTTCAAATAGATTACAAAAGGCAGTGAGTAATTTATAAAAATTGGTTAACGTTTAATTAAATTTGTATTTATCGGAAAAATTTAATCTAAGTTAAACAACGTGATTTATGTAGCCTCTTATTTTACCGGGACTGTCCTCAGAACAGCACCCACTTTCTAAGAATCCTGAATATTACTAATAATGTTGAAATTGGAAAGTCAGTGAATAAGAAAATTCAGAAGTTTGAAATCGATTTCGACAGTGGGTTAATTCTGATAGAATTAAATGTTCTTTATTTTTTTATGTCATGTCATGTGTTTTTTTTATTTAGGCAGCGAAGTGTTTGCCATTGATGGAAATGTTTTGTTGAAAGGGAAACTTGATGATTCTAAAACGATAAATTTGGAAGTATTTCATACCGCATCCTTTATAATCGGTGATCTTGCTGTATCTCCAACAAATGTTTACATTATGTTTACTGGCGGCAAGTAATTACCATGAAACAATTTGAAAGTCACTTCAGATATTATTTTCGATGATTATTTGGTTATTTTGAATTGAATTTCATGAAAAATGTTTCAATAAATGTGAAGGTTGCAAAAAATGAAATTTGTATAATTTAAAATAAGCATTCAGATTGTTCGAAGATCTGGTTTAACATCGGTTCCACTGAATTTCACCTTCGATGAGCCTCGAGCCATAGCCTATCTTGGAGGTTACTTATTTCAATTTATTTTAATATTAATTCCAATTTATTTTATTAATAATATTTAATATTAACAATGTCATGGCTCATTATTTTCTTTGAATTATGTTTTGTTAAAATAATCTTGCCATTTATAGGAAATTACATTTTCAACTACATTTTTTTTATTAACTCAATCTGATAAACTTTAATTGTTTTTATCACACATTCTAAAAAAAATGTAAACTTGTAATTGAAAAAGCAGAACACCTCTTAGTGGCGAGTTTCATTTGACAAAATAAATTTAATATTTAATATATATATATGTAATTCATAATTTCCGTCTTCAATAATTGATTATCATTAATCACATGCAGTAACAAGTGCTGTTCCAATAATCTGTCTTTCAAATTCCATCAAAATTTGGTCTGCGGTCGCTTGGATAATGTTTTTGAAAGTTCTCAAAACATAAAGTCAAGTGGTAATGAGAGGAAGAGATCGTAAAAACCCACACCATTGATGTCATTTTGGTGGCATTTAAATTTCTGAAATGACGTGAATAAAAGTATAGTGAATATTCTCTAGCTTATTGTGGAGTAAGAATTGCTATCACAGATTTCCAATTTTCGTATCGTACATAACTGTGCTCAACGTTTAGAGTTTCCATTATTGCTTAATTGCCCCACAATCGATTCAAAGTTTTATATGGCTGAACAAACGCTTGTGATATCTTTCCCACCTGAGTTGTTATGAACACATGTATTGATTATTACATACATAAATTATTTTCATTTTCAAAATTTTAATTTTTAAAATCATTGTCATTCGCTTGGTTGCGATTAAGTTGGTAAATGGTTGAAAGTATGTTTTTCTTCATCAAATCGGTTTTGAGGTCAACGTTTTGCCGTTTTGCTTGAAAATTTGCTTAAATTATATGCATGATTCCAAGTTATGACTTAAAAATTGCATCTATAAATCTATAAATTGCAAGAATCGATGAACATTTTTTTCAAGAAAATTTAAGTCGTGATAAATAAAAGAATAATAAAAGCATATGATTTTGTTTTATCTATTAAATCCTTTCTTGAGCCAAACAAAACAAATCGAAACAAAACTTAAACGCAGCTTAATTAAAAGAAAGAAACTTTGTGTCATCTCAAAAGTTAGCCATAAGTGAAAGATATCACGCTATCTGGACATCTTATTTAGAACTTGTAGCCATGTGTCTGCGTCTCTGTTTATTTGTAGACGTAGAGTGAATAATACAGATGTCAACGAAATAATGACGAATCAATAACGAAGGTAAAATCATCTTCCTCAACTGACAACACCTCAAGTTCATCAGCTTTTTTGCGAATTCTTAAATTCAGGTGCTTCTTCTAGTAAGATATATAATTGTTTCATAATTTTTGTTATTTATTTTATTTATCGGATAGTTATTATTAGTTAAGTTATTATTTGGATGTTAGCGACATCTGTTGCAAGAACAATTTTCTAAATTGAACCACAGTCGCAACTCGTTTACGTGACTGACAAAAACCTTCAGGTTATCTGCGTAAGATGAGTCATTTTCCATTTAAAAACATTTTATGTCCTTTCAATTCAGTTTATAAATTAATTTTGAAATTCTTAAAATAACAATCAAAATAACAAAATTTAATTATAAAACAAATTTTAATTGAATAAAATAGAAATTTAAATATCTACAATTTGTAGATATTATAATTATCAATATCAATGGAAATGTTAGTAATATTTGTCTCCTTGAAATAATTAATTTAATATTGAAATGGTTAATGCTTCAACAATTGATATTATGTTAATTAATGTTGCAATATATTAATGCTGTAATAAATTGATGTTTTAATAAGGCTATGCTGACATCGTGAAGTGAAATGTTCTCAATTACGTCTTCGATTGGATTTTAATTGATCTGGCGTCAGCAAGTAATTTCCTTTTATCGTTCAAGTATTGTTGTTGTCTTTGTTGTTGTTATTGTTGTTTTGGCTCAAATCGGCATTCACTTTGATCGAGAATTTATTCAAAGCAGGTTTCGTATTTGCACCAATCCCAATTCTACTTCTTAATTCTACTTTTAAAACTGTTAATATATTTTTTTAAAAAAAGATCAATTTCTTTATTAATTGTAAATAAAAATAATACTTTTCAAGAGTTGTTGCTGTTAAAAACCTGTCAATTACAAACCATATTTTAACACATAATTTCTTTAAATGTCAAATAGAGAGCACGCTTTGAAGTAAAAGAAAATACGAATGTGATTCCTTGAACAAATTAATGGAATTCCTTTCGTAGCAAATAAATAAATTAAAAATAATTAAAAAACAAACATCAATTATGTTGCATGTTTCTAGTTTGTCCAAATACTTTTTAAAAATCTGTTTTAAACTTTATTTTTGAAATCTTTTTCTTTTATTTGAAAGAAACAGGTTGATTCAAGGCGCTAATAAGGTTTAAACTCCACGCACCGCTCACTGCTTCTCATGTTAAAAGCCCACACGCAGCTTCCTCTGTCATTTATTCTTACCGTCAGTTCACTTTAGCCGCGCTGTAGTAAACATATAGTAAATCGATATTGCTGTAATCTTTTATACTAATAATAAATTAATTAATTAATTAATAAACTAGTTGTAGCTTGTGACGTTGAAAAGATCGTTAGAAGTTGCAAGCGAATAATTTAACAATGGTTTAAAAAATTAATTAATTTGAAATTAAAGTTAAGTGTTGAAGAATTTCGAGGAGAAATGCTTAAAAAAGTGAATGATTTTCTTATTTTCTGGCTGCTCCTCAACTTCTCAGGTGAGCTAACATGACGAATCAATAAATACAGGTGTTCTCATGAAAGGGTTCTTTTGCAAAGTCCTGTATTTTTCCATGACAATTTGTTTACAAGTTTATGTGTATTATTAGAGCACCCTGGTTGTTGGAATGATGTCAATTTAATGCTTCATTCATTGTGATTCTCTGTGCAATTATTGTTGTTATTATCATTATATGAAAATTTATAAAAAAATCTGAATGAAATAATAATAATAATAATAATAATAATATAATAATAATAATAATAATAATAATAACATTTGCCGCTGCATTGCTCAGGTGCAAGTTGTATTCTCTCAGGTGCAAGAATAAATTTAATTTTCAAAATCAATTTGAAATTGTAATGACAACCGTACAATCCAATTAATTAATTAAACCGTAGAATCCATTTGATATCATGTAATGAGGCCAGAATTAATTCTTATATTTTAAAAATTGTTTTACAAGTCTTTGTTGTGCCTATTATTAATTTTATTCAGTTATTTCACATTCTTTAGGAATTTCCTTGCATCCAAGAATTTGTTTCTAAAAAGGTCTTTAAATTTTGGATAAAAAATGTTGAGTATCTGCTTATTTTCAGTTCCTCAAGAGACAATTCTTAAATAAATCCTTGCAAATAAATGTGGCTTTTTCGGAAAATTTACTTAAGAAAAATGTTCGTTAACACAGTAAAATATTAATAATATGAAGATGATAACAATAACAACAGCAACATTAATAGCAATAATAGCTAATAACAATAGTTACCTTAGTAATAATAATAATATCAACAACAGCAACAACAACAACATTAAGAGCGATGCACTCTTCAAAGTAGTTAGCGAGTAATTCATTGTTTGACGGTCGTCAGGGTCAAGATTTGATTGAAGATAATTCTGTCAATTGCAGTTCGGTGTAGATCTTTTGTTTGCATTTCTTATCTCTGCCTCCATCTTCATCTCCCGATCATTAAATTTTTATTGGTTTATTAATTTATTGTTTTTTTTTTATTATTATTATTATCAATTGCTGCAATTAATGAGATAATGGTCGATATTATTGCCATTGTTTTGCTAATGCATTAAGCTCGCAGAAAACTTAGGAACCTCTAATGCTTGGCGTAAAAATGATGGCTTCTGCAAATTTCACGACATGCAACTGACATTAGTGTTAATAAATTAATAATTTTATAATTAACAATTAATTTAAATTAATTTCTTAATAAAAAAGTAGCTTTACTAATTAATGTTATCATTGTTATTGTTATTGTTATTGTTATTGTTATTGTTATTGTTATTGTTATTGTTATTGTTATTGTTATTGTTATTGTTATTGTTATTGTTATTGTTATTGTTATTGTTATTGTTATTGTTATTGTTATTGTTATTGTTATTGTTATTGTTATTGTTATTGTTATTGTTATTGTTATTGTTATTGCGGTTATAATTATTGTTATTATTATTATTATTATTATTATTATTATTATTTATTATTATTATTATTATTATTTATTATTATTATTATTATTATTATTATTATTATTATATTATTATTATTATGATTATTATTATTATTATTATTATTATTATTATTATTATTCTATTATTATTATTATTCTTCTTATTATTATTATTATTATATTATTATTATTATTATATTATTATTATTCTATTATTATTATTATTCTTATTATTATTATTATTATATTATTATTATTATTATTATTATTATTCTATTATTATTATTATTATTATTATTATTATTATTATTATTATTATTATTATTATTATTATTATTATTATTATTATTATTATTATTATTATTCTTATTATTATTATTATTATTATTATTATTATTAGTTGTTGTTGTTGTTGTTGTTGTTGTTGTTACTGCTGCTGACGAGCCATAAATGTCTGCCGATCACTTAAGTGCTTCTTACGGGGCTTGTCTCCCGTTTCATCAAGTTTGACCCTGCATTTCACATGAAAGTAACAGCCATAATTTTTTTAATCTTGTTGTTATTATAAATTCATTAACAAATGCTTAACTATTAATGAACATTAATTAACCAAATTTGATTGTTGTATACTATTATTTAACCACAACAACATTAATTTAAATTAAATTATAAAAAATAATTTTTATAATGACTTATAATTGAATTCAAGAGCACACAACGAGACTATGGTAAAATGGTTTAAAAATAATTGTCCTCGCGAAATCAACAGATTATGAAAAATGTCATTCTTGTTATCGTGAATTCGTGTTATCCTCTGAATTAAGTTAAAGAGTTACGTAATAATTGAATATTTAACAAACAATTCGAACAAAACTAGTCAACAAACACTAATTGATGAGCATCCCTTTAAAAGCTTTTTGACTCCTTTAATTAGGACCGATGAAAAGAAACAGTTGCTTCCACCGATGGATGAAGGGATGGACGGACGGACGGATGGATGGATGGATGGATGGATGGATGGATGGATGGATGGATGGATGGATGGATGGATGGATGGATGGATGGATGATGGATGGATGGATGGATGGATGGATGGATGGATGGATGGATGGATGGACGGACGGACGGACGGACGGACGGACGGACGGACGGACGGACGGACGGACGGACGGATGGATGGATGGAGGATGGATGGATGGATGGATGGATGGATGGATGGATGGATGGATGGATGGATGGATGGACGGACGGACGAACGGGCGGGTGACTGGCTGGTTATAATGTAAGACTTTCAATTGTCCAAAAGCTTTTTTGTCAAATCAAGCTAGAAAAATTATCGATAATCATGAGATTATCAACAACAATTGATAGCATCTCAAGTCACTTTAAAAATCCTCCAAACTTTTCCAACCAGCCACTCCAGGTCCACGTGCAAACGCGAAGAGCGGAAATGACGTCATATCAGATTGCGATGACGTCACCGTCCAGGAGACGAGCAGACGTTGTTTCGAAGATTTTGAAGAACAAGTGGAAGCTTTCAAGAAGCATGAAGGAGACATTTTCTTCGGCGGGGTTGATGTCGAAGTTGTGAGGTCACTGTGCAGGTTGTTACTGCTTTTTATTGGATGCGGCCTTTTCGAGATCGAAATAATAGTATGTTATTAATTAATACATTTATTAATTTTGTTACTTTTATTAATATAAATTATTTGTTAATTTCGGTAATTTTATTGATTGTAATTAATAACTATTCAAAGTATGACTCAAATTGGGTGATTGGTCAAGATCCAATAAAATGCTTTGCTTATGTTATCAACTTATCAGTATATGTACAAGTTAACAAGTTAAATTGGGGCGACATGACTGAGTGAAGCTAAAAATAAAAATCGTTTCGTTATTATTATTATTATCATCATCATTATCATTATCATTATCATTATCATTATCATTATCATTATCATTATCATTATCATTATCATTATCATTATCAGGATCATTAGCATTAGCATTATCATTAGCATTATCAGGATCATTAGCATTATCATTATCAGGATCATTATCATTATCAGGATCATTAGCAGGAGCATTAGCATTATCATTATCAGGATCATTATCATTATCAGGATCATTATCATTATCATTATCATTAGCATTACCATTATCATTATCATTAGCATTATCATTATCATTATCATTATCATTATCATTATCATTATCATTATCATTATCATTATCATTATCATTATCATTATCATTATCATTATCATTATCATTATCATTATCATTAGCATTATCATTAGCATTATCATTATCATTAGCATTATCATTAGCATTATCATTATCATTATCATTATCATTATCATTATCATTATCATATCATTAGCATTATCATTATTATTATTATGATTATTATTATTAGTATTATTATTATTATTATTATTATTATTATTTATTATTATTATTATTATTATTATTATTATTATTATTATTAATTATTATTATTAATTATTATTATTATTATTATTATTATTATTATTATTATTATATTATTATTATTAGTATTATTATTATTATTATTATTATTATTATTATTATTATTATTATTATTATTATTATTATTATTATTATTATTATTATTATTATTATTATTATATCTTATTATTATTATTATTCTTATTATTATTATTATTATTATTATTATTATTATTATTATTTCATTTTGCATTTTAATTTACGGCCTAAAAACTTTCCAGTCACCTGACCGCTTCGAGTGGTTGCTTCGGGAAGACGTTGAAAGAAAAATGTTCTAAGAAATCTTCCTGGCGGATGTTGGATGACTTCAAAAGGAACTTCATTGCACTCTGCTCCAGGAAGCACCTGTTCGAAGGTGAGGTTCCCTGTGGGGAGCAAGGCCGCAGAAAGGGTGGGGGAGCACCCTTTGTTCAACCCCCAATCCCGGTTTTAAAATATCACAATCACGACCGTTTTTGATATTCCATTAACAAATTTATGTGCTTTATGATGTTCACATCGGTGTCCGCGGTCCCTCTGGTCAATTAAAGTCCCTTGCAAGGGATGCTTACATTCACCATCGTAACATCGCAACCCTTCCTTGAACCCAATAATGACAAAATACAAACCGACGTCATCGACTTAGGAACGCAGCTTCATTTGATGATTTTGTCGACCAAAACCAATCGCTTGCTGGAATAAAGTCCCTGTGGAAGGAAGCAACATTTCAAGGCAATTATTAGGAGTGCCATCCATTATTTGTCTTATCTCGTCCGCCATCTTGTTTGGCTATTTATGATCATTTATGCATCGAATGCCTTAAAGAGTAATTATGAATATATTGTTTATAAATTATCGTGTTGCAATCTGTTACGAAATGTTTCATATTTTAAAGTTTTCTAATAATGATTTTAATGATCTATTTTAATGCATATTTAAGGCTGTCATCGTTTATTTAAAAATTGATATTCTATTATACAATAAAATGAGATCAGTCACAGTATTTTTATGAGAGCCATTTGCCCCATTAGTTAATTATTACGCCTAATCTTCTTGGAGGAGATTAGTAATAAATCATTTAATTTGCAAGAATTATTTTGCATATTATAATTTTACCTCTTACTATCATAAGTGTTAATATTTGACGTAAATATATTAAATATTAATTTCAGATATCATGTGCATATTATGATCAATTAATTGCAAAAAAAAATTATTAAATAATGCGGAAATAAATCCTAAAATCCTACAAAATAGCATATTCAAACCCTTGAGTCTCGAAAACACTTGAAATATTCACTTCTGCTGCAGACGTTTGCACCGCGAGCATGAGACCACTTGAAAACACCTGACAAAAAAAATACGAAATGAGGTCAATTGGTCATGGAAATAATTTTTAAATTTGAATAATTCGCAGTAAAACTGCAAATATTAATTAAATGTTTTAATTAAATAATGCCGGCATTATGGTATATAACTTTATCAACTACAAGCAAACGGCATATATTTTCATAATTAATCTATGCTACGCAATCGCAAGGTTTTATTGAAGCACAATAATTAACACTAAAAGTTTAATTCATTAGGTCATTATTTATCCAATTAAAATAAATAAATAAATAAGACAAACGCTGAACGCAAACGCGAAAATAGTAATTTGCAGAGACCGCATAAAAAAAAACAAATAATAAAAACGTTGATGCTGCGAGATTAAAATAAAACAAATATTACAATACATTACAATACAAAAAAATCATTTATTGAAGGTCGTTACGCTGCAAATGGCGTCACGCATAAATACTTAATGACGTGGATGTCACCGCCTTGAACAAACAATAACGAAGACATTAAACCAGTGAATTGACATGTCAGTCACATTCAATAAAATGCATTCAAAGTTGAAATAAAAGAGGCATTTGATTGATGTGTTTCATGTTTGTCTAGGCTATCATAACCATCATCGATGTCGTCGTCATCATCATCATCACCATTTTATCAGCTTTAATACGGAGATTATTTCATCTATTACGAGTGAATATAGTCTTGTTAACAAAATTAACGTTACTTTTGCTTATTCTAATTTACAAGCTTAATGACTTAAATGTTAAGTGCGTTACTCATTATATTTTAAGATGTTGATGTCAAATAAAATAATTTAGGCAATATTTTCAAAATCATTAATCTTGAAAAAAAAACTGAACATTAAGCACAAAACGTAATTTAAGTGTCGGCGGGCAAAAGTGAAATCAATAACAAATTAATAGTCAATAACTAACTAACAATTCTTAATCGCCAAAATTACAGACAAAAATCTAATAACGGAATTTAAAAATAATACCAAGGGCAGGCCAGTATTTCAACTATTAATTAATTAATAATAAAAGTATCATGCTAATATTTGCAAATATTTATTATAATTATTATACTATTACTTAATTATGATTAAAAGTACGATAGCATTAAAAAAATCAAATTATTAAATGGTACCGGAAAACTCTCGGAATAAGTCTAATCGATACAAATGGATGGTCGAACGTTTTGGCTGCTTTTAGGTCGTCACTCAAGTGATAAGAATCCCGCTTATCTGCAGATCGATCTCCTTTATCAATGAAGCAGAACGTCGGAACATTCATTGAATACGACTTACGATTTCATCTGAAGAATCTCTTTTACCATTTCTCAGTAGCAAGTCTCCCGTGGTTTTTTAAATGACATTACTGAGTAATTACAAGTACATTATAAGTAACATCTGATGCAGCTATTGTGTTATTGTAGCGTAGTCAGTATTTATAATATATAATTATATATTATTTTTTAGTAGTATATTTTTAGTTTATTTTTAATGGAAATTATGTATTTATATGTTTATTTTATTTACATTTATTTATTCATTAATTCATTCATTTTTATTTATATGTTTATTCATTTATTTATTTAATAAATTATTTTGTTATTGGACTCGTTCATGCTGACTTTTCACTAAACACCTTTACCGTGGAATGGGCACAGAGATGATTTGAGGATTTCTAAATCAAGTAAATAATTCAAACCCATCTCCTTCTTTTTCTTTTGCCTGCCTTCGCTAAGGGATTTTAAAGGACTTGTGTTTTATCGCCTCAATATATTATTATATATTCATTATTAATATTAGGTTAAAATAACTTTATCAGAACATGGCAATCATCTGAAAAAATAAATTCAAATGATTCTTCCAGATTATGCCATGGTGCAACACTGCTTTTGGGAAGCCAGGCGAACCTCACTGAATTGCTACCAGTCCTTCGTCTACCAATCAGGATACGGTACCACCAGCATGCCCAAAGATGGAAATTCTCATCATCATCACCATCACTACAAGCATCATCACCATTACCAAAACAATCAGCATCGTTATCGTGATACAAAAGATGAATACAATGTGGGGATGGTTATTTCCGGAGCCGATAACGATGGTGATGATGATGAAGACGATTATACCAGATTTCAGGGCAGGGAAAAATGCAGGTAACTAAACATCTAGGCATAAGGCGCCATATAGATTATCATCTATTAAGTTTTTTTTTAACAATTAAATCATTTTCCAAACCTAATTTTATATAAAATATATTATTAATAATATTTTTATTCATTTATTTTCAAACCAGATTACTCAAGCGACTGAAATCATGCGTCCATTTCAGTCTGAGATTCTGCGGCCAGAAATCTTATGATCTTTCGAACGACCTTGTAACGGTTTCTGTGCCAGTTTCACAACTACCGTTCTGCCCAGTTCAGTCCGACCAGCGGCAAAGTGTCTTTGCGGATGAAAAGATATTTAATGGTTCACTGATAAGCGGAAAAAAAGAATCTATTCAAACGCATGTTGATGGTGTGAATTTGGTGAGGGAATAAAAACAATAAATTTTAATTTGTTTTTAATCGTTTTAGTGCTTAATATTGTTTTCCATAAGCAAACTTTATTCGGATAAATTACTTTTATTGTAACATTTTATGAGCAATAATTTAGTTAACAACATCTATCCGGCATCATTATCATCATTTATGGTTATTGGAGTCTGAGATTTTAAGTACTACAATCACTATTAGGAACACCCTTTTACTAATTATTCGAATTCTTCAGGAATATCCACTCGACAACAAAATACGGCAACAACAGCAACAACAAGACCGATCAGTTGTGTTGTCTTCAGCAGCTTTGTGCCACGAATTTTGTTTTTGTAACATTTCAATCACATTCTTGTATTTCATCATCGTCAGTTTTATCACATTATTTTCTGATCGTTAATTATTATTTTTTTTGTTTATTTCACAACACTTTATGATATTTTATTGTTTGCGTCAATAATACATTTTTTCGTATCTTTAAAAGTATTAGAAAAACTTAAAATAGTTACTCGCCATTAGAAAATTGCTTTGTTTTTTCCTTGCAATCTGTACATACAATGATATTTGGCGGGCTGTGAAAACTCACTATTAAAATATTATAAAATGACTATTAAACTTGAACTATTTCTTGGCCTCCGTTGATTCAAGTAACAAGTGTGACAAGATGTGACATCGAACAAATAAAGTTGAACATTAAACAATCGCTTTATGGAGTTTGGGCAACGGAGATAAATTAGTGATGTACTTGTTCATAGCTCATAAGTATAAAGTACTTGTACTCGTATTTGGACTTGTCCCATGTCTGCGTTGCAAGTTGGTTTGGTCTATAATGATACTGGACACAATCTGTACTTTAATTACTGGCCTGCTTAAGAAATGGATCGTTCTTACATGCGTCTCTCTTTACACATATTTTGCATGAAATAATGGCCTTACAACCAGTATTGAGAAACTCTAACCTAGGACCAGATACTGATTTGGCTTTCTTCTTTTTTTAGCTGCACTGACGACAGATTGTAGGCGACGAATTAGAATTTTGGGTATCCGGACCAGAGCTGAGTTCCAGTAGTCGAGCTTGAAAAAAACTAAAGAGGTGACGACTGCTGCGAGTTATGTAAGATGTCTTAAAAGGTTGACGAAACACATTATCGCTGAGCGAATTATTAATCAATTTGACGAGAAACGAAGCAAGATTGGGAGCGGCCTTTTTTAAAGCCACGTTGGTATTGGATCGAAAGAGCAATGTTTATTTGGGAGAAAATTGATGAGATAGAAAACCTCGTCCTTTACTTTTTTGTTATAAAAGATAAAAAAAGCCATGCGATACTCCACAATCGACTTATTTTTGATATTTCATCAAATAATAAAATCAAACAACAAAAACAAATTCACTTAGACTGTGGATTGAGATGACATAGACAGTGACATCAAAAACCTTTGAAATGCCACACACAATCGATAAAACATTAAAGTTTGTTGTTGGAGGTTAATTGCATTTCAGAGCAAAGCAATTTGCAAATTGATTCTTTTGTGTTTTCATGGGCCAGTCCATCAACGGAATCAGAACAGAACTCCACCTGAATTGGATCACCTAAATCAGTTGTCATCAAATTAATACCCTCCACGTTGTTCGAATCAGGGTTTATTTCAAGCATACCTAGGGCCCCCTTCTCTCGAAAATAAAAGTTAACCTCAAATAAATTCATAGAGTAATTTGAGCATATAATTTATTATTTTTTGGATTATCATAGATACCAAAATTACTTTCAGTTTAAAGATAGCTTGCAAAAAAAAATATTAAATGCAATATAATTGAGATAGAAACGGAAGCCAATTAGATTGAAGATGAAAGTGTAAAGAGTACCTTAGCAGTTATAAAGAGGTGTTACGAAAGTGTCATCAAGAAATTTGAGAAAGATTTAATGAAAAACAGATTGAGGTTATGTTACTTGCAAGTCGATTTGAGACTTTTCCATCAGTGGTCTACAAGACAAAGAAGTCACAAGTTCTTGTAGTAACTTTCCAATTGTAACTGGAAATTGAAAGCTGAAATTGCGGATTTGGACTTTTACATCTTTCATAACGTCTTTGGTTAATTGCGGTTAATTTGCATAAATGCAAAGCAGACGAAACCCATTGACCAAAATATTGGAAGCTGATATGGGGTGCTGTGAACAAGCGCTCTGTGAAATCCTTCTTGTAATTCCTGAAACAACTGCTTCAATAGAAAGTTCATGAAAGTCTCGCTTAGTGAGGTAATTCAATGCAGACCAATGCATAGCATCATTAATTAACAAGTTAAGTCAAATTTAATTACTATCATTAAATTGATTTACATCGATGCTGGGTAATTGCTGATACTGGCGACAGGCCATCATCAAAGTATTTCTTTAAAAAGTGGCGAGCTTCATCATTTGGCGTAGAACTTCTGGACAATGTACCTGACGATTGTGCACCAGATTGAGGATCAATGTGGCTGCCAAATGAGGATCCGGGATGCCATAAAGTAAACATGTTTCTGATTGATAATTCAACAATGATACTGGTCACAATCTCTATTTTAGTTACTGACCTGCTTAAGAAATTGGTAGTTCTTAAATAATGGCCTTACACCCAGTATTGCTCTAGCCCAGGGGTCTCAAACACCCGGCCCGCGACGAATACATATTGTTGTAAACTTAGATTTTTGGAAATTAATTAGGTTTATATTGCTAATATAATTAAATTTATACTTAATTATATTTGGCATCTTTTCCGGGCACGTGGGATCTATTTTTGCTACAGAAAAGCATTCTCGATAATCACCTGACAAACAACGAGAATCGAGTCAACTTAGAAGCCCAAATAACCATTTGCATCCTTAAGTACCTCAATTCCTTAAACGCTTAACTTCTATTATTCAGTTCCGTTAACTGAATACCTGCTCTAATAAACTTATTAGTTAACTTACTTATTTGCGGACCCCCGGGTTATTTCATTGGTGTCAGGAGTGGGATCCCAAAAAGTAAGTCATGAGCAAGGTCTTAGAAGATTTAACTTTTGCTGGAATGAGACGTGAGCTTAAGTTGAGGCAAATGGATTCGAAAGGCTCCAGGGAAGAATTGCAGGATCGCCTGCTGTCGTGGATAGTAGACCAGGGTGAGGATCCAGAAGCTTATATGTTTGTTGATCCGGGTCTGAAATGGGTGATGGGAAATATAAATAAAATGATGCAAAGCTTTGAAGAAAAGATGGAAAAAGTAACTGAGGTTTTCTCCAACAAGGCCTCCACTAGCTACCAACCGGAGGAGACTCCATCAAGCACCATAAACATCATGCCAGCTGGGGCCTCAGCAGTGTACCCGATTGCCACACTGGTTTCGGTTGAGAAGGAGACCGAGGAAATTGTAGATGGAAGAACTTTGGAAAGCGAAGTGTTTCTTCCATGGAGTGAGGAATCGGGAATGGAGCTGAGGGAAGAGCTGGGTGAGGAGAACGGTGCTGAGGAGACCTTTGCTGAGGTGAGTGAGGCCAGTTTGGTAGTTGACGGGGACAGTCCAATAGTGGAGCTCCCAATAAATGTTGAGAATAAGGACAAAGGTGAGCTGAGGGAAAGTTTCGCAAACTCCAGAGAAGTCGCGCCAGTGCCCGATGAGCCAATTCCGTGCACGATTGCCTCGTTGGTATCGGTTGTGGAGAGAACCGAAGAAATAATTGAAGGGGGGACTTTGGGAGAGACCAAAGTGGAGCCTCCTCGAGTTGAGGAATCAGTGGAGGAACTGGGGTTGGGAGTTTCCGAATTCGATTCAGCTGTGGATATCGTGGAGGTTGGAGCTGCGGATGTCATTGTAACTGAGAGGGGAGATGTTGACGGTGAGGTACTCGGCGGTCGTGAGTACGTGGTTAATAAGGTTGGATCAATGTCCGAGGAGTTCATTTGTGGAGTTCTCAGCCAGGGCGGGCTTTCTGGCCTTCGGAGGTCGTCGGAGATTCGAGGCGAGCATTTAGTGCTGTTGGTTGTTTTGCTGATCTTTTTCAGTAAGCGTTTTAGTAGAGATACCAGAGGAGGACGGGCTCGCATTGAAACAATGGTGATACATGGGCATCATGTGAGAGATTGTGTCCCGAGAGTAAAAATGAAGGTGGCACACATTCGCAGACTGGCGAAGTACCACGGGGAGCAGCAGTCTGTTCGGGACGAACATATTTAAGGAGGGTGTAATGTTGTAAACTTAGATTTTTGGAAATTAATTAGGTTTATATTGCTAATATAATTAAATTTATACTTAATTATATTTGGCATCTTTTCCGGGCACGTGGGATCTATTTTTGCTACAGAAAAGCATTCTCGATAATCACCTGACAAACAACGAGAATCGAGTCAACTTAGAAGCCCAAATAACCATTTGCATCCTTAAGTACCTCAATTCCTTAAACGCTTAACTTCTATTATTCAGTTCCGTTAACTGAATACCTGCTCTAATAAACTTATTAGTTAACTTACTTATTTGCGGACCCCCGGGTTATTTCAATATTAATAAAAATTTACATTACATTTTTCAATTGTTCTATTGCCGGTGTTTGAACTTTTGCAAAAGCGCCATCTTAACCAGAAGAAAATCTTACCTACTTATTTATTCGTAGTCCTTCGAGAGTCACGAGAAAGATTTCCAAGGTTACTCTCTGCTACTGCAAGGATTCTTGCAATGTTTGGCAGTACATATGCATGTGAACAATTTTTCTCATCCATTTAACAAGTCTGTACTGAGGTCACAGCTCACTAATGAACATTTGCAAGCAACACTGAGATTGGTTTCTTCTCACAAAATCAAGCCTAATATTGATGCCCTTGTTGACGCAAAACGCTGCCAGGTCAGCAGTCAATACAGAAAGTGACTGAAACCTAAGTTAACCAAATACAGATACGCCAAAAACGATACATAAATTGACTACATTACATTTGTAATAAATGGATTTTAGAAAGTTTGTAAAGCACTACGTTCTTATTACGTTGTCTTGTTTATTGACTTGTTATCATTTTAAACAAGTTCTGGCTATGCGGCCCTCGAGGAACTTTAGAAGTCATCACTTGGCCCGCGGAGCAATTTGAGTTTGAGACCCCTGCTCTAACCTATGACCAGATTCTGATTTAGCTTTGTTCATTTTACTATGCCACCAAATGCTGATGAAAAGCACACATAACATTAACATTTACTACTTCATTATTTCAACTTTTAAGCATTCTGCCAATAAAAATTGGTTAGTTGTTACACTCGCTCAAAATGTAATGCAATATTCTATCCTGGAAACCATAGAACTTTAACGTATAGTCAATAATAAACATGTTTCTGCCATTCTAAAACTGAATATCTACTTGACCTACTATAACAAATACCCATATATTCTAAAACTGTTAGTCCGATTAAAAATTAAAATGAAATAATTTATTATTTGTATTAATGTGATAGCACATCCCTGAATTTAAAACCCCAAGTAAAATTATTATTTAGATTAATTTTTACACCTCTTGCAATTTTAATGAATGCATTTCATTTGCAATTAGTGTTATTTTGTTAATAAAATCAATTTTATTTATTTAGTTAAGAAGTAGACAAGAACCTTTTCTCAATTTTTTTTATGTAATTTGTTTTGATTTTCTAGAAATAGCCTTAGATGAAGCACATTATCGCAGTATTCTTCATTGTGATGGTGGCGATAGTAGAACATTTGTTATTTGAAAGTTGTGTAACAACTTGAGTCTCTTCTCCATCCAGGCAAATGTTTGTGGCACATAGCCCTGGATTCAAAGGTAGTCAAGGTGGCCCCCATCAATGAGCCAGAAAACCATTTTTTGGTTAAGCCGCCACCAGATCCTACGTAAATCTGGTCTTGAGCACATCAATATAACAATTTTGATAAATAATATGTTGATTGAGATTGGATGTAATGCAATTATTTAAATTAGTAAATACTTAATGTTTAGCTATCCCGAGGGGGCGAAAGCTAAGATCCGTCAATGGCTATCTCGTCAAATGAAAAATAAAACGTGGACATATGGGTTGTTGCTGGCACTCAGATTTGGATTATATACCAGTGACGTCATTTCAGATTTTTCCAAGAGAGGTCGTTTCTCCCCTGCCCCCCCAATGACGTTTTCTTATTGTTTGTTATCTGTGGTTTGGACTGACCTACCCATTGTTTATGCTATTTTCACTCTCTTTTCGATTGCGGCGTGTTAGTGGTCAATAAGTATTAAAATGAATACTGTGATAGTAAAAACTTACTTCACAGATGTTAAATTAAAAGATGGCCAACAAGATAGTAAGAATTTCATTGCAAGATGCATAAATAAATAATAATAAATGGTCCGAATAAATGGGTCTGTAGCAATATTATGTCCAGTTCTAATTTTATTTCATACATTAGATTTGAGCTTTTCTGAATTTTTCAAACCAATAAGGTTTATATATCCAAGTTCTGCTGTTCAGCTGTTGAAAGACTGTACAGTGCAGCTGCACAGGCGTTGACTGCTCGTAGATGCAAACTGGCAGACGAAACAAACGAAGCTGATTTTTCTTCGATCAAGATTGTTATCAAAAAGAAATTTCAGTCTAAATGTTATCATGTCATAAATTTTGGTTTCTAATTGCGTTTTTATTGATATGAAATAAAATTTGTAACATCGATATTTTGATGAAATAAATATGCCAGGAATCTGACAGAAAATAGTTAAGAAAAGTTTAACTATTTTTTTTTAGTTGGCAACTAAACAGTTGTAATAGTTAAACTAAAAATTTTTAGTTGATAGTTTAGTTAAAGTTTAACTAAAAAACTTTAGTTAGTACCCACCTCTGGTGACAAGTATCAGTTATAATCTTTTAAGATATAACACAATAGAATAAGAAATTATTAAGGAAATCAAGCTAAATACTAATATTAAATTACTTTATTTGTTATATTTTTACGATGTTTTTTCACTTTCAATTAAACCAAAGTAAATTTCAGGTGAAATAATAGAAATATTGAAATAATGATAAATCAAAATTTTGCTTAATGTGTTATTGTTCTACCTCAATCCACCCAAAAAGCCCATGCGATGCTGGAAATACGTTCAATTATATAAGCGACGTTTTTGGATTTGCACAGCAATTTCAGTTTCAAGACTTCCAGATTCGTTTGTGTGGAAATTATATTGACAAATTTAATTTTGTAATAAGCTGATTAATTAAGGAATGTTACAATTTCCTACACAATGTCTGGAATAAGAGAAGATGTTAGAATTTTTTGCGACACGACTACTATCAGAGGGGTTTCGAGAATTTCAAAGTCTAGAGAAACTTTCCTCAAGTTTATGTGGACAATAGCTTTCCTGTTGTGCGCATCGATGTTCATATTCTTTCTTCATTCCATTGCCTATAAATATCTGAAGTGGCCTGTGACAACAGAGTTTAAAGAAAGTCACAGAACTTCCATCGACTTTCCTGATGTCACAATTTGCAGTTTGAACAAATTCGTAAACAGCTATCGTGGAAACAAAACAATTAAAGAATATTTCAAAGTATGGGAAGACCTAGAATTCAATAACACTGATGAGAAATTGCAGTACCGATCACTGATTTATAACTTCGCCGCTTTCATCAGGAACTTACCGAAGCAGATCGACTTTCAAGAAAACGATTGCCCTTCTTTTGTGGTTGAATGTCAACTCATTGGGACAAACTGGGTATCATTCCAGAGCTGTGAAAGTGATTTCGTTCGGGAATGGAATCCCAATTATTATTCTTGTTACACAATTCGTGTGAGTAAGTTAAAGAGACCAAAAAATCAAACGATAAGAGGGATGCTACTGATACTCAACAATGGACCCCCAAGTGAAGAGCAAATACCCTTTAGTAACTCTCTTACCTTGCAAGAAAATGGAGTGAGACTATCGATTCACAGTCCAGGAACTCCTCCAGACTTGAAACGAGGCGTGGATCTCTCACCCGGAACGGACAACAAAATCAAAATTATACAAACGAACCTTCAACGTCTCGATAAACCCTACAACTCCATTGGCTGCACTCAGCAAGAATATTTGCCAAATTCCACTTCTGAAAAGTATGTGCGAGACCAATGCATTGATTATTACAATCAACTTCGGATTTATCAGACATGTGCGTGTGTTGCTGATTGGTTTTCCATACAGAAATCTTTGAGAAATGCGTCGACCTGTGGCAACACTTCCTTTTCCACAGATCTACAAATTTTCATGGATGAATATACTAAAATTGACTGTGCTTCTAATATTACTCTCGATGATTACTTGAATTATTGTCAGCCTCCGTGCTTCGAGATGAGATACGATTTGACAGCGGCGTCTTCAACATGGCCTTCAAAGTCCACAGAGCTTGCAATTTATCGACAATACTTCAAAGCATGCATTAATAATTTTCCTAAAGTTAAAGAAAGATTTTCGGCTTATGAATATATGAGTGACCTCCGTAAAAACGGCAGTAGTACAACTTATTCCAATTACAAGTTATCAGATCTGAAGGAAATTGGCGAATCTCTACTTTCAATAAAGTTAATAATTGGACAAGATTTTCCTTTTATGAACGTGGAGAAGCCATTGTACACCTGGGATGTTATTCTGGGTATTGTGGGGGGAGTATTGAGCCTATGGCTGGGAATTTCTGCCATGACCATCCCTGAAATTCTTGAACTTGTATATTTTATTTTAAAGCGCTTTTCGAAACTTATTGTATCCAAATATTTTTCAAATTCAAAATAGCATCAAAATGATATCATGGTTATACAATTTTTTTCTTTGTTTATGTTAAATTATGTTTTCATTTCCAAAGAAATTGCTTGAGTTGATTTCCTAAGATCAATTAACATTACTAATGCTTACGAATATTAGAAAAAATTTTACCTACTTTTTATAAAAGATATAAAATCCATGTGAAACTCCACAATAGACTTGATATTTCATCAAATAATAAAATCAAAACAACAAAAACAAATTCACTTAGACTGTGGATTGAGATGACATAGGCAGTGACATCAAAAACCTCTGAAATGCCACACATAATCGATAAAAAATCAAAGTTTGTTGGAGGTTAATTGCATTTCAGAGCAAAGCAATTTGCAAATTGATTCTTTTGTGTTTTCATTTGCCAGTCCATCAACGGAATCAGAACAGAACTCCACCTGAATTGGATCACACAATCAAGACACCCAGTCATAACAGCCCGGCGACAAAATAGCCCCGTTAAAACAGCCCCAATTTAAATTTAATTTAAAACCCCAAGTAAAATTATTATTTATCTTAATTTTTGCACCTCTTACAATTTTAATGAATGCATTTCATTTGCAATTAGTGTTATTTTGTTAATAAAATCAATTTTATTTATTTAGTTAAGAAGTAGACAAGAACCTTTTTCTCATTTTTTTTATGTAATTTGTTTTGATTTTCTAGAAATAGTCTTAGCTCATGGGTTCCCAACCTGGGATCCAACACCAGATAGTTCGAGGAAAGATGTTGACTATTGTAATCCGTTTAGTCAATCAGGAAGGAATTGCAAATGAAAGACTCTTGCAAATAACCGAAACAACTGACAAGACTGGCGCTGGAATAGAAAAGAGTATAGTCAGTTGCTTGCAACGCAATGCCGTTGATACTGACAATTTTTCTTTTCAATCGTATGATTTTGCTGCTTCAATGTCGGGAGAGTTTAAAGGAGCTCAACAGAAAGTATCTGAGTTGGCTGGTAATTTTGTACAATATGCTGCTTGTCAAGCACACAGAACAGACACCGCCGTTGAACATTGTTGTCGTGCCAGTACGATCATTTCCGATATGTTTAATATTTTAGAAGAATTTTTGGAGTTGGGAAAAACTGCCCTTCATTCCCCCCCCCCACTATTTTGCCTTCGGTACGTCCCTGCGTGGAGTACTTTTCAAAAATCAGCATAAAAAATTTTCAAAATTATTTTTAAACTAACTTTTTACAAAATCTGAGAATAATATTTATACACAAGCAACGAGTATGGAGCAGACTTTATGATAAAGTACACGAAAGTGTCAATTTTAGCAAAAAAAAAAAATTTAAAAAACACACCCGACTAATGGAACTGCAGATTGAGGTGTTCATGTTCTTACAATAAAAACAGAGTGACATTGAAAAATATATTTTGTCTGTCAGAATTCAGCCTATCACTGGCATATTTGGCTGACATTTTCACCCATTTAAATGAGCTTAAAACTAAGATTCATGGTCCTAACATGACTATTATTGATGCTGATGAGAAAGCAGGCTCATTTCTGGAGAAGCTGCTTTTGTGGATCGGAAGAATGGAAAATAACAACTTTGCCAATTTTCCAAGATTTGAAAAGTCTCTGCAACCCAGTCTGGATGCAGCTGGCACCATACCACCTTAAAGGCGACATTTTGGCTCACCTAGGAACTCTGATGGCATCATTTCATGACTACTTTATTACGAAAGAGTTGCAGCCCCATGATGCCTGGGTCAGGAATCCATTTTTGGCCAATTTGGAAAGTGTGGATGATCGGACTTGGCCAAAGATGATCTCATTGATCTGAGACACAAAGAGTTGCTAAAGTGGGAGTTTCAGGTCAAGAGTATGGCTGACTTTGGTGCTTTTGATGATACCATACCCAGTTCTAGCCAAAAGAGCTATGACATCCATCATTCCTTTTGTGACAACCTACCTCTGTGAAGCTGGATTTTCAACCATGCCGACAAACAAAACAAAATCGGGAAACTTGATGCAAAGGATGAGAGTGGCCCTGTCAAAATCAAAGCCCAGATTCCATCTACTTGTGAACAAGAAGCAGGAGCAATCTTCACATTAAAAATTTGCTTTCAAAATACATTGTATGGTTCTTTTTTGACATTAAATTATTGGTCATTACTTTTTTTCTTGAAAAATTTTAATAGGGGGGCCGTGGACCACATTTTGTCCTCTAAGGGAGCCTTAGATGAAGCCCATTATCGCAGTATTCTTCATCGTGATGGTGGCGATAGTAGAGCATTTGTGTTATTTGAAAGTTGTGTAACAACTTGAGTCTCTTCTCCATCCAGGCAAATGTTTGTGGCACATGCAGCCTTGGATTTAAAGTTAGTCAAAGTGGAACCCCATCAACGAGCCAGAAAACCATTTTTTGGTTAAGCCGCCACCAACTGCCTACGTAAATCTGGTCTTGAGCACATCAATATAACAACTTTGATAAATCATATGTTGATTGAGATTAGATGCAATGCAATTATTTAAATTAGTAAATAACAAAAATATTATTCTTAATGTTTAGCTATCCCGAGGGGAGCGAAAGCTTAGATACGTCAATGGCTATATATTTCAATTGGTTACGGTTTTACAAAGGACCATCGAGCTCTAGAAGGGCAAGTGTCCAAAAGCCCGGACATTTTTTTGATCCCGCAGCGTTTTAAGATTTTACAACAATGGTCTTTTTGTCCATTACCACACTGACATAACATGGGGTTCGAGGCCTAAAGTCCACTGTATTACTTAGATGATTAGTACAGTGTTCCTGCAACGGGATTCGAATCTCAAATTTTTTTTTGTGGCCACGCTTTTGTAGCTCGCAAAATATGTCTAACTGTTTAAAGTGTCATGCAGTTGCAACTCAAGTTAGGAATATGTTGTTGATAAAACATTTAAATTTATAAAATAAAATTCAATTGAACAGCTTCGCAAGTGAAAGTATCAGTTATAATATTTTAAGATATAACACAATAGAATAAGAAATTATTAAGGAAATCAAGCTAAATACTAATGTTAAATTACTTTATTTGTTATATATTTACGATGTTTTTTCACTTTCAATTAAACCAAAGTAAATTTCAGGTGAAATAATAGAAATATTGAAATAATGATAAATCAAAATTTTGCTTAATGTGTTATTGTTCTAGCTCATTCCACCCAAAAAGCTTATGCGATGCTGGAAATACGTTCAATTATATAAGCTACGATTTTGGATTTGCACAGCAATTTTAGTTTCAAGACTTCCAGATTCGTTTGTGTGGAAATTATATTGACAAATTTAATTTTGTAATAAGCTGATTAATTAAAGTATGTTACAATTTCCTACACAATGTCTGGAATAAGAGAGGATGTTAAAATTTTTTGCGACACGACTACTATCAGAGAGGTTTCGAGAATTTCAAAGTCTAGAGAAACCTTCCTCAAGTTTATGTGGACGATAGCTTTCCTGTTGTGCGCATCGATGTTCATATTCTTTCTTCATTCCATTGCCTATAAATATCTGAAGTTTTAAACAATATGCCTCCTCCATAGCAAAATCTTGCAATCACCTCATCTGGGCTATACGACATATCCGCCCACTCCTCTCGGTCGGCATGACTGCTGCTCTCGCACGCAGCCTGGTCCTCTCACGCCTTGACTACTGCAACTCCCTCCTGTATGGCGCCTCAGCCTTCATTATCCTCTCCCTTCAGCGCATTCAAAACAAGTTAGCTAAACTTGTTTTCCTAGATCCCAATCTCAACAGCTTCCTGACAACTGCACTGGTTACCTATCCATCACCACATCATTTACAAAATATCTTTGCTCACCTACCGTACCTTAACCATATCCAACCCCCCTTATCTCCATCATCTCATTCGCCACCGTCACATCCCCGATCGCATCCGCTCATCTTCACCAACCGGTTCATAAATCATCCATAGTTAACCGAGGCTTCTCTTATGCCTCGCCCGCCGTCTGGAACAGCCTGCCCCCCATCATCCGGTCACAGTTATTCTTATAATTTTCATGGATGAATATACTAAAATTATCTAATATTACTCTCGATGAGTACTTCTGGCGATGTCTTCAATGTGGCCTCTGACTCTACAATTTCCAACGAAGACAAACTAGCAAAACGGCAGGCAGGAAATGAAATCAACGTCCATGAAGCTTTTAGGATTCAAGTCAAATCAAAGCAAACACAAAAATATTCTCGAATTTCGACCAATAAGTTTATTTTTTTAAACATTAGACCAAATAGAATCCAACATCCACCATTTGGAACAACTCAATTACAACATAGAAGCATGAAAATCTCGCTAGTGATGCTTTTTGGATGTTCACAAAATTTATTTTTTTAAAAGATTAGAAAAAATCCAAAATCCACCTTTCAAAATCACCTAAGCACAGCTTAGAAACACAGAAAGCCTAGTGAGTCAAATCAATGCAGATCAAGACATCACAAAAATGACTAAATTAGAGCAGAGTCAAAACAACACTAACTTCCCAAGAAATTCGTTCATACTTAATGGGTAACAAAACACTGGTCTTATATTTGATGTCACGAAAGCATTTTAAACAAAAATCATGCACAACTTCAAAAGATGAGGAAACATTATCTACAAGTTAAACAATTACTCTACAATTATTAACTAACAAATTCCACTCTGCAAAATGCTTACAATTGCAGCAAAATGTCATATTGTGCGTACTGGTTAGTTCAGGAGCAATGTTTAACTAAAATATCATAAAATATTGGGAATCACTACTAAACTTACATAACTTACATAATAAAAAAATTATCTAATGAATAATTAGTTATTCTCTTGGGTACATTTGATCCAAGCATTAATTTGTCAACCATTGACTGAAGAATTAAAACTTACATATAAATTAATAATAAATTGCAAGATATCCCATAAATTGGCTGTACAAGTGATCATATCTTTAAATTGGAGAAAATTAATAAGAAATATCCCTCTCAAAACTGTCACAAAAATGTGTTTGCCTTGCACACATCATCAAACATAACTGCTTGAAACATGATTGTACCCATCTATGCCCATCTTTTGTGCTAAACAGTGTAATTTCTCATATCCATAATAATGTGCTGTGAAAATAGACTGAAGAATGATATCAATGTAATTCACAAAACACTTTCAACTTCTTTCAAAAGACACGTCAAAGTTAGAATAAAACGATATGGTCCCATCCAATTGAAAATTTTGGTTAAAATTTGTAAAAATGAACCTAACCCGAAACAGGTCATCATTGACATCAACACATAAATACAACCAACAACTGCCCAATCATACCTTAAACGACATGATGCATCGCATGCGTTAGTCATTTAACAAGTTTAAGCACATATAATTAGTTTCATTAAATTGATTTATTTTCATTACATTTGTACATTACTGTTCTTTGAAGTTACGAGAAAATCCTCAGATAATGACAGATCAGAAGACGGCTGATGATTACCAGTGTAAGATCTTTGTGAACTTTCAAATAATCCTTCATCGGAAGACAGCCTCAAGAGGATTTCGACCTGTGTTTAAGCAATGATTTGATAAACAAAATGTTTAAATTAAAGGTTGATATCAAATTGTATACGATCTAAAAAATCTAATAACATAATGCCTATTTTATACTTTATTAATTGGTAAATAACACCAATGTCTTGAAGAACAAGCTAGACATATTTTCTTAACTATTCATAAAAAATATTTCAAAATGTTTTGAACAAATAATCAAATTATATTGCATTCGTGTGAATTACAACAGCTTTAATACTTAAATAAATAAAATTTATCAAATATTAATATCGAATTGTAGTTTGATACTCACTTCTGCACTCCTTGCCTTCTGACAAGAAGATTAAAGAGGAATGGCCAAATGAGGATGTACAAGATGTGCACAACATAGTACATGGAGTGGTACACCTGGATCAATTGCAAAGGTGGTGATTCCAATGCTTTATATTGTCTGACATTATTATTAAATGATGAATATTAATTCCTAACTAAAACTCACAGGCATGTATCTAGGATAGGTGAAGAGGCAGAAACCGATGAGGGCATAACCGAGAATGAACTGGACATGAACCTTCTTGACAATCCACAACAACAGCCAACCTCCCGGTAACCGGTTCATGACGTCCACCACCCTTGCAGTGATTGGCAAAGAGGAGGCCTTAATGGTAAAATGTGAGATGTAACTTATCAACCAATGATTCTAACAAATGTTTTCTTCGTAAGATAGGTCCATTAAACTTTAATGGATGAATATACAAAAACAACAATGCATAAGATAAGACCTCAATGAGCAACATCAAGAATAGATTAATAAAATTAATATTAAATTATTATAATAAATAATAAATAATTAAAATGATAACATAGCACAATTATACACAATCAACCTCAATCGATTGCACAAATGCCTAATGCAAAGAAGTTGATAATCATAATCAGCACCTCTCTTTCGAACTTGATGAGGAAGAATTCGAGGAAAAAGTTGGTGAAGTATCCTGAGTACAATCCGTGCCAGAGAGCCAGGAAGCCGAGAGTGGCGATCTGAGAGATGTCCTTATTTCCGAGGAACTTGAGTCTCTTGAAGACGTATCTTGTAGAACAAATAATTATAAACATAATTAAGTTATTAATGTATTAGTAACTGATTTATTCCTATGCTGACCTATAAATACTGTTATGTTATGAATATTGTTTGGTTGAGAACTCTAAATGTGTCTATACAAATTGTGAGATAATTAATCTTTACAAATTAGCTAATAATAATATTATTATCGGTATCAATAAAACAATAATAATAGTATATAATAACAACAACAACATTGATCAACAGCAACAAATCCTACTTTCCCATCCACTTGTTTGTATTGATGTTGAAGGAGTTGACGAGTTGTTGGCAGGTGGAAGCTGTTTCGTAGTTCCAGAGGTCAACATTGGCACATCCATCCCACTTGACGTCTCCAGCTTCGTTCTTGCCGTTGTGAGTCAATCCCGTCAAAATGCAAGCACCCTCCTGAGGAGACAAATCAATCAAAAGGCATTATGTGAAAATATTTCACGAAAAGAACCATGCATAAGAAAGCAGAACAATAGTTTAATAACAGAATGTAAATTTTATAATGGGCAGGATTATTATCATTTGAGATTTGTGAGGTATGACTGAATAGAAACTTTGCTGTGACTCAAAGCTTAAGCATGAATGGTGCTCTTTCAAAAGTTATTTTAAGAATCCAATGTTAGGTTATTTTTTAAAGAACATAGGCCTGATTGATATTGAAAATTTATACATTTCATCCAAAAAACATTATTTACTTGCTAAGTACAAAATAATTACTAATAATGTTAATATTTTTATCTAGAATGCTTCAAGCTCCAAAAACTTACATTGCAGAGTTACAACAAAGAATCAATTACAAAGACTTACAGTGATCAGCCAGCATCCCACATATTTGTACAGCATCACCTTCGACCAGATGACCACAAATAGGCAGATACTCCAGAAAGATGATGTCTGTGGAATAAAAAACAAAAAGCAAGGATAAAATTCATAACCATTTAATGTCTTAATAAAATGAATATTGTGTTTATTTAGTGAAAAGATGAAACATGTACTTAGTGCTGCAGAAACTTTTAGAGTTGTGTTTTAAGGTAGAAACGATGGCTTGAATTGTTAAATTTGAAATGGAAATAATTTAAGCTCTTCCTAACTTCTCAATGTCTTAAGATCCTCTCTCCTGAATGCATTAATCATTAAAATGCTATAATCCCATGTAGTCATAACCAATGCCAGGCATCATTCAAATGATAACAATGTTGATGAAATTCAACATTAATTTAGCATTTAATTAAATGCATCTCAATGACCGTCTTAACGATTAAATTGCAACAAATTTCAAAGCGATAATTAATTAGAACTGACCAAAAGTTGTTCGGAAAGGAACATGGCATCGGGGAAGAATTGATTTAAAACCTGGTACGTGGAGATACACAGGAGGCCAAGTAACAACTTCTGCAATCCAGCCTTGATGCTTGATGTTGACAACAACAACAACAACAATGATTAAATGATTTAGTTGTAGTAAATTCTTTGTCAAGACAGGCGAGAAGCGAATTCTCTTTCAGCTGAATTACTATTACATACTGTTACTATTATACATACTCACCTATCAGGAGGTGACCTGTCATCTGTGAGGAAATGTCCATTCACAAAACTCAAATACCTTTTCATTGAGAACTGAAATATTTCACAAATTAATGATATTAAATTGAAAACAAGTTGTTTTCATTCAGTGGGATAAATATTTCTTTGCAAAACAACAACATCCTGAGAGAGAAGTTATGCCTTCAGTTGTTCAGACAGAATACATAAGTGATTTATAAAATAATTTATTGAACAGTAATGTAATGTTATTTGAGGCATTTTGAAAAGTTTATTTTTAATGCTAAAATCATGATATTATTTAATAATATTATTTTGCAAGAATATTTATACTAATACTTGACAAATTACATAATAACAATGCAGTAATAATTGAATTACGATGCAACAAAGTTAACAACACAAACACAACTCTTAAATCACCTGTGGACCAACAAGGAAGCCGCCAAAGAAATAGGTGTACCCACAGGTCTCGAGGAGAGAAGGTCGACTCCTCAGGAAAGATTCCTTCTGCTCGGCACTTAATTTCTCCTTAATTAATGACGTTCAATATTATTATTAACTGCACTGGTAAATATCATTCCATTATTATTCAAATGGATCGATTGATAATTAAATCAGATATTCTGTTGCAAGTCATTAATTGAAGTGTTATTATGTTAATAGATTTGATTTTTATCAGTTTGAATATATCATTAGAGAATGAATTAATTAGGAGTCAAATGAAACACCAAATAGAATTTAACATGTATTAATTACATCATTATGATCATTATCATTGTTACATAATCAATTAATGAGTGGTTCTTCAAATGGCTTGTCGACCACAATTGAATCAATTAAATACAAAATAACATTTATCTACACATTTGACAAATATACAAAGATATATGTAAAATAAAATAAGAACAATAATGATAACAAACAATTAAGACAAGAAAAGCAAGATCTCAGCACATCGTGGAGAGAATTGATAATGCATTTAAATTTTGTGACTATAAAAATGTTTAAGAATAAATTATGATCATTTTTCTCTTACAACCATTGAAATGCATCATACATGTTGCTCCATGATCAAAGCAAGCATTCAAAGCTCAGAAAATGGCTTTTGTTATTTTGTTTATTTGTATCCAACTGAAGTTATGGTGATAAAGTTGCTTTTGAAACTAAACTATTAAACGTAAAAGAGAAGTAAGTATCAGTTTTGCCTTTTCAATTAAAAAAACTAACTTGTAACCTTAAATTTGACAAACTATTTAGATTGTCCCTCATTAATTAAATAAATTTATTTATTTCCAAGCTGGTTACAATTTTCTATGAAATCTTCACAAAAGAATCTCCATTTCAAATTAATTCAAATTTGGTTTCGACGGGTATATTATTTTAAGGATTAAAAATAATGAACGTTGATAACTTTTGTAAATACAATAAATAATAAAGACAAAATAATATTAGTGATCAACCTCCTGGAGCTGTCCATCAAAGACATCCAAAACAAGACCAATGAGCCTTAAGCACAGGACACAGTGGGGTGTTGTCCACTTTATCAGGTAATTCTCAGACATTGTCCAATAGTATCCAAGGCAGAGGTAACCCTAATAAAATCCAAGTGTTAAAGTATTTAGATAATTTCATAGAAGTGGATTGCAGCATTGGTTCAAATTAATCATAACAGAGAATTTTCAATGAGAAAACACTTAGAATATTTGCGATTAAATCCACATTAACCAGGTCATTAAAATGTGTAAAGAAAATATTATTATTAAAACAAAATATTATTGTATCAATTAACATTAACCCTTCTTGACATAATTAAAATCATTACCAACTCAAAAACAAAGTATATTTTCACTTAAGTTCTGTTTAATTTATTATCATTACTATTAACAATGCAGTGTCATTATCATTAATATTAATAAATGTGTTTGAATAGAAACTTTTGAATGGGATTTTGAATTGTATAGAAATTGTATAGCCAAAGGCTAGTTGAATGGGCCATGTTTCACATCCAATTAGGATACAAAAACACAATCAATATGTTGTCTGAATGCAAATTAAGATCAATTTTTGTTATGTAAGATAATTAACATTTTAGTTAATTAACATCTAATAATGACTTGGAGATGCTCATGTTAGAGTTTGGCTATCAACACCCAAAATAGAATTTAAGATAATATCAAATAATAAACAAACTTAAGGGTGACTTCATGATTCAGAACTAATTTGTTTTTATGTGTATTTATCATTCCTAAAGTCATTCAAACATGCAGCAATCATTTTAAAACAAACATTTGTGATTTATGAGTTACAAAAAATCAGTTACCATATTTATCACAAATGCCAAGACAACAGATGTCACAGTACCGCCAGCAGTCATTAGAAGAAGATGTATCAACAGAATGTTTATCACAGAGTGAATGGTATGCCATCCTTCCAACAAAGTAAAGATCATGATCCATGATTATGTAGCATAGTTTTAATGAATTACAAATCAGAATAATAAGCTCCTAAAAGAACTCATGACAGAATTTAGTCAACTAACCAAAGTTAAAATAGCAGAGCCACAATCCACAGACAGTAAAAAACAAATGTTGCATTTTTGGCGCTTTCCCCAGGAAACATCTTCGGTACAGAAAAGCCAAGGGATAACCTTATAATAGAATATTACAATAATATAATCAAGTATTAATTGACATAAATAAAACCTAAACACATTTCATTTTATAAATTTGCACCAAGTCACCAAGGTTAAAATCCATGCCACATGCCTATTACTTACAAAAATAAAATAAACTTACCCAAAAGAAGAGAAATTACAATCCTAACTGCACCGTCGGTCGCTTGGAGGGTATCAGCAATTTGAATTACATATTTAAGTGCCACATTTTCATCCACTAAAGCGGCTTCCCCCATAGTTTTGGTTTGTCACTGAATCAATCTGCCGGTGGCTCACAGCAACATCAGGTCATGCCCGAGTCAGTCGATGACCGAGTAAGCACACTTATTAATTTTAATGTAGTTAAAAATTAAATTTACGAATAAATAAAATTTAGATTGTTTAAATATTAAGACAATAAAAACAATTAAACACAAGATAACGCTATAATAAATATACAAATTATTTAACTTGAGTTTAAAAAGTTAAATTTTAAATTATAAAGTTAATATAATTTTAAAATATTATTAACCAAAATGCTTTACTCTTTTTTCGTGTGGCTCGTATTGGATGTGCGGGGTAATGTAAGTATTGTATTTCGCTATGGATTTAGCAGATGAGGAGACGTCCAATCACAGATTGTTAGAGACGAACTCGTTCAATAAGGAGGTGGCATCAACTTACAACGTAAGTCACTCATTTAATTGTGTCTACTGTGGTCTCTTAGCGATATTTCTTTCGATAGAATCACAAGCTTCATGCAGAGTTGAAGCTTTAACTTATAATAGTTAGGGGCAAACCTTTTTAGTCAGCTACTTTAGTCTGCCCAGTTAGGCGTTCCTTGCTTCGGTACCTTCTAGTAGTACCGATGATACATCTTCCTTCATCCTCCGAGGGGTTGACTCTGCGTCAAACATGAAGAAAACGTCACTATACCTTCAAAGGATTTCTCCTTCTAAGTGCGGACATTTAATTACACAGGATAGACTAAAAAATAGTGTTACATTGTTGTGCTTAACCTATCACAATATTTCCCCCAAAATACATATAAGCAATGCTTATTTTCTTTTACAACAACCAAGCCTGTTCTCTTGGAGCCTATTGCTAACACCTTGTCTAATTGGAAAACAAATGAATGGGAAGGTGGACTTTAGCAACCTTGACTTAATGTCTGTCCAGTTCCATTCTTTTGGTTATTAAGAATTGTAAGATTTCTGGTGGAGGATATGATATTCTGTACCTGTAATATCAGTTTGTCATATTGTTTGTCAAAATGAGTAATTTAAGGTGTAATAATTTGTAAGGTTGTATATGCATATTTAAGTAATCCATGAAAATAACAACCAAATTACTGACAAATCATGTTTTGAATTTTTTTTATGGATCATTTTTAAGGATGGCTATCGTGATGGTTTGTCAGCAGGCTCCACCAAGGGTTTCCTTGATGAATTTGAGAGAGGTTTCAATTCATCTTTTGCAATTTTGATGAAGTTATTCCAGTTGAACTTTATGGCAGAGTAAGATCTCTTGATTTCTTCTGTTTTAATTAGATTATAGTTTTGAATGAACTGAACAATTTCTATCAGATGTTAAAGTTAACAGAAAATAATTAACATGTTAGTTGATGTAAATGCTTTTGGTTTTATGCAGTCGATGTCTTCGACACTTTAAAAACGTCACACTGTCTCAAAGTGAAAAGAACATTTTGAATAGAATCCATGAAATATCAATTTTGGTAAACAAAGCAGCAACATCTAATTTCATCAAGATGTCCCGAACCATCGAAACGAACCATGGAAATGCTCAAATGCCCAGGCCAGATCAAGTATCAGAACTGAAATTATTTGAGGATGGAGAGGCAATTTCACAACAGAATTTATACAAAGATCTGCAACGCATATACGATTATCTCGACGATCGTAAATGTTGGAGCTGTCTGCAGAATACTCAGATAAATGAAATTCTTTTTTTGATAAAAGAAATAGTTGCTCCAGTCGAGCAGTTTAACAAGATGACCCTGTAAACATCCACTGACTTCTGAGCATTGTGCTTTATTTTTTTTATTATTGTGACTAAAAACCTGAAATGACTTGTTTAATAAATGTATGATAACATACTTATGAGTTTTTTGGGGTTCAATAGTTGCTCTAGCTTTACACATGTATTAAAAATATTATCAATGTAAATGACTTTTTTCATTCTTATTGCTGCCTCAGGTACTGAATAGTTAATAGGTAGCAAATAAGTATGCTGAGATGTGACAGTTGAAATTTTTCTGGTTGTTCAGCTGCTGTGAGGGTGCAAACAAATCCATCTCATAGGAATGATTGTTTGTATTGATTAATCATGAGGCGATGTTTGGTTGGAAACTGTGATCATCAATATTCATTGTGTCACAGTCTTTTAATGACAGAATAAGTGCATCTTTTAAACATTTTCTTTCAGCCTCTTGAGATTTCCAAAAATTTTAATTTCTATAATTCTGTTTAAATTCAGCATTATTATTACCATTATTAGACATCATTATCAACATTATTATTATAGTTTATAAATATGTGCTTTTGCTTTATATTCTGGTGAAATTCATTTTGCATATTTTTTTAAGTACCTAAGGAACAACAACTTCGCAACAATTAAGGCAAACAATTGATAACACTGCAAAAGAATTTTTTTTAATTATTAAATATGTCACTGATTGCATGGTTATTGTCCAAATTTCCATTTGTTTAAATTGATCAGAAACTGTCGATTAAAGTGATTTATAAACATTCATAAACTAAATGATATAATTCAGCAACATGCATTAATATCATCTTAGAATAAATATTCATTTTTATGTTTCAAGCAAATGTTCAGTAGATCTCTTCATCATTACAAATTCCAAAGCTCCATATTTATAAGGAGCATAACAAAATAAAATGCCAAATGGAGACTTATTGAAGTTGAAAAGCTTTTTATCGCAAGTACATTACCAACAGGAATAGCATTTGGAACTGCATTGAGATTATTAGGATAAATAAGACCCCGAATTACTTTATTATGTTATAATCATTACAATTCCTCTTGTAATCACATTTTATATATCAATTAACGTTTAGCATTTTTTTTAGCTTAGCTTATGTTACAAATTGTTAACAGTTTGTTTTTTTATGAATTTTTAAAGAAACATATGAAAAAAAGTAATGTTGACAGTTAAGAACATGTTAGACACAGATCATAATCTAGAACTGTAGCGTTAGAAGGAAGATAAGTTTGATGTTGACAGCTGATGCACTCAAGATTATTACACAAGGGTTAGATCAAATGAACTCATTCAATTTTGAAAAATTTTCTAAAATTCAAAGTATTTCAGAAAAACTTTATAATTTGATGCAATAAACAGTGATCTATATAATGGAAAAATACAAAATATTGGTTAGACATGACATAATATCTTATTTCTAGAATTTTGATTTTTTCGAACATAGGCCACACATAATGAGTCATAACCAATGTTATAGATGAGAGCGATAATACTAGAGGATTTGTTTGCCTAAGATTAACCTATTTAATAATATGACTATTAATTTTTGGAGTGGTTCATAGTTTTTAAGGAATGCAGCTCAAAACATGAAAAATTTTTGTAAAAATTCCACTTTTTGAAATTACATATTTTGAAAATTAAACATATTAAATCAATTACTTTGTTAATTTGTTTATACTATCATGGTGAAAAAAATCAAAATTTGAAAGGTAAAAATGGCAATATCTACTAAAATACTGGTCGTATCTAATCAATATTTTATATTTCCCCATATCAGAATATAGAATTTTTTGATATAATTTAGTGGGAGGTGTTTTCTGAGTTCATTTGATCTGACGGCAATTGATAAAAAATGATGACAGCTTTTGAAATGATCCAATTTACTAACAGTGGAGGTACGCGATGCCTTGTGGTTTGTCAAATATCAAGGACTTGAACACCTGAACTGGTTCTTCTGTATCTGATCTTTTCATTTTTCTGATGATACTTCACGAACATGTTTTACATTAGAAAGTTATAAGATATACACTTTTTAAGAAATATATGAATCACAAATTCATCAACTAAGCTGGTGTAAAACAATGTCAAAGCACAATTTCACAATATATTGCTTATATAATGTATGACCAGTGGTTTAGCTAGTGGGGATTGTCGCCGAAACCTCTGAACAAAATCATTAAGATTAAGATTAATCTATTACACCTGTTCTACTTGTCAATGATAACTGATTACAGTTGTTTACCTTTCATCTTTCTCTATGTAATAGATGTCTGAAAGAGTTAGGGCAATATCTAAAATCTTCTGATTTGCATTTTTAACTGTTTCTAATGTGACTTTGTCAGAATCAATATTTCCCTTCTTTAAATCATTAGATTCCGTTATGGCAAATATTTCGTTAGCTGGAAATTAATGAATAAAAACAGACTTCATTTTATTTTGAAAACTTAAAACTAACTCACTTAAAAAATCAATTTCCACCTTTATAACATGTTCTGAAATTGTTACCAATTTCACCGTAGAGTTTGGATAAATATCTTGAAAGCCTAACTGATTGGATTTATATGGATCACATGATCCTTCCAAAAAGTATAAGACGCTAAAAGATAGAAACCATTAAACGTTTCTGCACAAAAATCTCAATTTTAATTAGCTATTAAAGAGCATTATTTTGAAATTTTAAAGACATTATTAAAATTTAGCAAATTTATTAATTCCCAATTAATTTTTACTATTTAACAGCATTTAATAGGAGATTGAAACGGCAAGATGTTGTCTTAGAGTTGATTGGGGATAAGTCACGGGTTCTTCCATCGAAAATGGCAATATATCCTTGCTTTGCCGCCACATAAAAAGTGTTCTGCTTTAAGCCCGGCGCAACACCACAAATACTGACTCCTCCAACTCAAAAAAAAAAAAAATCATGTTTGAAAATCTCTTAAAAATGTAAATAAAAGCTTTTAAATATCTACACGGTTCGGTTAGGTCTACAGTTCCAAAAAAAGTAGCATTTCCTTTCTTTCTGTAATATCCTACAACTTCACTACTGCAGCTTCCATAAACGGAATCAAAACCATTATTATAAGTTTTGGCACGTATGAACTGAATAGTATTAGTCATATTGTGCTTTTCACCGAAGCGTTTTGTCCCATCTTTTTCGGTCAAATGATAAGTGTTCTTTAAGTCCACAATAATGAAGCTCATTTCAAATTCTTATGAAAAATTAGACGAAAATTGATACTGGTGAAATTTTACAGTTTTTATAAATGTTTCAAAATCTAAATGTCACAATTCTAACTAGTGAATTCAATAACTGAAATAAGTATTTTAATAATATTATGATAAAATATCTCCATAACGTTACTTTGTGTTCTTGTTGATGAAAGAAACACGAAAAGTATTGCGAAGCAAAATTTCATGGCTCAGATTACGCCAATATTTAAAAATGCAGTTACAAAATGTTACATTAACAACAAACGCAGTTGCAGATAATGCATTATCGTTGATGATGAAAACTCTTAAGCATTATTGTATTATATGATTGCAGTCATTGTATTTCAGCATTTAGAACTAAGTGACGTAGTCCAAAAGTACGTATTATTTACGATGTGCTTTTTCGAAATTGCTATTAAAAGATTAACTTTTATATTCGTGTTACACTCAGACTAACTAACTTAAACAGTAATTTGAATATTATGTCATGAATTATGCTTCAAATGTGTCAAGGCGGAAAATGTATTGATTTCACTTTACTTAATCAATGACGAAATTATTGAGTTCAAAATCTGTATATTTTTAATTGATAATCGTTTGTATCCAGGCATGACAATTTTCTTTTATTTATTTGTAGTTCATAGGAGGTCACAGGGCTTTCAACCGCTTATATGACCAAATAAATTATTTGAGCAACATGGTCAGACCACAAAAAGTTACTGATATTTGATGATTATGTGTATCTCTAGTTTTTTAAATTGCACGAATTATGTATGAGTTCAGCAAATTTGATAATTAGGTAAATTTGTGTCAGTACATTGCATTCTAAAAATTCAAAAAAATGTAATCATTAATTTGGTGGGACGCAATCCACTGCAAAAGCGCACATTCCTAAGACATCCAGCAAATGTTTTATTTGCTTAAATTAGTCAGAAATTACATTAAGTTTGAATTAGAAACAGCCATAAACTAAACGAAATAATTCAGCAACAAATGGTTTCATTTCAAAATATTCAGTAGACCACAGCATCTTCGTTACAAACTCCAAAGCTCCATATTGACGAGAAGCATAACGAAATGAAGTTTTATTGAAGCCGAGAAGCCTTCACCTTTACCATCTGGAATTGCATTACATGTAACAAATTAAGGTCTTAAACACTTATTTGAATAGATTGGTTATTAATAAATACTGTCACAAATTACTCCATTATAACTCGTTTTTAACTATTTATTAATTATAAGTATTTAACATTTTCTTCGTCAAATAAATATTGTTGTAAACTTAGAAATTAATTAAGTTTATATTGCTAAAATAATTAAATTTATATTTAATTATATTTGGTATCTTTGTCGGGCACGTGGTATCTAATATTTCTACAGAAAAGCATTCTCGATATTCACCTGACATTCAGCGAGAATCCAAACTTAGAAGCCCAAATATCCATTTGCATCTTCTAAGTACCTCAATTCCTTAAACTCTTACCTTCGATTATTCAGTTCCGTTAACTGAATACTTGCTTAATAAATACTCTAAAACTTACTAGTTCCCGGACCCCAGTTCCTTTCATTGGTGTCAGGAGTGGGATTTCCAAGGGCCATTGTGATTGTCAAGAAACCTTTGGGATTCGGAATCTGGTAACGTTGGGAGCGGTGAAGGTGAAAGCAAGTAAGATCGAAGGATAAACTGAGTGGAATCAAAAATGTTCAGTATCAAGGTATTGGAAGAGTTAAATGTTTTCGAATTGAAGCGAGAACTCAGGGTAAGAAAGTTGGACCCTACAGGGAAGAAGGAACTTCTAGAACGTATTGAGACTTGGATCATCGACAATGGTTATGATGTAGACGATTACGGATTTGAAGACCATGGCTGTATACAGTTGATGGCCGGGCTTGGTGCCGACTTAAACGAACAGCAGCGAGTGATGAATTTCTTGACAGAAGAGGAAACTAGAATCAAGAAATTAAAAAGCGTCCCAAGCAAAACTATCAAAGAATCTTCGACTCCTGAAATGGAGCGTCAAAAGAAGATAACTGAGGTTTCCTTCGACAAAGCTGCCACTAGCTATCAACCGGAGGAGCTTTCCATAAGGGAGGACAACGGTGAGCTGAAGGAGAGTTTCGCAAACTCCAAAGAAGTCACGCCAGTGTCCGATGAGCCAGTTCCGTGCACGATTGCCCCGTTGGTGTCGGTTGTGGAGAGAACCGAAGAAATAACTGAAGGGGGGACTTTGGGAGAGACCAGAGTGGAGCCTCCTCGCGTTGAGGAATCAGTGAAGGAACTGGACCCGGAAAACAGTGGCGAGCGATTTGAGTTGGAGGTGGCCGAATTCGATTCAGTGGTAGATGTCATGGAGATCGGGGCTGCGGATGTCATTGTAACTGAGTGGAGATGTTGGCGGTGAGGTACTCGGCGGTCGTGAGTTCATGGTTGAAAAGGTTGGATCAATGTCTGAGGAGTTCATTTGTAGAGTTCTCAGCCATGGCGTGCTTTCTGGCCGTCGGAGGTCGTCGGAGACTCGACGCCAGCATTTAATACTGTTGTTCGTCTTGCTGATCTTTTTCATCAAGCGTTTTTATGGAGATACGGGAGGAGGACGGCTTTGCATTGAAACGATGGCGGTACATGGACACCATGTTAGAGATTGTGTCCCGAAAATGAAGTGAAAATGAAGGTGGCACTCATCCGCCGACTGGCGAAGTACCACGGGGAGCAGTCTGTTCGGGATGTTGTAATGTTGTAAACTTAGAAATTAATTAAGTTTATATTGCTAAAATAATTAAATTTATATTTAATTATATTTGGTATCTTTATCGGGCACGTGGTATCTAATATTTCTACAGAAAAGCATTCTCGATAATCACCTGACATTCAGCGAGAATCCAAACAACTTAGAAGCCCAAATATCCATTTGCATCTTCTAAGTACCTCAATTCCTTAAACTCTTACCTTCGATTATTCAGTTCCGTTAACTGAATACTTGCTTAATAAACTTACTCTAAAACTTACTAGTTCCCGGACCCCAGGTCATTTCAATATTCATTTCTGAATATTCAGTAGACAACAATTCAGTAGCATCATCTCTTGCAAATTCCAAAGCTCCAGATTAACGAGGAGCATAGCGAAATAAAATGCTAAATGAAACCGAAAAACCATTACCTGGATCTTTTTCTTCTCGAACTGCATTGAAATGTAACAAGTTAAGATGGAAAACACTTGTTTCAGTAGATTTCTAATTAATAAATAAGACTCAAACTTATTTGATTATAATTCGTTTTAAAATTATTTATTATTTATCAGTAATTACATAACATTTCCTGCAATGTAGCGTTTATATATATGCTAAGGATATAATTGAAGATTGTATTAGAAGATTTTATATAACAGGTGAAGAAGTAATGCTACGGTTAAGACCAGTTTATTTTGCTGAGGAGAACCATATCTTATAAATTAGAACAGGAGCCTCCTAATATTTTCAATTTTTGGCCATATTGCTAAATGCGGGGTTAGAAAACTTAGAGTCACATCCTCAAGCTGCATTCTGAAGACCCCTGATCAAGAACTGCAGCAGAATGTAGAATGGAAAATCATTATGAAATTGGTTTGACAAACAACGGAGCTGCTCGCAGGTTTGTTATATATGATAACTGCTAAAAAAAAATTGAAATTATGATATAATCTGATTTACTAACAGATGTATGAGATGCCTTGTGGATTGTCGAATGTAACGGACTTGAACACCTGAACTGGTTCTTCTGTATCTGATCTTTTCATTTTTCTGATGATACTTCACGAACATGTTTTACATTAGAAAGTTATAAGATATACACTTTTTAAGAAATATATGAATCACAAATTCATCAACTAAGCTGGTATAAAACAATGTCAAAGCACAATTTCACAATATATTGCTTATATAATATATGGCCAGTGGTTTAGCTAGTGGGGATTGTCGCCGAAACCTCTGAACAAAATCATTAAGATTAAGATTAATCTATTAGACCTATTCTACTTGTCAATGATAACTGATTACAGTTGTTTACCTTTCATCTTTCTCTATGTAATAGATGTCTGAAGGTGTTAGGGTAATATCTAAAATCTTCTGTTTTGCATTTTTAACTGTTTCTAATGTGACTTTGTCGGAATCAATATTTCCCTTCTTTAAATCATTAGATTCCGTTATGGCAAATATTTCGTTAGCTGAAAATTAATGAATAAAAACAGACTTCATTTTATTTTGAAAACTTAAAACTAACTTTTAATATTAATAATATTAATAATAATAATATTAATAATAATTTTAAAAAAAACAATGTTATAATCAAATAATAAATAAATACAAAATAAAAAAAAAAATTAAACAATAAATAATGATGAAGCTGATTGTAAAAATAACAATAACAATAAGCTGAAAATTAATGAATAAAAACAGACTTCATTTTATTTTGAAAACTTAAAACTAACTCACTTAAAAAATCAATTTCCACCTTTATAACATGTTCTGAAATTGTTACCAATTTCACGGTAGAGTTTTGTTTAATATCTTGAAAGCCTAACTGATTGGATTTATATGGATCACATGATCCTTCCAAAAAGTATAAGACTCTAAAAGATAAAAATCTATAGATGTTTCTCAACTTTTGTACTTCATTTATACAGCGCCATATAATAACGTTAGAGGCGCTTCTTTGTAACCATTTCCTTCCCAAGGTCGCATGTGGCAATGCAGACTGTTTTGATCACGACACATTACGACTGTTGTCATTACCGCCGTATGCAGAAACGCCAACGAAACTTAATTTTCATTTAATATACAAAAAATGTGTTTCAACATTTCAAAGACATTATTATTGCTGTTTTTATGATATTATTAATATTATTTCACAAGCCACCACAGCCATAACGGCCGGAAAGTCAACGGCGCCAGGTCTCAACCAGAGTCCAGAGGCAGCCACAAACAGAAAAAAAAAAAAAGAACGGGAGAAAAACACAAAAAAAGAAAACAAACTAATTCTATCAATTTCCAGTATCATCCCAAAATTTTTCTTAATATATGGCATGTTCCGTACAGGGCAATCTTTTGGATCTCAGGTTGACTTGGTTTTCCAGGCAGCATATCTAACTCTTTCTTTAAATTTTCCCCAGTTGTCCCCAGGGCTCCCACCACAACCGGTATCGTTCGGACTTCCACATTCCACATTCTTGCAATTTCAATTTGTAAGTCTTTATATTTCAGAATTTTTTCATTTATTTTCTTTAGAACATTTTCGTCGTCAGGTATGGAGATTTCAATTAGCAGGCAGTGTCTTTTCTTTCTATTTAGGTATATTATATCTAGTCTATTGGCTTGAATTTTTCTATCTGTTACAACACCTTGGTCCCACATTATTGTTATTTTGTCAGTTCTCACCACAGGTTCAGGCACATGCAAATAATATTTTTCATTTACATGGAGTTCTGTATTTTTGCAAATTTTCCAATGGATGTATGCCGCTACTCTATCATGTCTTTCGGTGTATTCTCTTGGTGCTAGTACTTGGCATCCCGAGATAACGTGACTGATGCTTTCTATTGCTTTGTGGCACATCCTGCATGTACTGCTTACGTTTTGTTTCAGGATGTGTTTTTGGTAGTATCTTGTCTTCAACACTTGATCCTGTGCCGCAATGATTAGGCTCTCCGTTTCCCCTTTCATTTTACCTCTGTTGAGCCATGCAACCGACATTTCTTTACTCAATCCTGACTTTTCTATGTTTCTGAAAAACTGTCCGTGCAGGGGCTTCCTCTTTATGTCTTCCAACTTTTCCATTTCTATCTTTTTCTTAAATTCATCAGTGATTTTTATATCCATGCAGTTCCTCAGTGCATATCTATTTTAATTTTGTTTGCTTCCTTTGTCACCGAGTATTTGTTTTTGAGGCTGTCATCCAGTCTAACTAATTGAATGAGTTTACTGGTATCTCTGTCTATGTATTCCGAGAGGCCCAATATTGACTGTTGATAGACCATTGCTACTTCGAGGAGCCCTCTGCCGCCATTCCTTCTTTTAACGTATAACCTCTGCACGTCAGCTCTGGGATGGTGCATTTTATAAATCGTGAGAATTTTCCTTGTTTTTCTGTCAATTTTTTCAATTTCCGATTTTAACCAATAAACCACTCCGAAGCCATAGGCGAGAATTGGTGTTGCCAAACTGTTGATAGCAGTGATTTTATTTTGTGAGTTAAGTAGAGTGGCCAGAACTGTCCTCAATCTCCTGAAGTATTCTTTTCTTTGCATTTTGTTTCATCAGCTTGTCATTTATGCCACTTTTTTTCATCCATCCCAAGGTATTTGTAGTATTCATCGATCTCCAGTGATCTAATTTGCGGAGGGGTTGAGAGCTGGATGCTCCTTCCGTGTATGACTTTTCCTTGTTTTATTTCTATCGTGGCGCATTTCTCAATTCCAAATTTCATTTGGATGTCATTACTAAAGTCTTCAACGATTTTCATACTCTCCTCCATCTGTTCGTGACTTTTTGTAAATAATTTTAGGTCATCCATATATAACAGGTGACTTATTTGCTGCTCATGTATTGTGTAGCCTGCTCCGGTTTTCCTGAGGGAATTTGACAATGGTATCAGGGTCATGCAAAACAGCAACGGTGACAACGAATCTCCCTGGAATATTCCTCGTTTAACAGAAATTTTTCCTGTTTTTAAGCACCCGTCTTTAACCGTTAACATCATACTAGTTTTCCATTTAAGCATTGACTGATGAATGAAACTTCTAGTTACATCATTAATCTTATATATTTCTAAAGTTTGCTTAATCAACGAATGGGGGATGCTATCAAAAGCTTTTTTATAATCTATCCATGCGATACATAAATCTTTTTTGAATTTCTTTGCATGGTGCACCACCATCTGACTTATAAGTAATTGGTCCTTGCATCCTCGACTTTTTTTCTTGCACCCTTATTGTTCTTCTGGAAGAATGTTATTTTTGTCAAGATGGCAGTAAATTCTCTCTGCTGTCAGCGAAGTCAGAATTTTGTACATTGTTGGTAAACAAGTTATAGGTCTGTAATTCTTCGGTTGTGTTGTGTCTTGAGTCTTTGGTAAGGAAGGTGGTTCCCTCCGTTAACCAGTCGGGCATACTTCTTGGATTTTTCATTATTTCGTTGTACCCACTCACTAGTCGACCGTGAAGCGACACCAAGTATTTCAACCAGAAGTTTTGTACCTTGTCTATACCTGGGGACTTCCAATTTTGTGCACCTGCAATTGTTTTCTTCAGTTCCAATTCGTCTATATCTTTCCATGTATCTGTCTGCAAATTTTTTTGGGCCAATTCTTCCTTTCGAATCCACTCCGCCTGGTAATTGTGTCTGACTTCCTTTTCCAGTATTTCTTTCCAAAACTTTTCCATTTCCACGGATCTGGTGGTTTCTGCACTCGAATCTGACATTTATTGGTTTCTCTATAAAATCTCTTTTGATCTTCGTTGAACAATCTATTTTGTTGGTATTGTGTACTACGTTTGCTGTATCTTCTTAATCTCTGTGCCTTGGCTTGCAATTTCATTCTGATGTTATTCTCAAGCTCATCAATTTGATTCAGACCCATGTTTGATTTTTTACATATGTTTTTACATATTTATTATTATTATTATTATTATTATTATTATTATTATTATTATTATTATTATTATTATTATTATATTATTATTATTATTATTATTATTATTATTATTATTATTATTATTATTATTATTATTATTATATTATTATTATTATTATTAATTATTATTATTATTATTATTATTATTATATTATTATTATTATTATTATTATCGTTTTGTGTTGTTATAATTTATCCAATTGCTTAATTCCGAAGAAATATTTTACTTTTTAACAGCATTTAATAGGATATTGAAACGGCAATCGGTTTCATTCACGTTGATGAGTGTCATACGTTTGACTTCATTAAAGAAGATAATAATTCCCGTTTGTACCGTCGCATAAATCGTGTTCTGTATAAAGCCTGGCGTAACACCGCAAAAAATGTTTACATCTGTTCAGCAACAAATAAATGATACCTGAAATTATCTCTTAAAAATAAAACATTTAAATACCAACTTATTATAGATAGACTTCCAAATAATGTATTACTTCCTTCCTGTCTGTAATATCCAACAGATTTACTACAACTTCCATAATAGACATCGAAGCCATTATTGAAAGATCTGGCTTGTAAGAAATGTATAGGCTTTGTGAAATTGTGTTCCTTATCGAATAATTTTATTTCATTAGATGCAGTCAAATGACAAACGTTCTTCGAGTCCACAATAACGAAACTACTTTCCAATTCTGGAACATAGAAAGGTCTTGGTAGAATTTTGCTATGTTTTCCAACGGTTCAAAATCAAAATTCTGAGTTTCACAATTCTAACTTGTAAATTTACATTATTTGAATGATAAAACAAGAAAATATTTCTAAATATTACTTTGTGTTCTTGATGAAAGAAACACGAAAAGTATTGCGAAACAAAATTTCATGGCTCTGATCCCGCAAATAACCAAAATACAATTACAAACTGTTAAATTAACAACAAATGCAATTTCAGATAATACATTATCGTTGATTATTAAATGCTTAAACACTTAAGCATTTGAAAGATTGTAGTATTTAAGCTTTTCAGCATTCAGAACTAAATGACGTAATTCAAAAGTACGTATTACTACGGACCATGTTGATTAAAACGCAACTTTTTGTTTGTCCATAAACAGTAATTTTGTCCAAAGTGTTTTTTTTTGGGTCCAACCTTTTTTAATGCACTCTACATTAACTCTTACATCTTACCAATTATTAAATTTATTGTTATTATTATTATTATATTATTATTATTATTATTGTTATTATTATTATTATTATTATTATTATTATTATTATTATTATTATTATTATTATTATTATTATTATTATTATTATTATTATTATTGTAATTATTATTATTGTTATTATTATTATTATTATTAATTATTATTATTATTATTATTATTATTATTATTATTATATTATTATTATTATTATTATTATTATTATTATTATTATTATTATTGCATAATTCTATGCTACTTATTTAAATCTAAGAACAACAAAAAACAAATGATGCGAGAAAAATCGCTCTAATGTCTATAATCGCAGTTGCGGTTTTGCCAAAAAATTTTCGACAATAAACAAAAAATCTAACTAAAATACGGAACTAAAAATCTCACAAAAAATCAGCAATACAACCGTTTCTTCTGAACCAAATGAACATGCACAAACCTTCTTGAATGCATCCATGATTGAAACTGCCGTACATCAGGAAAATCTCAGATGTTATTTTTTTTCGACTTCTAAAAAGTATTTAACCCTGTTTATCACCCCAGACTTTTGCAGAAAATCCAGTCATGTGGCATTTCCAATGACAAGGATCTTCTCCATTAAGGAGCATTCGATACCAACATTATTATTATTATTATAACACAGTATTTGACTAGACTTAAGATTCTTGACTTGCCGACAGACTCGTCTGGTAGGAAGTTTCAGAAAGCAACAATTCCATTCTAAAAAACATTTTTAATGCTATTAGCCGAGCACTTGGCGCGTAACTTAAAGCGATGTCCCCGCATGCGATTGTTAATGTAGATTACGTAAAATCTTAAGTCGAAAGTCAAGATTCTTTTCTCGATTTATATCGTTAATATTTGACATTTACTTTACAAAATTTTAAAGCAATTGTTTTTCTACCCAATTTTCTATCAACCTTACTTGTTTCTCGCTCGTATTTAGTTTTGCGTTACCGGTTGTTTAATGCTTCAATAACAACCCTTCGACCGGGTAAATAAAAAAATAAAATAAAATAAATGTCTAAATATTTTAACATATTAAAACTTATATTGATATTACATTTTGGCTAAAATTGTGTGCAGCTCGTCTCCAAGAACAGGTTGATGCTTAAACGCTACATAAAGTCTGCATTGGCTAAAAACTAAATAAAATAACTAAATAAAAACGAGCTAATAACTTAAAAAAAAATTAAAGATGGTGTTCCACCTTAATTTTTAGAAATCATGAATAAAATACGGGTTTAAAAAAATTCTAAAAAAACATGTTACTTTGTGATTCAGATAAATTAGTAACTAATGCTGTGGTCACACGTGTAACATCTTTCTTGCATCCTAGACAACTGTTTATTCATTCATTCATGTATTCATTCACATAATGCATCGAGTCAATTATTCATGAAAAAGATTATTCATTCAAACTTAGTTGTGCTGATGTAACAAGATCGGTTGAGACTTGGAATGGGCTCCTTAATATTATTAATTTATTTGATTCGAAATGCTTAATCACGCTTGGCAAAATGAGCCTATCTAAATAAATTTATCGAATTGGTCGGCAGATGGAAGGGTGTGCTTAGACCAGGTGCGCTCAGACTTTTCAGGTGAACCTGCCTCACCTGCACGATAAAACATATGGAGTGCTTAACCTGCAGCTGTGGGCCAATAGGTGATGTTAGCAATAAAAATGTCTTTTCTCAACGACTATTGGTCTTGACTGTCATAGTAAAGTTGGATCTTCATCCGAGTGTTGTATTCGTGTAGTTGAAACTGAATATTGCAGTTGTACCGACAACAGCAACAGCAAAGGAAATGGTTTGAAATATGTTGGTGCCTATCACCCAATAAGACGCTTGGATTGGATTGGATGAGTTTACACAAATATTATGTTAATAATAACTTTACTTTTTAATAAACATTCTGTAGCAATCATTAAATCATACTACTGACGTAGCTGTAGCTTACACAGATATTTATTCATTTGAAAGTTTTAGATAGCCATCCTGCAGAAATCTCCTTCTTTCTACTTAGAGACAATTTCTAACACTTTCATTCAACACTTACACTAGTGGTGCTGATCAAGTGGCTATTCGGATTGCAAGAGTTGGTGCAGTTACTTGTATTAATCGTCCTTGTTTTGTAACCATCATATTACATCTTATTAATTTTTTAAATTAGTTTTAGCAAAAGCTACTCGAGCAAGAAGTTTTGCGTACATTACAAATGCTACTGGGCTAAACTGTTTTGTTTTGTAACTAAAGTTTATTTATTCAAGGCATTTATTATTTCTGATACTCACTGAGGACGTTTATCGGGACCATGCATCTGAAATCGGAAGTCAAAGAAGAACAAATTCGAGGCGATCTAGTGAGGATCATCTCCCATTGCATGGAAGGAAGATTCAAACCCGGGGAAACTTCTAGAACATCTGCGGCAGTACTTAGGTCCCTGCTAGACTATTGTGACATTTTCTTGGGCCAGGCTGCCCAATTTCAGCCTCAATCTGTGGAACTTCCAGAAAATTTTCATTTCATCGGAGAGCCTTCTGCCTTCCTACTTTATGATTCTGAGAAGTTTACTGCTGTGGAACATGTCTGGTCTCCTCAAAACAAGGTCGAAGGAGAGGTTAAACATGTTGTTTGCAGGATGAAATCAAAAGAAGATCCCCAGATAGAGTTTTTCGTTCTCTCGTGGTTCGTCAGGGAGACGTATTTCAACTATAATGGCGTCAGAAAGTGCTGCCTCTTGTTTAGGCAGTTGGTGCAGTTGGTCCAATTGCTAGGGAGAGATTTGCCGGTGCTGGTCGGGGGTAATTACCAATTACTGCCAGAGGAGGCAGAGTTCCTCATTAGCAGGGAACAGTTATTTAGCTTTTCCGATGTGGAGTTGCACTGTCTCACGTATAAGCCGCAGACCATTCGAAAGCAGATAAGATCTTGCGGCTTCTTTTTATGCGGCAACAAATTCTTGGAAACGAATCTCGAGAACGTCGTGGGCACACGAAGCATCAAGGGAAACGTCATACTGAACGGATGTCGTAACGAATTCTGGAGAAATCCCGAGGATTCCTTCTACTGGGATCCGATGACACTCGACCTCAGTGCAGACAGAATTGTGGAGACGGTTACTGCATGTTCTGTAAGAAATAAAATCCAAACCACCACTCCGTCACCGGTGTCAACAACCTCGTTTAACGACAGCGAGGAAACTTCACTTCAGTCTGAGCCACAGGAAATCGATGAACAAACCGGCTCAAGGTCACTGGACAATTTTAACTCGGTTGCCATCGTCTCAAATCTACAACATCTCGATCTGGCCGAGAACAATTCGCAAATGTATCAACAGCAAAAGCTCAACACGCAAAGGGAAAAACTTCAGGAGCTCAGGAACTTTTTGGAATCACTAGAGATGAAAATGGACGCCGAGAGGACAGCAGCATCCTTTTCTGTGCCACAAAATTACGTTCCATACGAGCAACCCACATTGTTTGCTGATGTCAGTGAAGAGCATGATGACGTGGCCAAATCTCTAAGCACCATTTGTGAGCACGAAGAGCCCCATTTCAGCTCCAGATCCTCAATTGCAGATGAGTTTGCCAGCCCTGCAGAAGAATTGTCCAACGAAATTGTAAATGAAAAAGAGGAAACAATCGAAATAAAAATTCCAGTTGGGAAACAACTCGATTTCGAAGAAACTTGTCAGGAATACGCCAGAAAGATGGACGCCATCTTGACCCAGAGAGCATCAGAGAGGAACAAGGAGCTCAAAAGCGTCGAAGGGGCAAATGAGAACGACCAAACTGATTCCAGAAAGTATTCTGCTTCTGAGGGAACCGTTGTCGATGGGGAGAATATGACCATCCCGGCAGATTCTTGTGCCATGATGTGACTTTCGCTAATTTCGCTTCACTTGTTAAAACCCCCCCGCTGTAGAACTGAAATTTCGCTTTTAGCTTTAATGAAGCAGGCTTTATGCATCTTCGTTGAGGTTTTGAGGATCTCTTTAAGCATTTTAGGCGCTGATGAGTTTGCGCAAGTAGACTGCGTATCTGCCTTTAGCGCCAAAATTGCAACTTGATATTGCCACTCAGCGGCAATGGGTTAAGCGCCAAATAACCAGAAATGATTATTTCAACCCATTTCCTCGAAATGCCAAAACAATCCAAACACACAGTGTATTAGCTGATTTTGTTGAAGCTACGGCAATTATGATTCACGTTGCTGTTGATGTAACATTTAGGGGTCCAACATTTAAGTTTTTAACTTTTAGTTTTTTCAATAAAATTATGAGAAATCAGTTCAATATAAAAAAAAAACATACATTTGAATTGATGGACTTTTTTTCAACTTCTGAACGAATTTCTTAAATGCCTATCTCTCGCTAAAATCATTTGCAGACACAAGCAAAATTAATTAATTGATTAATGCACAATTTTTATTGCAATATTTTGAGCAGAGGTTTTACAGTCAAAAAAGTTAAAGTATTCTTAAACAAATGCAATTTAATCAATTATATTTAATGATCTTATACTAATTAGATAGAATTCAATATTTGTTGCTTATTCGAATTATTTTATTTCTGACGTAAAAAAAATAAACATAAAAACAATGGCCCGAGGAATAGTTCCACGGTTTGACTTTGAAGAAGCCGAACATAACTTTCCTTTTAGTTTAAAGTTTGAAATCATTTTTCTAAACATGAACATCATGCAGATGTTAATTTAGAAAGTCCATTATTTAACATTATTTCATGAAGAAGTTTTCAAAGGCAAAAAGGTGACAAGGAAGCCTCAAAACTGATGAAACTTTTAGGGTTTTTTTTGTTCCAACAGAAGGTTAAGTTAAAGAGATGTGTCAGAAAGAAATTTTGATTTTTGAAAATATTTGCAACACCTTGTAAATATAAATTTTAAAATAATAATGATACTAATAACTAATAACTTCTACAAGCTAAATAGTTTATGATACATTTCAGACAGTTTTAATGCAACCTTGGTGCTCAATGGGAGCCAAATAGCCTGAAGTGGTTCGAATAAAGATTGGAAATAAATTGATTTTGGTGAAAAATAATTTTAAATAACTCGTGCTTTAAAATAAAACAAACTGTCCCTGTAAATATTTTAGGTTTCTATCATGCGCAGAAGCAGCAGATTTAAAAATGTTCATGCAAGAAAATTTAGAAAATACGAAGTTGTCAAAACGATGAAATTTAGCTTAATTAAAATTGATTAACTAGTTTTAAATTAAATAACAAGAGAATAAAACATGTCCCGCTGTAGACTTTTTTTTATCGATTAAACAATATAAAATGTGATAAAGTAATCAATTAAAAATACCTTCCATTTGCAACTGTTTTTGACTCCAGCTGAGTAAAAAATGATGTCAAATTGGACAACTTGGTTCTTTGGAAGAATTCATTTGTTTGTGATTTGATCGATGTTCTCCAGGGATAACAACAGAAGGATGGAAGGAATCTTTCTTGACATAAACGTCGCATATGAAACCTTTGACTATATCTCGTCGCTTGCTTTTTGGACTTAATATTAATCTTATATTAAAATCTATTTTAAATCTAATTGGTTGTAAAGATTTTGTCCTAATGCAATCTTGGGAACTGAGCGGCTGCATTGAATGGATTATGACCATTTTAATCATTTTAACTTTTGTTGTAGTTTGTAACTACAAGTAGTGGTTAATGATTAAACTAATAAATAGGGAATTCACCATAATCACACAAAAACGGTAACTGTGAATAATAACATAAACATCGACTTAATTGCAAGGCATCCAATTGAAAGCAGCGAACGATGCATCAGGAAGTACCTGTAATAAACAACCAAAATAATGTTTATTATTATTATGCCATTTGTTATAACAATGTGTTTAGATTTGTCGTATAATTATTAATTATTATTACCCTATATTAAATATTTGAAAATATATTAATTTATTTCGCATACGAATAAATGAGGTTAATTAGATTCACATGTGCTTTTCTAAGGATGACAAAATGGTTAGAAGTTGTTTTCAACTGAAGGTCCAAATCTCGATTTAATCTGAGAATTATTTAAAACTTCAGGAAAACTGTTAAAGTCAGCAGCAGGTTTTACTTTTTGATTATTTTTATTTTGCCTATTTGACGCTAGGAAATATAAAGAGAAAAGTGAATTCTCTTTGTTTAAATTATTTTTATTGGCTTGAAAGCAATCAAAGGACTAAAAATTAGATTAATTTATCACTATTTAAATTTTTTTTAATTAAAAAATAATGTCATTCTCAAAATACATTCAAGCATTATTTTTATCTCACTTTGGAATGATAACATTTTGTAAATTTTTTAATTTCAAAAATTCAGATGCACTGAAGAAATTCAAAAAAGAGCAGAAACTTGCAGATCATTTTCTCTCCGTGAACAATTAATGCGGGCAGATTTGTAGTTTAAAATATTAATATCGATTACTAATTACTGTAAATTAATATTAATAATCATTATTTTTATTTCATCGTCTCCAATAGGAAATTCAACGCATTACCATCGCATGTTTGGTCATACATTGTAAATATTAATTTATTATGGATACTCAAACCATGATTGACTATTGTTTATTATTGACTATTATAATTTCAGAGGATAGACCCAATACATTGTTAATTACACTCCATTTATTATAATCATTAAATATATAAACTTTACATACACATGCAAATATTAACACTTGTTAATTTATAATATATAACTTTTAAACAGGAATGATTAAATTTTAATTTAAGCTTAATATTTTTTATTAATTTTGTTGTCTTTCAGAATATTTAGGTTTGAGGAGATTTTGAGTAGTCGTCAGTTTATGCTTGTTGTTGCCGCTCTTGTTTGTTGTTCGTTGGCTGTGTAATCAAGTAGTAATTAAGTAGCAGTAAGTTTAAATTTCACAAACAAAGGAAGATATTTGCGAATACAAAGCAACACTCTCTTCCGTTTGTGCGTATTTTATGTTGAAAGCCATGGCGGTAACAAACATTGAAATGGCTTAACTATAAATAACAACAATTAGTAAACAGCAGCAACGACAACAACAACGACAACAATTATGGGGGATCCTTGCAATTATAAAATGACTTCGTCGTGATATCAATCATCGACATTTATTAAGTAAGCTTTTCATTCGCTAATTGAACATTATTAAACTGTGAAGCTTGATTAGAAAAGTGATCGTAAATATTTATCGGAAACTACTTTTAGTAAGACAACCCTCCCTATCATGGAAAATTAATCATTATTAAATAATAATAATAATTAAATAATTTTTCAAAATCTGATTAATAAACACTAACAACGAATTAACAAAAAACTGTAACAACAATCCTAACAACATTATTGTTATTATTATTACTATTATTATAATATTAACATTAGTATTTTATTAACATTATAACATATTTCTTGAGCGAATTGTTTAATGTTTTTTTAATATTTTCGAATTTGACGAAAATAGTTATTACAATATAATTAATAAATTTTAATTATTAAAAGTACTTATTATTTAATGATATTATAATTTTTATTGGGCAAATTTGGAAAACATTTTTAGTCACTAAACTTTACAAGGAAGTGTGGAGTTGTTGAAAATTAGATATTCAACATTTAAAAATGGGAAAATTTGAAGTCGTTTAAGCAAACTTCATTGTTTCCGTTTCAGCTCCGAGGCGGCCATTAAAAATAGATATTTGGAGGAACAGCGTTTCCTACTGACTTTGACTTTTAATGACATCTGTTGATGATTTCATGTGACATTGAAAGTTTAGTGAATAATTTAATTGATCATTGAATCGATAAATAAACCAAAGCTAAACTGAAGATTTTGACGTTTCATCGGATTATTGAATGTGTTAATAAATCAAGATGAATTGAACAGCAACTTGAGACCTAAAAGTTCGTGAGTTCGACACCTGATAGGAGCTTTTTGTCTTGTTACCGTCTCGAACGATCTTGCTGTTGTCTTGAGTTGCAGCCTTGTTGACACTTTTTGTTCTTCGTTTTATGTTTACTAAGAACTTTAAATTTGTTGGGAATTTTGATAATTTAATTGCATGTTGTCATTTTCAATTTTGAATCTACCAATGAAAGGTCGATAAAATAAACAAAAATTATAACAATAATACCATTAATAATAATAATAACAAAATAAAAATAATAATAATAATACCGTCATTAACAGTAATAAAAAAAATTACAACAATTAATAAGTAATTATCATAAAATATTACGAGTTGATTGATGCTCTGAATAAGGTATGCAGGAGATAATTGGCCGTCTATAAAAGGGGAACCTCTCTTCAATTGCAACTGACATTTTGCTCTGTATCCGTCCCCATTAAGATTACATCAACGATGACGTCATCCTCACAATCATCATCATCATCGTCATCATCATCGTCATCATCATCATAGTCATCGTCAACGTAGTCATAGTCATCATTACCTACGGTAGATAAGTCGTCACTATGTGGTTTTCAAGTTTCCTGCGGTTGATGTTGTTGTTGCCGTTGTCCTAATTAATGACATAACATGGTCGGATTGAACAGCCAGTTGTTGTTGTTGCTGTTGTTGTTGTTTTGTTGCCAGGAGTTCGTTCAGGTTGGCTGAATTGATTTGAACGATTTTATTTTTAAGCATTAAATATTAAATTTATTAAATAAGAAATCATGATAATAACGATGTTACATTAAGAAAATATTTTATCCTAATCACTTATTTTAATGAATTGTTGTTGTAATAAACAGATTTTGTTTGTTTATTTATTGAATTACATTTATAAATTGCCAATCATTAATTGTCAATCTGACTACATCGTTTGTTATTAATTTATATTTCTGCCGCACATTTTGGCATTTTAATGTTATTTTTTCAGCATCAATATTTGATAGCTTCTTGTTTATTATCAACAATTTATTCACGAAACAATCAACGAATCTCTGACTTATGACAAATATTAGCATATTGATTAATTGTCAATTTAACATATTGTTATTGAGATATCATTCTAATGTTTTCCTAATTTTTTTCTACTCAAACGAGGAGAAAGTAAAAAGGAGTTTAAAAATTGTCAGCCATTTTCTTTGAAGCCACAAGTATTGAGTTTCTCGAAGGAGGGCAGTTTTGAAATCTGGAGAAACATGAAACACAGTACAAACATTTCACTTGTAAATTTTTAGGCATAAAATATGCTTTCGGTTCTTTGTAAATTGCATTTGTCATCGTTTTAAACAATTATTTTAAACAATTCAAGAAAATCAAATCTTAATCACTGTCAGACATAGGACCAAATACAAGTACAAGTACTCGAGATCAAATGTACGAGTACAACTACAAGTACTGGAATCAGTACAAGTACCAAAAACTCCATGTCTGAAAACTGTCCCCTATCTTGCAACAATGACTAACTTATGGAAAACAAAGTATAATTATAAAACAGTTACCAATTCTTGGAAATTAAATTTTGTATTGCATAAATCATAATAAATTAAATAAATAAAAATAAAATAAAAATCTAAGAAAATGTAATTAATTTGTGGAAATGAGAAAACTGTTTGATATCTTTATGGGTGTCTTCAACTGCTCTGTTAAAAGACTTCTATTTATGAGCCAATGTTATTATCATTATCATTATCATTACCATTGTCATTGTCATTGTCATTGTCATTGTCATTGTCATTGTCATGTCATTGTCATTGTCATTGTCATTGTCATTGTCATTGTCATTGTCATTGTCATTGTCATTATCATTATCATTATCATTATCATTATTATTATTATTATTATTGCTGTTTCAAGTACTTTTCATGTTGTTATTGTTGCTGGTGTTAATTGTTTTTACGATACGCCAGGAAAAGGTGAACATGATCACATGATCAACATGCCACTAATTCAAGTCGGTGAGATTCTGAATTGTATGGTTGGAATACAAACAAAAGTATGCATAATATACCACAAGAATGATACATCATTATAGGTTCTGCATGAACAGGACATAAACATTGCACTACACTGAAACGTCGTTCACAAAATATTCTCAACGGAATCTCTATGACGTCGACGATGTTGGCGTTGGTGATGATGATGACGACGATGATGATGATGATTAGGGATGCCCTTGAGGATGACGAAGTGATGACAGTTCAATTATTCAACCGTAATTGATCAGTCATCAATCATTAATCCACATTTATTCGATCCAATATTTATCGAAGAAATCAAAAATCGAATCCCGCGACGACCATCATGAATTTATCCCAAATTTAAAGGATGTCGTCGTCTTCGCCATCGTTATCGAAATTGTCGTCATCATCGCCATCATCATCATTATCAGCATCATCATCACTGACATGGCAAACATACTTCGTTCCGAAATCCCGTGGTTTCTCCTCATATGATCTCTTTTCCAATCAATCAATCAATCATCTCTTTTTATCCTTTTTAATTTTTTAATATTTTTGTTGATTTTTTCCTGCGGTAATTCGTTTTCCTCAGAGGATCACTTCGACTTCATGACGTTGTCTGGAACTATTTTAGCATGGAACTGTTGATATTTTTAGCTGCGGATTGACATGGAGGTGGTTTATAGCACACTTGGATTTTCTTTGCTCATTAAGATGATCTTGATTCCTATACAATTATTCTGGCGCTATTCGTCGATGCGATTAATAATAATTATCGTTCGCATATTAGTTTCCGTAATTACAGATATGAAAAAAAAAAATTAATAACTAATATTTAAATGTTGTGTTTCAAGTTATTATTTTGTTTTCTTTTGGAAATAAAAAAAATGCAGCCTAGTTAACAGAGCGATTTTAACAGTTGCAGGTTATTTAGGAAGACGAGATTCATGGGTTGGTGGTCGAAAAAATAAATGAATCAATGAATTAATGAATCAATGAATTAATGATTTAATGAATAAATAAATTAATGAATAAATGAATTAATGAATTAATGAATTAATAAATTAATAAATTAAAGAATTAATGAATCATTACCATCATCTTTAATATCGTCATCATCATCATCATCATCATCATCATCATCATCATCATCATCATCATCATCATCATCATCATCATCATCATCATCATCATCATCATCATCCTCATCATCATCATCATCAACAACAACAACAACAACAACAACAACAACTACAACGCCGTAACCTTCTTCTTCATCGACCTATTTACACCGCGCGCACCAGGACAGGTAAACGTAATTTGAAAATAATTCTGCCAGAGTATCATCATGATCATCATCAACTTATTATTATCTGCATGAATTAAAAAAACAAGATAAATCTTGGGGAAGAGATTGTTGTTGTTGTTGATGATGAACTCACATAATATTTGGAGATTTATGGAAAGGATCATCCTCATCATCATCGTCGTCGTCGTCGTGGTCATCATCATCATCATTAATGTTATTCATTTATTATTATTATTAATATCATTTTTTTATTATTATTATTATTATTCCAAGAAGACGAATACAAGGATGATTTGAGCTTAAGTGGCCAGTAGAACTGAGCAAATGGGACTCCATAATTAAGCCTACTATAATAATAATAATAATAATAAGTAATAATAATAATATAATAATAATAATAATAATAATAATAATAATAATAATATAATAATAATAATAATAATAATAATATAAGAATAATAATAATAATTAATAATAATAATAATAATAATAATAATAATACAATAATAATAATAATAAATAATAATAATAATAATTAATAATATAATAATAATAATAATAATAATATAATAATAATACATAATAATAATAATAATAATAATAATATAAGAATAATAATAATAATAATAATAATAATAATAATAATAATAATAATAATAATAATAATAATAATAATAATAATAATAATAATAATAATAATAATAATAATAATAATAATAATAATAATAATAATAATAATATAATAATAATAATAATAATAATAATAATAATACATAATAAATAATAATAATAATAATAATAATAATAATAATAATAATAATAATAATAATAATAATAATAATAATAATAATAATCAATAATAATAATAATAATAATAATAATAATAATAATAATAATCTAATAATAATAATAATAATAATCCTAATAATAATAAATAATAATAATAATAATAATAATAATCATAATAATAATAATAACCTAATAATAATAATAATAATAATAATAATATATAATAATACTAATCCTAATAATAATAATAATATCTAATAATAATAATAATAATAATAATAATAATAATATAATAATAATAATAATAACTAATAATAATAATAATAATAATCTCCTAATCATAATAATAATAATAATAATAATAATTGTTCAGCGAGCGATAAGGCGGATGTTTTGTTTTAGCTCTTGAGTTTAGGCAATTAAAATCCGCGTTAAAGTCAATTTTTTCGAATTGTCTTTTTTTTGCTCGTGTCCCCTGCCGTTAGTTTGTCTTTCGGTGAACAGCTTACTTCTTGAGGGAAAATAAAAAGGGGAAAATCTAACCTGCCTACCTGCACCGAAGATTATGTTTTTTTCTTCCGAAGAAGCAGGTTAGCTACGAAACTGCATACCACAGCATTGAACAAGTGATTAAAGAGTGGTTATTTCATGGATGTTAATTCGAGTACCGTGGAGTTTGTACGTAGTGGCCGAAGCCAAATGGCTAGCGTTCAAAGAAAGAAAGAAACTCCTTCAGGTAGTAGAAGACAGGTGCGCTGCGACTTTTGCAACAAGAAGTTCGGCACAACAAGAGGTAAACACATCCATGAAAACAGAATCCATCCACTTGAATATCACAAAGCCAGAGCTGGTCTCCCCTCTGCTAAAGCAAGATGGACAGAGGAAGAATATTGCATGCTCGCTGCCATGGAGGCCGAAATGATTCGAAATGGAGTTCACAACATCAACAAAGAACTCCATAAAAGATTTAGACACAGAACGTTGAATGCCATCAAAAGCCAGACTCGGCGACAGATACAAGGTAATACGGGAGAGATACCTGACTTGTCCAACAACAACAACCATGCTCACTGAGACGTCGCATCCTACAATTGTCTCTTGCCAAGAATCAGATCCTGGTGAAAGAATTTATCTGCTTCCTGTTCCAAGCCTTCAAGACACAGAATCATGGAGAGCACTGGCGGATGCAGAATTGAATCTTGGAGGATTACATAAAAACAGGATCAACGTCTCACTTCAACAGCAATTCCCTACTCTCGATGTAGATAGCATAAAGAAAATTAGGAACAAACCACAATACCGCAAACTGCTCTCCAATATGATAACATCAGGCGTGAAGGCCGATTTCAAAGCCATATCCAGTTGCGCAGATATTGAAGTGGAAAACGTAGTTGGTCTCCTGCAATTTATTGAAAAAAGGAGGTTTCTGCTCCGAATGACGGACGACGAATTCAGAAGGCTAATTGATCCCAATGAGGGAAATGAGGTCAAAAGAGCCATCATTAACATGGAATTCGAAAGATGGATTTCGGAAACAATACCGAAGAAAACAAAGAAGGAAACACGAGAATATGTGAGGCAGAATCTGGAATTGAGAGAGGAGGACAGCGTTGGATCCAATACTCGCGAATTTGTCAGAACAGTCAACCATCAATCAGAGAGAGCAAGGAAAATGGAGCTGGAAAGACAACATTATGCGAAAGTTCAAAGAATGTTACGAAAAAGTCAAAGTTTAGGAGCTCAGTTTGTATTGAATGGAGATAGCGAGAAAGATTCTGTGCATCCTGCCGATGAGGCATTGCTTGAATATTGGGAGAAAGTCTTCATCCAGAAGTCAAAAAGCGATTGCAGACCATTGGAGAGAGCCGTCGATGCTTTTGAAGAGATGGATATTCCGGTCACTGCGGATGAAATCATTCTGGCTGCAAAAAATTTGAAAGATTCTGCTCCTGGTTTGGATGGAATGAAAAAAGTTGACTTGAACAAGATAGCCCCAGAAGACATGGCCACCCATATGACACTCTGGCTGTTCAATGGATGTCCCCCAGATGTGCTAAAAAAGGGAATTGTCACTTGTATTCCAAAAAAACAAGGGACACTCAATCCAGGCGATTTCAGGCCAATCACTGTTGGACCAATTATTGGCAGGTTATTCCACCGTGTTCTGAGCAAAAGAATGCTCACTCACTGGCCTCTTTCAAGTCGTCAGAAGGCTTTTAGGCACGGCGATGGCCTAGCGGACAATATATGGCTCGTAAAAGCAATCATAAAGAAAAAGAGGGAGCAGAAACAAAGGCTGAACCTCACCTTCATTGACGTGAGCAAAGCATTTGATTCGGTTTCGCATCAATCGATTGTTAGAGCAGCCTACAGACTCGGAACTCCGCCGTTCATGCTGAGATACATTTCAGAGGCTTATCGCAACTGCTCGGTCCAACTAAAGATTGGAGGAAAACTGAGTCACGACATTCCAGTGAACAGAGGCGTCCGCCAAGGAGACCCCATGTCTCCTCTACTTTTCAATGCGGTAATCGACATGGTGATGGCCGAAGTGGACCCTTCCATCGGTGTGACTGGCGACATTAATTCATCAGTCAAGTGCAATTACATGGCCTTTGCCGATGACTTGATTCTTTTATCCTCTACGGATATTGGAATGAAAAGACTTCTGGAACAAGTTGAGGAGTCTTTAGCAAAAGTGGGATTGAGTATCAATGCTCAAAAATGCGCATCCCTGAGGGCGGAAGTGCAGAATAAAAACAATCCATGGATTGTCAACCCGGATTCTTACCTTGAAGTCAATCAACATAAAATTACGGCAATGAATATTCTTGATACCTACAAGTACCTCGGGGCTGACATTGGTCCCAGGTTAAAATACGCTTCAATAGGAGAAAAAATTCAAAACAAGTTGCATCTAATATCCAGGGCTCCATTGAAGCCCAATCAAAAACTTTACATCCTCAGGTCTCATTTAATACCAAGTCTTGTTCATTATATGACCTTCAATAGCATTTCGCTGAAATCTCTCAGTGCTTCTGTCACCAAGATAAGATCTGCTGTGCGACAATGGCTCCGACTTCCTAAAGACACGCCGGTTGCTTTCTTCCACACGGGAGTTAAGGATGGGGGACTCGGATTGTTGCAGCTCAGAAAATGGGTGCCGATCATAAGAGCTAATCGAATGTCGGCAATGGTGGGGCAGTCCAAGACCAATGAGGATGAGTTTCTGCTGGATACGTTGAGGGATAACAGCGCAATTCTCTGCGAATACAGAAAGTTCGGAATAGCAAAAGGACCCGCAGCTAAAAAACAACTGAAACACAAAACTGCGGCAAGTTTGTACGACTCTGTCGATGGATATGGGCTGCAATCGTTTACCCAAGGGATAGGAATTAGTGATTGGGTAGTGGACGGTCAATTCCGGATGCCCCCAAGCGAATACATACAATGTATCAAAGTCAGGGCTGCCGTCCTCCCGACAAATCTTAGGATCTCAAGGTATCATCCAGAGATTAACACCTATTGCGATTCCGGATGTGGTGCCTTCGAGTGCCTGGACCATATCTTCCAGGTTTGCCCAGGTATGGATGCAGAGAGAAGAGAGCGGCATAACAATCTTGTCCGCCAATTAGAAAAGAAGCTGACCAAGAAGGGATACATCACCAAAATTGAGCCTCGAATTAATGTAGGAGGGAATCTCAGAATTCCAGACCTGGTGGCATGGGAGGGGGGTCAGTCAGTAGTCTGCGATGTCACCATCGTTTCAGATACAGCCCCATTGGACGAAGAACACGTCAACAAAGTCCAAAAATATGACGACAGAGACATTCATATTTGGATGACAAACAACCGTCCAAGTGGGTTTCCCTCTCCGAAGGTTCTCGTGACTGCATTCGTTTGCAACTGGAGAGGAGTGATCTCTTCAAAATCGTACTCCTCTTGGCGCGGCCTCGGCTTGTCCAGAAGCATGTTAATGAATTTAACAACAACGGCTCTCTCTGGTTCTTACCTGATGTGGAAGCATCACAAGCGCAAAACTCAAAAACGATGGCGGAAACGAGTTGGATTGTAGCGAGGACATTTATTATGTATTGTACGGATTGTATTTTTATAATGTCGATGGTGCTGTGGTTTGGCGCATTATGTCGCGGGGTTCTCTCAGGCCCAGAAGGGGGACTTTAAATATTCGTTGAGGTTTTTTACATCGTCTGCGATCGAATTTAGACATTTGTTTGGCTGAGAAAATAAACGTAAAAAATAAAAAAAATAATAATAATAATAATAATAATAATAATATAATAATAATAATAATAATAATAATAATAATAATAATAATACTAATATAATAATAATAATAATAAATAATAATAATAATAATAATAATAATAATAATAATAACAATAATAACAATAATAACAATAATAATAATAATAATAATAATAATAATAATAATAATAATAATATAATAATAATAATATAATATATAAACAATAATAATAAAATAATAATAATAATAATAATAATAATATAATAATAATAATAATAATAATAATAATAATAATAATAATAATAATAATAATAAAATAATAATAATAATAATAATAATAATAATAATAATAATAATAATAATAATAATAATCTCATAACTGCAATCGCATTGAAAACTAGTAATAACGTTTAGCTAATCTGATACAGTAGTTAATAATTAACTTTATCTGTCATCAACATTATTATTATCATTGTAATTGTTTTATTTGCTACATTAAGAAAACATTGTAACTACTGCTGCTTAGGTTTATCATTAACGATTTAGAGTTAACAAAGACATTAAGATGAATGTTAAATATTTGCGATAACAATAACAATATCAATAATGCTTACCTGTTATGAAGTCTTATTCAGTCACACAACTGTTATGTGACAGATGTGTAAAGCGATAATGTGAGCTGATGTGATGATTAATGTATGACGTGTTACTTAAGAGAATTTATAATGCCTTCTGCATGGAGACCGAAAGGTCTTTAGTTCGGTTCCTGCTTCATAGCAGACGGTTATTGAGAAAGTTAAGAATTATACAATTTATATTATATATTTTTATACAATTTAAGTTATTATTTATACAATTATGTTAATCCCTTTAAGTCATTCTTGCAAATATTAATTAATTTATCCTTCATTCAAACTCCGCTTTTAGTTCAACTCAACGAATTAAAAAGTATTTTATTGTTTGTTAGCAATTATAATACTTCAATATAAACTTGTGGTAATTGCAGATGTAAGAACTATAATAATTCCCAAAATGCGTCATAAACAATTTTATTTAATTTTCCGAATTATTTTAAAGCTGACAACAAAAATTAAAGTTGCATTTATTTGAATTTAACGTCGTAATATTTTTAATAATAACTCTAGTTTCATCTGTCACAATAATTTTTCTAATAGTGCTTCCAATAATATTTGCAATGAAATTTGCAATGGGTACTTCCTGCAAAACCTCCACAGTTAACATGCCATAGAATCGTTTGGTCAAGAATATTTTATTTCAATAAAAATTTAAATTACAACTTAATACTGTTTGCAAATATTATACTTTCTATTATTATTATTATTATTATTATTATTATTATTATTATTATATATTATTATTATTATTATTATTATTATTATTATTATTATTATTATTAATTATTATTATTAGATTATTATTATTATTATTATTATTATTATTATTATTATTAGTATTATTATTATTATTATTATTATTATATTATTATTATTATTAATTATTATTATTATTATTATTATTATTATTATTATTATTATTATTATTATTATTATTATTATTATATTATTATTTATTATTATTATATATTATTATTATTATTTTAAATATTTCTAACAAAGTTTATTTTTCCCGAACAAAACAATCCTAACACTCAAAAACTAATCAGTCCAAAAAACCACCTCCAAAAATTTTAAAGTCCCCCATTATGACTTGGGATCTCCTCGGGGCTGTAAGTTGAATTTAACTTCATTAAATAACTGAAACTATGCATGCGTGATGAATCAAAAACCAAAATAACAGGAAGAAAAATTATACAAAGTAAATAATTAGTTCTGCTGGTTTCAGTCGACAACTCTTCTGTAATTAACAGAGTGTCCCTTGATCCTCATAACCCACTTTTTGCTTCCTCAATTGAGGTTGACTTCTTTTAATTTGTCTTCAAGCAATTTTTTGCAAATCTCCCTGTCTTCCTTTGACAAGTCATGGCTTAGAATAACTTTACTAAAGACTTCACTATCTTTCAATATATTGCTGTTGTCCAAAACCATATTTTTGGTGAACAGGTTCTCAAATTTAATCAACAAATGCCTTGGCTTTGAGGCATCTTCAATTCTGAACAATTCTGGAATTTCTTTTTCAATTTTTTTCCTGTTACTTCTTCCAGAAGCTTGGACACAAGTTCTTTTTTTTAGTTTCCAGCATCTTCCGTCAATATAGCCCGTGACAAAATAGCCCCGTCAATATAGCCCGGTGACAAAACGGCCCCGTTAGAGTAGTCCGGCGACAAAATAGCCCCGTCAAAATAGCGTTAAAATTGGTTCATTGTGGATTTGTTACATGTACGATGTGATGATAAGGTGATTCACTTTGTGTGGCTCGAATATGTTGTACATCAATAGATAACATAGATTAAATTCCAATTCCAAATCAAACCCTTCATTGTACACATTGCAACGGGAACTGGTGGAAGGACCAAAAGAAATTAAACGATCAAAGGAACCTTCGTGACTTAGTGAGTGTCTGGTAAATTCTCTTTATGCAGATTGCACATGTTGTTTGTGAATCGATAATTTCATTAAATACCAACTTGAAAAGTCTTGGTAAAGTGAGGAAGTAGCCGGAATCCTAATAATATTTTTAGACGATAAATCCTCCATTTGATGAAATTCCCTGATACCAATTAAACTCAAAACGGTCACAAATGCATTCAAACCACTAATTTCGAATTAAATTTGGAATCAGTTATCGGTTAATGTATTCAACTCACAAAAATGTTTTTTAAATATGTTGAATGGGCTATTTTGTCCAGAACCATTTTGACGGGGATATTTTGTCGCCTGATATTATGACGGGTCACCCTGCGACCAAGGTTTTAACCTCGTTTTCAAACAACAAACTTGACCATAACTTGATTTCTTGCTTGTTTTCATCTAACTTTATTGTAGAAACTTTATTCAGTTCGTTAAAGTTCTGTTGAAGATCTACTATTTGCTTTCCTTGTTCCATTATGGAACTCGCAAACTTATCTGTTGTCCTGATAATCGTTTTAAGTTCTTTAACATTCTGAGACAAATTGTTAAATCCTTCCTTTGTAACTTTTGTATTTTCTTCTGCGAATTCCTGCAGACAATCCTCGTTCACTTTCAGACAATTTTCACACAAATGGAAACCGAGGAGTTCGACCGCAATCTTAGATTCGCAACTTTTCTCTTTCGCACTTCTCGGTCTCGGCATAATTTTTCTTTTGAAAATCATCGAGAATGTTTGTTGAAATATTAACATCATTATTTTTCAACTGAAATTAATTTATCGGTTTTTTATCCGCAGAATTTTAATTAAGTAGAATTTGCATAAGCTTACACAAGCGAATTACTGTTATTATATTGTATTATTATATATTATTATTATTATTATTATTATTATTATTATATTATTATTATTATTATTATTATTATTATTATTATTATTATTATTATTATTATTATTATTATTATTATTATTATTATATTATTATTATTATTATATTATTATTATTCTATTATTATTATTATTATATTATTATTATGTCATTGTCATTGTCATTGCATTGTCATTGTCATTGTCATTGTCATTGTCATTGTCATTGTCATTGTCATTATCATCATTATTATTATTATTATTATTTATTATTATTATTATTATTATTATTATTATTATTATTATTATTATTATTATATTATTATTATTATATTATTATTATTATTTATTATTATTTTTTATATTATTATTATTATTATTATTATTATTATTATTATATTATTATTATTATTATTATTATTATTATATTACTATTACTATTATTATTATATTATTATTATTATTATTATTATTATATTATTATTATTATTATTATATTATTATTATTATTATTATTATTATTATTATTATTCTTATTATTATTATTATTTATTATTATTATTATTATTATTATTATTATTATTATTATTATTATTATTATTATTATTATTATTATTATATTATTATTATTATTATTATTATTATTATTATTATTATTATTATATTATTATTATTATTATTATTATTATTATTATTATTATAGAAGAGATGGTTTTACTCATTAATAAAAAAAACAGTTAGGCAAATTCCCATATCATCAAAGTATAAACCCATTGAATTGATAGTTTAAGAATCTATTTATTCATCATCTATTCAGAATCAGAAACTATTCTCTCTGTAGAGTTATTATATATTGCAGACCCACAGGTTCCAACTCTATTTCCGTTTTTATGCCAATAAAAGTGATCATTGTAATTGTAATAATCTGAAGTAATTTTGCGGAAATTCTGGACTGTTTTGTGTTACGGGATTTTAATTTTCCGGATATCACTTGGAGAGATTATTCCCGCCCCGACAACGAGATCTATAACATATTTATCAACTTACTCGACGAACTGGAGTTTCATCAATTTGTTCAATTCCCAACTCGACAAGCAAATCTGATTCTATCCAACGTTAGGGAATTATGAAAGCATATAATGCTTGTGACAGTAATATTTCAATATTACAGGAATATATCTGTAAACAATGTTTCAATTGAGATCAACAAAATAATAATTAAAATGTTTGAGATGGCTTCTGGGAACCGTATAAACATGCAAACATGCAGCATGCAATTCATGTATATGATAAACAGGACATATACACAACATACACTACTATGCAGAGCATATCAATCCAATACATGCAACATGCAGTATATAGACACAACATACAATTCAGCATTTCCATGCAACGCAGAGATACAACCCCCATTAAGTACACACATTAATATAAAAAATATAAAGACGATATTTGGTGAGCTAATTTCATAATCATCATTGAACTCACAAAACACGTTCTTTTCGAATTTTTACACGTCCTAAAAAAAGTTGCAAGGATTATCATTTTATTGACAATTTCATGGAGTGTGGCTTCATTCGTGATTAATAAAACATGTGAAATAAATTTGTAAATCTAATTAATCCGGTGCACGTTAAAGTATATAATACTTTGAAAAATACAATCACCTTTAAAGTTACTGAATAACTTGTTGATGTGACGAGCAAGATAACGACAAAAATAATAAATATTATTAATGTAATAATAGCTATAATAAATGCTATAGATTAATATAAGGTTAATAAGATGTTACTATTAATAAAATTCTAATTATAATATTCTTACCTAAGATTTGAGCCTGTTGCACCTACTTTGAAGAATTTCTCCAGAGACCACCGAGTTGTCAATTTGGTTTTAGTGGTCGTTCATCATAATCATCACCAGCAGCAGCATCAGCCTCATCGTCATCGCCATCATCGCCATCGTTGTCATCAATGTCAACATCATCATCAGGATCGTGACAAAGACGGGCCGTGATTCACAGCAAACATTCAATGGGAGAGTGACATTTGGCTTGAATCAATGACACCGTTGTAAAGCTGCGACTTATGTTGACGGTTATGATGCGATGACGATGATGATGATGGTGATGGTTATGACGGTCATGATATCAATATCGGTTGTATTGATGTTACAGGATGAATCCAAAACAACATTCAGTAACGCTTCCACGAAACCTTTGCAATTTGATAACCTGGATGAACTGATTCATCATCATCATCATTATCATCGTCGTCATCATCATCATCATCATCATCATCATCATCATCATCTCATCATCATCATCATCATCATCATCATCATCATCATCATCATCATCATCATCATCATCATCATCATCATCATCATCATCATCATCATCATCATCATCATCATCATCATCATCATCATCATCATCATCATCATCATCATCATCATCATCATCATCATCATCATCATCATCATCATCATCATCATCATCATCATCATCATCGTCATCATCATCGTCATCGTCATCATCATCATCATCATCATCATCGTCATCGTCATCGTCATCTTCATCATCACCATCACCATCCCCATCATCATCATCGTTATCATCATCGTCGTCGTTGTCATCGTCGTCGTCGTCGTCGTCATCACCATCATCATTGTCGTCGTCGTCATCATCATCATCATCATCATCACCGACACCGTCACCCTTTTATAACTATCAACAACATCATCATCACCACCACCTCATTATGACTATCATCATCATCATCATCATCTTCTTCTTCAGCATCTTCAGATTTTTCGATGCATAATAGAAAACACTTTTCATGACTTTAGCAGTTTATTACGAGTAAAATGAAGTTAATTAAGATAAAATGCAATTTTTCGACAATAATTTTATTATAATTACAATAAATAAGTAATAACAACATTTTAACAAAAGTGCAGTTATTAAAGAAGCTTTAATTTTATTGCTTAAATAGGATTTTATAAATTTTTTAAAAGATTGATGTCCATCATCTGCTGTTTTTAAGGAAAATGTTATTTTGTTCATATTTTACGACATGTTTGAAATTATTAAATAGTAACTACAATATATTATAATAATTAATAATTGATAAATATAACATACTATGCCTAAGTAACGTTACGTAATGCATTGACACGATAAAAGGCACTAAAATATTATAAAATGGTTAGTTAAAACTTAAACATTATTAATTAACACATATCTGGCACATTGTTGACATTTGAAATAACATAACAACGATTTAGCGATTTAAATCATTTGTTGGTTTAAAATATTATAACAACGATTATTTGTATATATTTTTAACTCAATGCGACCACTTGTCATCCATCATGTAAGGAAATTAAGGAAATTGGAAGAAAGAAGAAAATCTTTTAATTCAATTTGCTTCGAAATCGCAATTTACATGGCAATTTTAAATTATTGTCATCATCATCATCATCGTGTTCGCTATCATCATCAGCAGCACAAGCACCAGCACTATCCACCACAACCACTAAAAATTAATATGTTTTTTTAATATTTACAATAAAATATTCATATATGATAATATATAATATTCATCCAATATAACGTGACACTAATTTTTTTTGCAAAACGTTTTTTAGGAATTAAAATGTTTTTAATGGCTAAATATGTCAAGTACAAACATGTCCAGATGCAAACATACAGCTGCAACATAAAAAAAAGCTGTGATTGATGGAATGAACTTAATTTAAGAAATTTAATAACTTACAGATGCATTAAAATGTTGAAAATAATCAAAACTAATTTCGTAACATGCATGCAAACTGATAAAATATTATAATAATTATAATATATTATTATTATTATTATTATTATTATTATTATTATTATTATATTATTATTATTATTATTATTATTATTATTATTATTATTATTATTATATTATTATTATTATTATTATTATTATTATTATTATTATTATTACGTCAATTTGTTAATGGGAAACCAAAAATCATGATTATTGTAACATTAATGTTTAATGTTCTAAAATCCGGCACCCCGTCATAACAGCCCGGCGACAGAATAGCCCCGACAAAACAGCCCCGTCAAAATAGCCCGGCGTCAAAATAGCTCAAGACAAAACAGCCCCGACAAAACCGCCCCGACAAAACAGCCCCGTCGAAACAGCCCGGCGTCAAAATAGCCCAGGACGGAAAAATCCCATCTAAATGGCCCCGTCAAAATAGCCCCGACAAAATAGCCCGGCGACAAAATAGCCCCGCGACAAAATAGCCCCGACAAAACAGCCCCGTCAAAACAGTCCTGTCACCAGGGTCGGACTGGCTTAAAAAACCGGCCCGGGAAATTTTATTTAACTCCTAGTTTGATCAACTTAAACTTGAGAAACACTAGAGTCTAAAATTTCTATTCACTATTAACTATTATAACAGCTTTTTCATCGTTTCACTAGTCGATGCTAAAACATCAATGATTTCGTTGTTATTGATTCTTGGAAAAGAGTCTTTCTCACAAGACATCAGCATGAATGATCGTAGAATTGACTGGTTCAGAAAATTTCTTAATCTGCTCAAAACCTATTTCAATTTTGAAAACGACCTCTCAAAAAGCAACTAGTGATGAGGATAATGTCAACACAAATTTGTAAGCCAGATACAAATTTGAATAAGCAAGACTATGCAAATTAAACTTCTGGAGAACAATAATAACAACAAACAATACTCAAAACGGTCAAAGCATTCAATCCACTAATTTCGAATTAAATTTTGATTCAGTTTCACAACATTTTTTAAAAATACTTTGACATGGAGCTATCATGGGGCTATTTTGACGAGGCTATTTTGTCGCCGGGCTATTTTGTCGCCGGGTTGTTTTGTCCTGGGCTATTTTGTCGCCGGGCTATTTTGTCGGGGCTATTTTGACAGGGCCATTTTGACGGGGCTATTTTGTCTTGGGCTATTTTGACGCCGGGCTGTTTCGACGGGGCTGTTTTGTCGGGGCGGTTTTGTCGGGGCTGTTTTGTCTTGAGCTATTTTGACGCCGGGCTATTTTGACGGGGCTGTTTTGTCGGGGCTATTCTGTCGCCGGGCTGTTATGACGGGTCACCCTAAAATCCTGCAGACCCTAAATATTGTTGTGACCTTGAAGACTTATGCTTCCGTCCTTTGGTAATTAATTTATTAATTTAAGGATAAAAGTTTATATATCATTGCATTAATAATGCGATTAATAACTGCAAGCCATTCTTGCTTTGAAGAAAATTAATTCCATTCTTCAATCGACTTTTGGAGCTTTTGTTCGTTTTAAATTTTAGATAACAAAAACATTTCCAACAATTTCAACCTCAACATTCGCTTGAACGATTACTTTATTATGTCTTTAACAATATTAATAATGATAATTACTGTAATTTCCATTACAAAGATTATTTTGATGACGATGATGATGATGATGATGATGATGATGATGATGATGATGATGATGATATGATGATGATGATGATGATGATGATGATGATGATGATGATGATGATGATGATGATGATGATGATGATGATGATGATGATGATGATGATGATGATGATGATGATGATGATGATGATGATGATGATTGATGATGATGATGATGATGATGATGATGATGATGATGATGATGATGATGATGATGATGATGATGATGATGATGATGATGATGATGATGATGATGATGATGATGACGATGACGATGACGATGACGATGACGATGACGATGACGATGACGATGACGATGACGATGACGATGACGATGACGATGACGATGACGATGACGATGACGATGACGATGACGATGACGATGACGATGACGATGACGATGACGATGACGATGGACGATGACGATGACGATGACGATGACGATGACGATGACGATGACGATGACGATGACGATGACGATGACGATGACGATGACGATGACGATGAAGATGATGATGATGATGATGATAATGATGATTTTTTTTGTTTATCACTTCTGCAGGTGCCGACCTAAAAACGAAGCACTTCCCGCAGTAGCCTTTAATAATTTAAATTATTACACTCTTCATAATAAAAATATTTAGATATTAATAAAGGACTCATGTGTTTGTGTCATGTACAAAACTAATTTCTAAAGTTATACTATTTAGTTAACAATATTTATTAATTTTACACTTAAAAATAAAAAATCGTTTAAATGTTTAAATATCTGCTTCCAGAGGAGTTCTTGCAAATGTTTGAAAATATCAGAGCTATTCGACTTAATTGTTAGGAATAATTTTATGATGGTTGTGTTGATAGTGATGCTACTGCTGCTGCTGCTGCTGATGATGATGATGATGATAACAGTAAAGATAACGATGATGACGTTGATGATGTTATGATGGCAACGATGATGACGATCGCGGTGATGATGTTTATGACGCCGATGGTGATACTTATGTGAATTAACGTCAATTAAGATGATGTGCGAGGCACTTTTGTTTGTTGCTATCAAAGTTTGGTGTGATCTCCATTACATGACCATCATCATCATCATATCATCATCATCATCATCATCATCATCATCATCATCATCATCATCATCATCATCATCATCATTCATCATCATCATCATCGTCATCGTCATCACCGCACCACCGTCATCATCGTCATCATCATCGTCTCTCTGGTGTCATAAAAGATCGTCATAAGTCAGCTTAAATTACATTAGAAGATGTTTATAAATCAACAAGTTGGAGAATCAGGATATAAAAGAGTTCAAAAGGTCGGAGTTCAAAGATTGACTTTCAAATGTCATTTTTTTAATGACGCGGGTCACAGATAAATTATGGCACCAATATTAAGACTGTAATCAGTATTAATTGCATTTTATATAACTTAATAATTCATAAGAAATTATGACTGAATATTCAAAGGATCTAAGATATAATAATATTCAAATTAGATTCAAGCAACAACAAATGATTTAAATTGTAAACATTCGTTGTTACTATGGAGATGCCAATGTCACTCGTCAATCAAAAATGCTGTAGACGGCGATTTTATTTAAAAGTAAAAATTATAATAAAATAGCTTTATTACTTTTTAATTTATCGTTACTTCTCAAAACTTATTTTATATTTAAGAGTATAAAAAAATTCTACTGTATTTTTAAATAATTAAATGTGATTGTAACATTTAGAATAAACAATGGAAAGTCGACAATAAATTAAGATATTAATTTTTTTAATATTTTCCAATGAATGATTGATTGGTTCTTGAAGTGTCTGATGCAGAGTTGAATGACTCTGACCTTTTGACCTCCTCCTCTTCCTCATCATCATCATCATCAACGTCGACAAGATCACTCTCAACTTCATTGGCTCCGCACAAAAAAATAATCACTCAATGACTAAATGTTCTCAATTGATTTTCGTTCATAGGTTGACTTCCTCGTTAAATTCGAGTCAACAAATTTATTCGGAATTTGAATTATTTAATTGAATAGTCATACATTGTGACGTACAGCAGTATTAGCAGATTATATTTTTGCCATAAAATAACATTATGATTAAATGAATGCGCGTTACATGTTTAATTTAAATGAACTTCATGCCCTATGCATAGCGTAAGAGACGCTTTTGTTTACCATATACTTTATGTAACATGTTCTTCGTCATAATTTTCGGTTCATAATTGAGCAGAAGTAACGCTATTTCATTAATTAAAGGCCAATTAAACGTTATTATTAAAACAAGCTAAATTAGTTGATTATTTATCAATAAAATTAAATGATTTACTATAAACTTAAAAAAAATTAAAATCTTTAAAAAAATAAATGGTACATTGGTTGTGACTCTAAAGTAGCGATGATGACGTCACCATTCTCTCAATTGTCTCGTCACCATTGTCATCGCATTCCGTGACCGGAAGTATTTTAAACTGGCACTCACCTGTAGCACTCACCTCTGAGATTCAGTTGACGTTGAGACGTCATTGTGAAACTGAAAGTACTCAGGGTTTTTCCAAAATTAAAAAAAAAAAAGACAAAAGAGTGATGTCAGTTTCCATGGAGAGCCTACCCGACGGGATGAAATGTTTGTGGTTGATTTAAATTCACCATTCAATCAATTGAATTTCTGTTTCAGACATTTTCAATCACTCTTTTCAAGCAATCAATCAATTCGTAATCATGCCAATCAAGAGGCTGTAAAAATCAATTAGTTTCATTATGTAACGAATACTTAATTAATTTACCGATCATTCAATGACATTCAATGAACTCCGAAAAACGTCAACAAAAAAGTGGTCAAAGATTGAGAGAATTGAATGAAAGATTGAGCACGTGAAAGAATGAAGACAAGCAGGACGGTGATTGGTGTGATTGTGTTTCAGGATTGAGAAGCTCCAGGTGTGAATCCTGGGATCGAAGACACATTCCAAGCCTCTTTTGTGAAGAACTTCAAGTGAGTGTAAAGACGGACATCGACCGACAAGATAACTTGATGTGACACGTCACGCAAATTACGCTGAGGAGTATGAAAGCAGTCGGTGTTAAGCTACGTTGGCGTGACATCGTCGTCGACATCATCATCATCATCATCATCATCGTCATCGTCGTCGTCGTCGTCATCGTCGTCGTGGGGTCGTCTTCATCGTCGTATTCATCGTCGTCGTCGTCTTAATAAATAGGCTTCGTTTGGTAATCATTGAAACGTTCAAACGTCCTTTCAAAATTTCTTTTGGAACCGAATTCTTTGTCCAGAAATAGTGTTGTATTAATGACAGAGATGATGACGGCGATGATATTAATGACTGTGATGATGTCGACGATGATGGTGACTATGATATTAATGACTGCGATGATAAGGATGATGATGATGATGACGATGATGGTGTGGTAGTGATGACTGGGATGATAATGATGATGCTTAAGGGATCGAAGACACATGCAAAAAACTCAATCCGACTGATACTTGCGCAATTTTTTTTCAATTTTTATTATGAGTCCAAACTATATGTTTGCGAGTACTTGTACAATTTACATTAATTGTTTTACTTGTTGTAATTACATTGATAACATTAGTTTGTAAGGCGCCATGTGCATAGCGTCTCAGGCGTCTTGTGTATTTCTTTCCTGTCTTACAAAAGTCCTGGAGAGGTTCGTCTTAAGGTGTCGTTTGAGGAGCTCCAGAGATGGTTGAACTTTTACGAGGAAGGAAATCCAATCCTGTTAGCAGTGGATGCACACTGAAGTCTCTAGCCAATCGGTCCACTGTTTATCAAAGACTATGGCAGCCGCCCATGCCATCCCGCCTTACCACCAACCGGCTAAAGAGAGTGATCACTTATTGACGAGTTGATGAAGATGAATGATGGAAGTTAACGAAGGCCAGGTGCATGGTGGCATATGGATAAGGTGATGGAGATAAGGTGTTGTGGATGTCACTAGAGTGTGGCCTGTAATGAGGAACATTTTGAAGGTCATACGACTGTGAATCGTCAACCAGTGCAATTGCTTCAGGCAGTCCTTACTACTGAGGATGTGGTTCAGGAAAACAAGAGTGGCAGGTTTCTTTTGGACTCGTTGCAAGGAATGATTGAAAAGCAGAGAAGGACAGAAATGCCAAAATGACGTGAATCGCGGGATTGCAGGATGAATGTAATTTTTATTAATTTTTATTCTTTCTATAATAATATTCATAATTGTTACATATATTAAATAATTAATCATTGTAATTAATTAAAAATTAAGCTGCAATTTATAGAATAATGTGAATGTGGTGTTACGTTATTTAAACCACAAACATTTTGTTTAGTTTTTAGTTATTTCTGAAATATTTGTGAAATTTAATTCTTTTACATTGCATTTTAAATTTCATTTCTTGAGGTAGCATTTATACTTTATTCATTGATAAGTATCCAAAATTTCACAAAAAAAAAATGCAACTCATAAATGTATATTTAAATTCAAATGAGAGGAAAAAATAAAAATAACAAATGATATTCATCCAATGCAAATACTGTGAAAAGTATCGGAGTGGAAGAAGAGTCACGAAGCACCGTCTATCGAAACTCTTCAGAAACATCATTCAACAACTCGCACGGATTTCTGTACAAATCGTGGAAGAACATAACTTTGTTTTTATCGGGGAAATGAAAAGAAACGGATTCGTGATAATTCAGGAATTTATTGCAACACAAAGGTTCCCTGGTAAAAAATCAGGAGATATTAAAGGTAAACATGTTTCACTCTGCAGAAAAGATACGTGGAAGGATGGATGGATGGATGGATGGATGGATGGATGGATGGATGGATGATGGATGGATGGATGGATGGATGGATGGATGGATGATGGATGGATGGATGGATGGATGGATGGATGGATGGATGGATGGATGGATGGATGGATGGATGGATGGATGGATGGATGGATGGATGGATGGATGGATGGATGATGGATGGATGGATGGATGGATGGATGGATGGATGGATGGATGGATGGATGGATGGATGGATGGATGGATGGATGGATGGATGGTGGATGGATGGATGGATGGATGGATGGATAGTTATGTTAATTTCCTTACGGGTCCAATTCTTCCGTGTGATAACCACTTTGGTGTCGTGCAAACAAACAAGACGTAAATGAAATACGGCGGCACAGTTATTGGAAGAATAGGTGATGGATCGACGCTTGAACAGACAACGATGATGACGTAATAATAAAATATATTGAATGCTGACTAATAATAATAAATATTAATTCTAGAAAATTATTATGATGTATAATATTATTTACATCACGTAATATCACTCAGAAATATTTCACGACAAAAAGGACAAAACTGTCAACTGCATTAAATTGCAATTATTATTATTATTATTATTATTATTATTATTATTATTATTATTATTTATTATTATTATTATTATTATTATTATTATTATTATTATTATTATTATTATTATTATTATTATTATTATTATTATTGTTGTTGTTGTTGTTGTTGTTGTTGTTGTTGTTGTTGTTGTTGTTGTTGTTGTTGTTGTTGTTGTTGTTGTGTTGTTGTTGTTGTTGTTATTCGATAGAGTTCCTTGAGCTTTCAATTTTCTGACCCTGACTTGAGTTTGAAGGCTGCCATAGATTCTAATTTACAAAATCCATAAATTATCTATTCATAAAAAGTCTTAAAAATATTGTAATGTTTTTACTAATATTATCGGCACAAAATAAAGGGGATCTTCCCTGGTCATGTCACAACCCCAAGTCTGCAACAGCCACGGGCAGAATAAGCACTTAAACTAATAAATTGTACCTAATTTTTAATGCAATATCCATGTCAAAATTGACAAATAAACTCTCTTCAAATATTTTACAAAAAGTTGCAACAAATAATTTCAAAAATGTGTCAGATTAGCTGCAATAACAGTCATGATATTTGAAGATGACATCTGTGAAATCGTTTACAAGAAAGTGTTGTCTTTATAAACACGTGCGAATTATTCCCAGTGTTCTATTCCTTGTGTGTTCAGGAATTGTGGAGTATTATTATTGCAATTTGTAATAATAGAATAATTCACCTTAATTGTAAACTAATTTAGTTTTTTTAATTATGATAATATTTTTGACATTGCGATGTGCTTCACATTTGATTACAAAGTAATTCATTTTGAGATTGTCATAATAGCGCTATTCATTATACATTATTCAGTTTTATTGTTAATTATTACATATAATGTTTTTTTAATTGTTATTATTATCACCATTAAAATTGCATTTGACATTAATAATGCGTTTGTTATTAAAAGTTGTTAAGTAAAAAGATTCGTCAAGTTTATTAAACGTTAATTTATTAATTAGTCATACATTTGTTAGAGCTTCATTTGTTAGGCAGTTATCATGAAAACAACATTTCCAATTGTCAGATGTCTCAAAGTAAAGTGAATCTTTCAAAGGAGAATCAGACCTTTGTTTTGAATCAGAAGCAGCAGGAATGCAGTGCAATCATCGATTCTGAGAAACTTTTCACCTACAATGAAACAAGTAATTAACAATTACTAATTATAAAATGGCATCAATTAACCAATTGCATAACCTATAATGAGACAATGAATATATAATGAGTTTATAAAATGAAGACTGAATTAAATAAATTCAAGAGTATTTGTAATTCACATAATCCATAGTTATGTGAAACAATAAGTTAATTGAAAAGCATGTAAAATTATTTTGTTTACAAGTGTCAAGGTTCAAGGACGAAGTTAGATTAGATAAATTTTATTTTTTACTCTATTAAAATATATAATATAAAAACTTTAGAAACTAGTATAGATTCCAACAAACTTGATAACATAAATTCCAAATAAACACAATATCAATAAATGATAATAACAATTGTTTAATGTTATTATTTTTTATTAAATTCATTGTTTTTTAGTTTATTTTTATAACTTTTTTTAGATTTTGTTCCAAGCATTTAATGTTTTATTTTTTATTTAATAAAAAATACATTTACTTTTTATTTAATGTTGCAATCACACAAAGAGAAAAGCATGAAACTAAGTTGGTCCTAATTTGGAAACAATTTTGTAGCAAATTTCATAAAATTCTTTTTACTGACAGCAAATGGTTGCTTCAAGATAAAACTTTTAAAAACTAAAGAATTAAAAATTTTATTTAAAACTAATAATAATAATAATAATAATAATAATAGGCCTACGGCCTCGCATAAATAATTGTATTGTTCTACTGTTAATCGATCATAAGTAATATAATTATATTCTCTTCAATACAAAAGAATTGTTTTCTTTGAAAATTGCAATAATTATATTGTTTTAAACAAATTTATAATTATTATGCGTACTAATTTAATAACATTGAAAATATTTTCATAATTATTATTAAGAAAGTGTAATGTTGCAAATTTTTTAAAGCACAGATTAATTTATTTTCAAATTTGCCAATGTCATTTTAAACCTTAATAATCAAAGGATTTTATTTCATGAATTTTCAAGCTTCTGTAAAATAATTTGGTTTTTCAATGTTTTTGTAAAATCTTTTGGAACGCAAAAATCATTTAAAAAATATAATAATTAAACTTGATAATGCCATTACCTTTTTTTTAGTTTTCCCGACAAAAGCTGTCCAATAACATGGAGTAATAAGCGTAAAAAACAAAAAAACAACATTCGAATATTTAACGACATCCAATTCGACATTCGGGATCTCGAAGAAACTGAAATAAGAAACTAATATAATATAATAACAATATTAATAATAATTATAGCAGTAGTAAACTTATTTAAACGGCCAAAACTCTTATGATTGCTTATTTCAATGAACGAAAACAAAAATAATATAAACATTATGTTATACTAACTGCTCTTCTTCTGGAGGTCTGGAAGGATCTATATTGTCCTCTGGTCCTGACCATTCCTTTTTATTGACTTTTTCTTATTTTTTTTCTGGACCTCTTTTTTCATTCGTCACTTGTCTTCATTGGAAAGGTGAAGTCCAAAATAGTGTTCCTTGTAATTAAGCTAATAAATCAAAATTATGTTATTATTATTATTATTATTATTATTATTATTATTATTATATTATTATTATTATTATTATTATTATTATTATTATTATATTATTATTATTATTATTATTATTATTACTTCATAAAATATTTCATTCCCCAGATCTAACAAATCATTTCATCAATATCAGGGTGTCCAACAGTGTGGGACAAAGTGGCATGTTGGCCTTCGACCCTCGCAGGTCAAACAGCCCACCAGAAATGTCCTGATTACATCGACAGCTTCCTCTACAACGGTGAATATTTTTCTTATCTTTGCTTTATCGTTTCTTTTAAAGCCTTTTATGGTTATATCGAATTTTATAGTTGCATTATAATTTATCGTATCACTTTTTACTGCGTGTTAAAAATTAAGTGATCATTAGCTAAATAATATATTTTATTACACAAATAATATCATTTATTACACTTAGCAAATGCCACAAAACATTGCAACCAGGATGGAACGTGGTTTGTCCATCCAACTCTGAAGATCCGATGGACCAATTACACCAATTGCGTCAACAAACTAATCGACATGGAAACCCTTCCATTTTCGGTTTGCGATTAAAAAATATATATTGATGTGATAAATGATTTAATCATTTGATTTGATACTTTAATGATTTAATCATTTATCAAATAAACTTTATTTTTATCAACAAAACATTTTTCAAAGTCAACTCATATTGATGTCACAATATTAAAAGTAGGTTTACAGTTAAGCTTCCTTAAATATCCTTTATTTACCTATATTTACATCGTTATATTAATGTTTACATTTATGCCCTTAAATATCTTCGTTGTTTATTTTTAATTTATTTTTTATGGCTGATAAATGCAAATGAAAATGTCTAAATATTTCTGGCTTCCTCTCTGGTATTTCAGTCTTCATTGAAGGTTTCATTATAAAAAGGGCCAACTGCTCAGCAATTCAATTACTTTATTTATACTTTTTCTTATTTAGTCATAATTTTCAGTAATCGGTAGTCTGTAATAAATATATTTGTTTATAAAGATATTTGATATTAAGCTCTCTTTATAAAGGTTTAAGATTACATTTCAAATATATTCTTCTGTCTTGAAATAAAACAAAGATTAAACAGCAAATGTAATGAGAAAAAGCACAAACAAAAGCACATTGTCTTCCTACAAACAAGTACTCAAAAAAATCTGTTTTAAAACACGTCGTAAACAATAAATCTACAGTATGGCGAACGAACACGCCAAGAAATGTCAGCAAATCGATGCTTCAACTTTGCACCAACAAATTGGAAATTCAAAAGAAATTCAGGTCTGAGTAGAAAATAATTATTTTTGTCGATTTGTTTTTTAGGGACAGCAAAAAGAAAAATATTTCCAAGAGAAATGGAATATTTATTATTTTCCTGCTTATCCTAAACATTCCATGATTAACTGATCCTTGAGATGTTCAGAAATATTAAAATTATTATAAATAATAATAACAATATCATTACATTAATTATTTATTTAATTAATTACTATTACAATACATATTGTTTAATTAGTAAAGAATTATTTTTTGGGAATCACGATTATTTAACCGCAATAACAACCATTATTCATACAATTGCATTATTAATAAGTTAACATTATTTTTGGTTATATGTTTAGTTCTTTAACTGATATTAATCTACCTGCTTTAACATTTCATATTAATATATTTAGTAACTTTATAATTTTGCGGATTTAATTCACATGATTAACGTCAAGTCCGTACATCTAATGCAGAGATTATCCTGTCATGCGTAACATGCACAGATTGTAGAAAGGTATTTTTGTAGAATATAGTACAAAAAAGTACTAAAATGAACTTTTGCAGTTGTTGATTTGCAAAGTCGTAAAGATAAGATCACTTTTAGACTTTCTATCCCACGGCATATTTATTTTGTCGGCCAACACGGTAATTGTCACTTTCTGATCTCCTTTAGGGCTGGAAATTATGCAATTACGTACAAAAATATAAAAAATGTGTAATTACTCTGTTGCTCCTGTTTAGAATGGCATTTGCATAATTCTCCACATTTAATTATTATTGTTGTTATCGATGTCATTTCAGTAATATCATTATTACTATTATTATTAGTAGTAGTAATAGTGTTCTTAAAAGTTGTAGACATCAAGACCGTGACATTTTTCATTTAAATTAACAAAATTGTATTAATTGCAATGAATATTTTTATTATCAACGTTAGCAATATTTAAATGTAATTGCAATGTATAAATTATAATGCAACAATCAATAAATATATTATATTGAATGTTAAGGATTATTATTATTATTGTTATTAATTTGTTTTTTTTTCTAGAAGTTCATATTCATCTCGATAATCTTTTGATTTATGGATTTTTGGCGCCCACACACTTCTCGTCTGCAGCTTCCTTTGTTAATGACAGAAAATCTTTTTTTATTTTGTTATCTTTATTTCTTGTCTTCCATGATGCCAGCGATGTCATTCATAAAATTACCATTGCTCTGTTGACGATGACTATGACGATGATGATTTTATCATAACAATGATCGTGATGGCGATAACATTATGATTATTAAGGTGAAAGTGATGACATTCCGCCGCGATGATAATGATGGTTACGAAGACGATGATGAGAACGTGATTCTGGTTTGAATGAAAAATTATGGCACATCAATAAACACGAAATGAAATCATAGACCCTGATGCATGAACTCACATCCATACAAAGTCACAAAACAAGATCAATTGACAAACAATCGATGTTATGTGCTTTGCACAAACCTCCTATCTCCAAACAAATTAATTCAAAATGTTTTTAAAACATTTATTGAATTATATAAAAAATAATTTTAAATATAAATTAAACTATACTTATGATTTTAAACATTTTAAAAGTAATTTTGGTTATAATTTTGTAATATTTATAATTATTTTGTAATTAGTTTCTGACAATATTTTTTACTTTGTTACGTATAAAAATGTACTTATTATGTAAAATCCGAGTGCGTTAGCAAATGTTTGCCTTTTGGAATGATCGTTCTACTTATCTGTTAAAATCTGTGTTTATTTAAGTGAAAATGTAGGACTTATAATTAAAGTATCACGATGCAAATATTTACTTTCTTACATCATTTATTTAATTATTGTTTTACAAATAACATGTATTATAATTAAGTTATTATAATTATTCACAAATTAATTATAATCAATTATAATTATCCCAGCAGGACCACATTCACACGCTGAGGTACATTTCTCTGGTTGGCTACAGCGTATCATTGTTGGCCCTCGTTATAGCCATATTTATTATGATGAGGTTCAAGTGAGTATCGGTGAAATTATGATCGTCAGTCTTAATTACTTGTGGCCCCCATGCTTGTCCTTGCTATTATCGCACAATTAGCAATAATATTAATTGCTTTATGATCTTGATGATGATTATGATGGTAATGATGAAATAATATTTAGTCATTAGTTATTTCGTGTAAGTTGTTGCTAGTATTTTTGTATTACTGATAGCAAATAATTTTGTCGTGAGTGAACCTTGAGTTATTAACAAGTATCATGTTTTTTTTTAAATTACATTTTCACAATTATTATTTCAACAGCTATTTTCATAATAATTTAATCGCATTCGTATACAAACCACACAGAAGCATTCACAGAGCAGAGAACAATAACATTCGCATACTAACATATACATATGTTCCACATAGTATGATATAAAGCACAATTTTTGAACTTGAAAGGAAACTAAGGTGTGCCAGGAACACACTGCACTTGAACCTGTTTGCCTCCTTTGTTTGGAGAGCTGTTGTTTCCCTTTCAAAGTCCTTCCTTCTCGTGGATGGAACTCCTCTGCTGGAAAGTGTTGTCTTCGCATCTTTGATGTCAAATGACTCGGTCAGTGGAATGAGATCTTCGTGCTATCAGCCATATATATGTGATATCAGTCACCTTCTTAAACTTTATTTAGTCTGTTCATTCATTCATTCATTCAGTCGCTCATTCACCGACTGTGCATTAAGTCATTCAATCATTCACCCACTTTAACACCCATTAACATTAACACCTGCATACTTGTGATGTTACTGTGATTTATTTATTTATTTAAGCTAATATTTAAAATGCCAAAAGCATCCATGGCAGGATTTAAAAGTTACAAAAAAGTTACAAAGTTACTGTTACAATCAAAAACAATCAGTTCTACAGTCGAACGAGCTAGATTTTAAAAGAATTTTTAGATGTTACTGAATGGGAAGGTTAAATAAATGAGTTTTAAGGTTGTTTTTGAACAACATCAAAGTCTCAGACGATCTGACACGAGACGGGAGATCGTTCCACATCCGCGGTCCACATGCATGTGATGTTACTGTGATGTTATTGTGATGTTACTGTGAAGTTATTGCGATGTTATTGTGATGTTACTGTGAAGTTATTGTGATGTTACTGTGATGTTACTGTGATGTTACTGTGATGTTACTGTTATGTTACTGTGATGTTACTGTGATGTTATTGATAATCCCTCTATAGTTCCCTCTAAGCTGCGCAAAAATGCACAAATTTTTATACCCTGGCGCAGTCAAAATTATTTTGTAAAAATACAATTTTTGAAATTTATTTTATTAATTTTACAATTGTGCTCACAATTTGACCGCCACTTGTTTATCGAAACTTGTTTGTTGTTTTCCTGTTTCCATACGATTTGTCGATCTTATTTTGTATCCGCTACTGTGTTGAAATGCAAGGCAGAGCCAACCTGTTGGAGCTCCTCCAACTAAAAAGAAATATATTTAAAAAATAATGGATGAGTAATGCTCAAGTCAATACTCCCATTCCACGTGGTTCGTACCTCAAAGGCCGTGTCACACACAAATGCCACTTAGAAAAAAACGAAGTTGAGTCTTTCATCACTAAGAAACTTTTTGTCAGAAATTCAAGAAAAAAGAAGTGAAAGAATTGATTTATTCCAGAAAAACTAATCGTGCACTGAGGAATTAAAAATATTAATTGATAGCGTTTTATTGGCTGTGAATTTGTGTTTATGTTAGATAAAGATGTTGAAGCTTGGAAAAATAATGGTGTTGCTGCAGTTCTTGTCCCTCACGTGGTGGAAAGATTTTGGGGGTTGATGATGTATGAAAAGAAGTTCCACTTATGAAAGAATTAGAACAACTCATCTGTACAATTATACAATTTTTAGCAGATCTTACTATTGTCACAAAAGTGGAAAATCTCACATAACTGCACGTTTTGGCTATCACTTGTTGTACTAATTAAAAATATTGAAATTTCACCTTCGTTAAATAATCGTAAATTATGCAATAGTTGCGCAATAGTATCTCATAAATTTCAGTAGAGCTGTTATTTTGGCTCACGACCTGAAATTTTTGCACATAAAGGTTGTCATCATCAGAAAGAACTTTGCCGATGATTACGGTAATAACTTTAAAATATACAGAAATAAATTATTTAATGTGCTTATACCATTAAATAAACTAAATAAACTTGAAACTCAAAAATTGTTTCATTAATGGGAAGGAAATATTTAAATTTCGTTACTGGATTAACCAACCTAATAACGACTAAAAAAAACTATTATTTCGTTTGCCGAAAACATATGCGTCGACATGAAAAGGATCTTTCATTTCAGCTTTGAATCCAAAACCAACGAAAAAGAATCAATAATTTCTTTTGTGAAGAATTATTTGTTCAAACAATTTCCTGTCGTAAAATCCCATTCTTACACCCATATTCCATTAGAGATGATTTTTTTTATTTAGTTTTATTTTTAATACAAAATATTTTATAGTATTTTATATTATATTATATTATATTTTGTCATTTTAAATGATTTTGTAGGTTTTCATTTTTATTTTTGAATTTTTAATCCTCTCCAAGAACATTAGCAGATCGATCAATTGAAAGATGACGACAGTAGTTTCTCAGAAGGTGATCCTTATGAAATTTAAAGTGATAAAACTTCGTTTTTAAGTCCACGATTTCATCCTTGGAGTATTAACTGTTATAAAAATTTATAAAACAATTCCTTAAAGAAACCAAATCGTAGGAAATAATCATTTGGAAATTGGTCGAAAATCACCTTCAAAAACTCATTTAAAATGTACTTATTCATTTAACCGTTTGTCTAAATACATTCCATATTTAATTTTATATTTGAACCACTCCTCACTTAAATTTCTTTGAATGACAGTGGAGAAGTTGTCGTCAGTTGATTGCAAAGTTCAAATTTCCTTTGTGAGCAAAAGAAGTGCAAAATTCAAGCGCATGAAATGTAAATGAGGAATTCTCATTCCATTTTGACAAAAAGCAAAATTAACTCTCGATCATTCTTGCATTTTACAATTCTACAATTTTACAAATTCACAGCGCATTACAAAATCTCCAAGATATTTTAACACACTTTATCGCAATACATTTACAAATTTACAATTTATCTACTATTAAATTAAATTTACAATGTGATACACTTTATCGCAATATCTTTACAAATCATCTGCATCTTGCCCAAAATTCAAAAATTCAAAAATTGTCCACTCAACAAACAAGTAGTCAAAGACCCCGCAGTCGGCAGGGTTCGAACCTGCGCGGGCAGAGCCCAATAGATTTCAAGTCTATCGCCTTAGACCACTCGGCCACGACTGCCGCTCACCTTGGAATATTGTTCTGTTTGCCTGCTTCCTCAGGGTTGTGAAGATTGTTTTGTAACTTCAATGTTCTAACACATTTATTTATTTATTTATTTATTTATTTGATTATAGTCCTTTGCATAACTGAGATGATTTGTTCTAACACAGTGGTCCCCAACCTTTTAATCGCCGCGGACCGGTCAATGTTTGATAATTTTACCGCGACCCGCGCGGGGGGGAGTTGATTGTTTATATTTTAGATCGTTTTGATTTAATAACTTTAATTTAATTGTATTTACACACGCCTTCAAAATACATATAGTTACACAAAAAAAAAGAATATAAAGTGATTTAAAATTTAACTCATTAGAATCTAACAGACATTTGAGGAGAGTCCGGGATCGCCAAAAAAGCTGGGGTCCCCGATCGATTCCTAGTTGTCACGAAGCATTATGAAAGGCATCGTCAGAAGTCCAACGTAGACTTCAAAATCCTCATTAGGCAGATGACAGAAAAGAATAATAATTAAATAAAAATATAATTAATTAACTCACCAAAGCATCAATATTTGATTTCTACATGAAGGAAAAGCAGTCATAAAATTAATAGACTCCTGTGCTTCAAACAATAAATTATTTATAATAATTGTAATAAAAATAATTATAGCTGTTTATAAAAATAGCGATAAATTAAACCAAAATTAAATTAAAATTGTAATAGATTAAAGTGCATCGCCTTCATCGTCATCCTCTTCATTATCATTTCCTGTACCACCATCAACAGCATTACCACCACCATCATCATCATCATCATCATCATCATCATCATCATCATCATCATCATCATCATCATCATCATCACCGTCGTCATCGTCATCATCATCATCGTCATCATCGTCATCATCATCATCATCACAACCAATAGCGAAATTAACATTATCATCATCATGACCTAAACAGTCGTGGCAGTGCAGATTGTTCTCAGTCATCTTCAACTTCGGCATGGTCTCCAACTATTCCTGGATCTTCGTTGAAGGAATGTACCTCCACACACTCATATTCGTCGCTTTCTTCTCCGAGACCAGTGGAGTGTATGGATTTGTACTCTTTGGGTGGAGTGAGTGTTTATTTGCAGAGGAATGTTTCACGTGGATTATTAAATATTATTAAATTCTTAATTATTAAATTATTACATTATTAAATATTAAACTCGAGTTTATTTTTTGTGGCGCCAAAAGCGGTTATGTTGAATCATTTGTAATTATTTCAGTGCAAGGATGAAGTAGTTTTTATTGCGATATTTATAATACAGAATAATTCTGTTGTATAAAATAATAAACAATTTGCATTAATTTTTAAGACAAAGATGTGCTTTGTTTTTATGCAGAATAAAAGATTTGAATAGATTTAATTTATTAATTGAATATGATAATTTCTGCAAGTTGTTTAAATTTGGGAACATTCGAAAATATGGATTAATTGCGAATTTATAAAAAAAAAACAATAACTAGAGAACCAAACTAATAAAAGCATAACGTGTAATATTATTTGGAAACAATAACTTAAGATGACATTTTAAAATAATGCAAATCGAATAATCAAAATGCTCTAATATTGTACGGAGCAGCACGTAATCCATGTCATTTGAAACATTTTGAAATAGTTAATTTTAATTTATTTTTAATTTAAACGTGTTTCATTTATTTCGTTCATAAATTTTTCTGTTACCTTTATTTATAAAAAGTTTCAATTGTAAAGAATAATTTAATAATTTTTCTTGAAACCAGTTTTTCCAATTGTTTGTATCCTGTCCTGGGCAGCTGTCAGAGCCACGCTGGAAAATGCGGGGTGAACGCAATGAATATTTGAAAACCAAACGTTTTAAACCATTTCCTGGCAAAAGGGCATAAATTTAATATTTCAGCGCAAATAATGTGTCCTGCATTAAATTTTTGCAACTTAATTTTAAATGCCTCAAATAACAATTGCAGTAGCAAGTAAAATGAAAGAGAATTAAAACAATTTAGTGACTAAATTTATCATAATTAATATTTAAATTATTTTTAAATTCATCATAATTTTGAATGCTTTTTTAGTAATAAACTGGAACAACATATTATCAATGAGTTGATTATTACAGCTGTTATAAAAATAAATAATGTAATAATTATCAAAACAATTACAGCTGCTGGATTATTCATTCAACCAAATGGTCTGCTTGGATCATTAAAGGACCTCTTTTAGTCACAGTATTGGTTGGTTTCATTTCACTCCTTAATTCCGGAGGTTTAAAAATTTATAATTGTAATCAACTTAGACTATAATTAAAAAATATTATTATGAAAGTTTTTTTACAGAAATCATAATTTAATAATTGATATTAGCTACATAACCCGGTTTTCCCTTCGATGAGGCTCATTTAGGAGTTCAAACATTCAATAGTTTCGATCACCTAATATCTTAATATTATTCATGCGATAATTTAAATTAATTTAATACATTAAATAAATTGTTAAATAAAATTTAATTTCAGTTGAATTTCTTCTTCTTCGTCAACATTATCAGAGTTCTCTTCACAAAACTTCAGTCAGCCAACAACCTCGATTCGAGAAGGCATAGGCACATGTTAGCCTATTAATATATATACCGTATTTTCACGAAATAAACACGCAGACGAATTTAACACGCGGACGAATATAACACGCAATTTTTCCAATTTATGTAAAAAATCCCTTATAAAACACGCAAACGATTATAACATGCACCAATAGACGCCTTTTTTTCTTTTGGCTAAAATAATTTAACATTTAAATTAAAATTATATATATTACAATATTAAATTGAGGCGGTTTTTAATATATAAAACAATCAAATATAAAAGTTGTAAAAAAATCTTTCGTTGGCTGAGCGGCCGATGCTTGAAGTGATAAATACAGTGATATATAGATAGAAGTGCTTTTGATTGAAATATAAGTCAGAATCATCTTAGTCATGCAACGGACTATAATCAAATAAATAAATAGATTGAAATATCGACGTCGTTAAGAAAGTGGCTGATAAACGTAACTCGTGCACTGTTGCCTACAAGCTTCAAGTCATTTCTAGAGCAAAAGGCAAAGGTAACAGAGCAGCTGCTCGGGAGTTCAACGTTAATGAAGTGTCGGTTAGCGAATGGAGAAAGAAGGAATGATTGCTTGAGAAACTGAACCTGAGAAAACGTGCATGCCGTGGTCAAAATGCGAAATGGCCAAGGTTAGAGTCTAATCTAAAACTATGGGTCTTGGGACAAAGGAAGAGATAGCTTTTGACATTCCCGCTAGTGAAAGCATCTGGCGCCAGAACTGTGGCAATAACAACAAGTGGTTACGAACGGACATGTTTCACAGTCATACTAGGATGCTCTGCGGCTGGCACCAAGTCAAAACCAATATTGATTTTCAAGAGACAATGCGAAAAATTTTCAGCATGAAGCTCTGGATTCAGAAATGTTCTCAAAAGAGGGGATTCTTTTCAAAGAGCTCGCGGTTGATCATGAATGCAATGACTGCTCATAAAGATGAGTCAGTTAAGAAGATGCTCAACTTAAGCGGATATCACATTGCAATCATCCCGGGTGGTCTATCATCCAAACTGCAACTACAAATCGTTGAGAAATTGACAGATGTGAGAGGGAGGAATGTATGCATAATGGCACATACCATCACACACCGTCTGGACGAGACAGGAAGGCCTTGTATGCACGTGGGTTGCACGAGCATGGGACAAAGTGTCTCCTGATTTGATTCTGAGTGGCTTTAGAAATGCTGGCATTAAGTCTACAGGAAAGGAGTAAAGTGACCACCCGGACTTTGAACTAGCCTGCGATCCGGCAAGAGCCGAAAATGAATATGAAGACTGTTCGACTTTTGACGGATTTGAAGGCTTAGCTGATGATGAGGAATATTTATTGGTCTTATGATTGATTTTTTGAATGTCTGTTAATAAATTGTTTAAAAACTTCAAAGACCTGATTAACGATTCATGAGCTCGCTGCAATTGACCAAAATTGGTCACGAGTCGCTTCGATATTGCGTTCTCTCTTCAATTCTTCCTCGAAACTATTTTTATCTTAAGATTTGCATCAATTTCCTACTTTGGAATGCAGACTGTTCACTGTGGTGAAGGTATGGCATTGTTGAGGTTCAAACAGTGCATCAACTATAACATAAAAGTGTGGCCAAAAGCTGCGTATAATTTATACCATCCAATGGGTTTCATGATTTTCTCTTATAGCAATGTAGAAAATCAAGTGACTCATCACCAGAAAAAGCCAAAGCTGTGGTGGTAATTCATTACAATTACCAATTTGAATCTTCATAATGAGTTCCAAGAGACTAAGACTTCCATTTTGTTTTCTAATAAAAACTGCAAAAGAATGATAACTGACACTATTACCAAGATTGTACCTATTTTGACCCATGCTTTTGAGAAGTATTCAAAGAGTTTTTATACCAAGACCATTAAGAGATTGAAGACATTTGCTACAATAAGTCCATGCATGTTATGATTGACTATTAAAATGTTAAACAGCACCAACCAAAGCTGTCTGAACCACCAGTGCTGAAAAAAACATTGTCACACAAACTGAAAACATTAGCTCCAATTATAATTATGAGTAACAAAGAGTTGAAAAATTATGATGAAAATTCATAAAATAGTACAACACCCTACAAGTTTCCTATAGTTACCACCAATTAATTTATGTTAAATTCAATTAAATTTATAAATTCGAGAGCTGGACAATGCAATGATTAGCGTGAATGTTTTGTCACATGCTTCTGTAAGCATATATCGAAAGTTCTTTATGCAATGCACTAACGCACAATCAATTATAAACTATTTATAATAAAAAATATAGTCTAAAGCTTTAACAAAAACAATCAACATTCTGTGCTATCATTTAAATGTTTTTATTTTTTGTTGGTCGGAAATCAAATTTATGTAAATTTAATCTAGCATAACACGCATACGATTATAGCACGCATAGCACATTTTAATATTTTTGTTATTTACAAATTTTATTTCAGGAAGTTGGCCAAATCGTCGCTCGTGTTGATTCCATTGTTCGGTGTTCCGTACATGGTTTTCCTGGCACTGGACGAAAAATTCTGTCCTTCCTTGGAACTTCCAAAATTATATTTTGAGATGATCTTCAACTCATTCAATGTAATTTTAATTTTTAATGATTTTCAATAATCTGAATAGCAATATTCACATTTAGTAATAGATTAAAAATATTATTTTGAGTTCCTACAGCTAAAATAATAATTTCTCTCAATATAATTTCAATTATGAATTAATTATAAATTATTATTTTATTAATCCGACTTTGAGAAATTACATATGAAATTGCTCTCAATTGGGACATTGTAAACATATAAAATTCCCAATTGCCTACTTTCGTTTTATTTAATTGTTTTCAATTTTCATTAAGTAGGCAAATAGTTTTGTCAAATATGTTTATAAATTGCATTTCTGTTTGTATAATATTGGATTTTTAAAAAGATAGAAAAAACTGAAAATTCTTAGTATTTTTTTAAATGTAAAATTACCAGAACAAAATAAATTTTTGATCACTTTTAGTTAAATAAAAGTTATGAATTAAAAAATTATTAAAACTTACGTTCAACCAAGAAATTCTTAAATCTTCCAATCTAGGGTTTCATCGTAGCTCTTCTGTACTGTTTTCTCAATGGAGAGGTAATTCTTTAAATTAATTTCATTAATGTTTTAAATTTTAATTACTAACTATATTTACTAACTAATGAAGTATTAAAATATATTTTTCATTATAATCAGAGATACTTTAAATTATTTATAATTTTAAAGCGATTATCATTTTTAACTCAATTATCAATGCCTTTCAATTCCTGTAATACTTTTTTAGTGGGTTGTCCGAATGGGTGACGTGCCTGCGTACGGCGGTAATGACAACAGTCTTAATTTGTCGTGTTCGAAACCCATCCTGCACTGCCACAAGCGCTCTTGGAAGGAGCGCTATGTAATTAGTTTCAAGAAGCGCCTCTGACGCTATAGCGGTATATAAATGAAGTACAATACAATACAATATTGTTGACATGATGATGATGGATTAACAATTGCAATATTAATAGCTATTAATCATATTAATATTCACAAATTACATTTATAATAGTAAATATGCAATGCAAAATCATCGATGAAAATATCCAAGATTGAAATAATTCCAACTCAGATCGCTAACACGATAAAATGTTAGAGTAATATATAAAACGAAGTGAAATAATTGACGAAATAGGAAGCCCATTTCCTTGTTTGGGTAATGGAAAAGTGGTTTATTGAGAATAAGCATAAAGCTTATTTACATAAAAATAAAAATATTTTAAATATCACTTTACCGTTCATTCATTTCCTTGAAAAATCGATTATAAATCTTAAGGACAATAATATTTAAAAATAAAAATCATAATCATGTTTATAACAGGATGAATTCATGAATGTTAAAGCAATTCAATTAACATACACGTGCTACTTAAAATATTTTTTAAAGAAAATTAAAACAACTTTTATTTCCTTTTAAGGTGAAAGCGGAACTGGCAAAAAAGTGGAGAAGGGCGAACTTAAGTCTGACTTCGAGGGGAATCAGTCATAGAAAAAGCACTCTTACAAGATCCATAAACTCGAACGTACACGGAGTAGTTCTTTCCAATACCTTCGACACAACTGCGCTTCAAGACGAAACTGTAGAGGACTTCATCAAGAACGGTTCAAAGGAGACTCGTCTCATGATGAAGAAATCAAACCACCTGGAAATGAAAAACGTGAACCAAATCCAACCGAAAAACCAGACGAGAAGAGATTCCGAAGACGACTTGGAATACGCTAACCAGGCTCAGAACTTCGACGAAACAGAATCAACAAAAGGAGGGGATAGGGTAAAAGATGAAGACGTTGATAAAAAACAAATCGAAGATGAAACAGAGTTCCATCAACTTCTCCAAACTCCTGTCACAGACAACAAAGAAAGAAAGTTGGCTGGAAACAAAACTGGTCTCAGTTCTAACCGTGGATCGAGATGTTCAAAAGAAGATGATGAGCATGATGAGGAAAAAAGTTCAGTTTACTTAGAAATGGAAAAAAGATGTATGCGTCAGACGGAACACAACAATAACGACTACTTCAGTGATTATCCTAAATCAAGTTTTGTTTGAAAATCGGACCCATTAACTGCTACATAAATCAACGATTTGGTTTAAATTCAATTTGTTAATAATCCAATTTAACAGTATGAAGCTGATTTCAAGGTCATAAGCGGGTCATCAATTTCATTTAGTGTTGGAAACCACGTCATTCATCCTGACATTTTCGGCGTATTTTCTAGGTTTTAAATGTTGTGATCGTGTTCGTGAATATTCGTGTTTGTGAAAATTTTAATGTCGTTGTTGAGTGTCGGTGCCTAGTTAGAATCGATATCAAGATGCAAATGACTCGTTATAATGATGACGATGACGGTGACGATGATGATGCTTAACTATATTTTGAACTCAGTGATATCATGCGACTATCTCACAAGCAGCTCTAAATTATCCTCAACATCTGTAAGCATTAACGAATTATTAACTATTATTATTAACAGTTAAAGCTTAATAAGTAATAATAATAAGAATAATAATAATAATAATAACTAATTTATAAAGCGCCATGTGCAAAGCGTCACAGGCGCCTTATGTCTTTGCTGTCCCATGAAGTCCTGAAGAGGTGCGTCTTCAGGTGACACTTAAAGAGCTCCGTGGATGGCTGGACTCTGACGGTGGGAGGAAGTCTGTTCCAGACAGCTGGAGAGGCGTACGAGAACCCTCAGTTTGGGAGGGATGATCTGTGTACCGGTTGGTGAAGTTGAGTGGCTGAGCGAAGACCAGGTGTTTGATGCCGATCTATCAGGTGATGGAGATAAGGTGATATGGATGTTGCTAGAGTCACTCTGATCTTTGTGAGTATGTACGAAAAAATGTAATGCCTTTGCTTGACGTAGGGCCGCACAGGGTGACACTGCTGGTGAGCACATAGGGGATGATAGCAAAATATAAATTGCGAATTTGATAAAATATGCCAATACCAAGTTGTTTAGCCAGTATTTCCTATAATTAATAGAGCGATTCAGACAACAGCATAAGTGAAAGTGGAAGCGAAATCCAACCCCAAAAATGTCTACAATCTCGAATTTCTTCTCAAACTGAGGTCCACATTGTCTCCGACGATAGCAGAAGTACTGGAGACAGAAATTGCAGTAGCGCCATCAATCGGCCAGCCAAGCAAGTTTACTATCAAAGAAAACATCCAATCTCCTAAGCATTATCCTGACAAAACACCTGTTCATATGCCAGTCTGTTGTACTAAGGCAATACCAAAAACTTTTCAAAATAAACATGCTTGTCTGAAGGCATTATGATCGCATGCATTTCACAGCTAATGTATAAGGACAGTGATGATGAAAGCATCGAAAACCTTCAACAATCACACCAAATCGCCATTATCCAAGGTCGTATGGACCTATGTTTAGTGAACCAAGAAGAAGCCACCTACAAAATAATTTTGCAAAGAGGAATGACAATAACAGGCTTGGCGCAAACAGTAACAACTGGAGGTATAGTGCACAATGTTGAAACCAGTTCCAAGCATAACTCTACTCCAGGACAAAACAGGGGCAGCTTTGTCAAAAACTACAGCCATTGTAATAGAAAAGTATTGTATGATGTCAAAAGTGGTCAATCCACTTCAGTGAGCAAATTAAGTAAGATTCCCTCTATTTATTGTGTGAATAAGTCCATATATCTTTTATTTGTCACTTTCGCTTCTGACAAATACCAGCTGGAACTCATTAAAACTCAGAATGACAGTGACTTGAAAACAGCTTTCGCTGAGCATGATCTGCTGAAATTTTACAGCCACTATGTGTCATCAGACAAGTATACCAATCTCTCGCATGACGCCAGGAAGTTCATAGCTCGGAAGCACCTACTGTTGCGAACAACCGTTTTCTAGAATGAAGAACACGAAGTTAAAGTTAAGATCTCTGCTTACAGACAAACATTTGGCGGCATCATAGTTCATTGCAACCTCTACTGTTGAAGTCGACATAGACTACTTGTGCAAACAAAAGCAGTGCCCAATTGGACGTTAAACATAAACATAAATTTTTAATATTCTTCTGGCTTAAATGTAGCATGAAGTGGTATTTTGTGTTTGAATGTTTTTTTTTGGTTGTGAAATTGCTAATCCGGCCCGAGACTAGTCTAAAAGTTGTACACATGGCCATCCAGTCAAAAAGGCTGGACAACCCTGCTCTAGGTGTAGCAACCCAAACATCAACTATCTACATCATCAGAATTATTGGATGTTTTCAATTATAAATTTATTTATTTGTTTTATTAATGTCCGTTGTATAACTAAGATGAATTGGAATCAATCAAAGGATAAATGCTTAGAATTAAATGTGTGAATTCCCACATTTGTTCTTATTATTTTATTATTTATATTTACTTGTTTGAATACTTGTAAAGCCATAAGTTAAAGTTTTTAAATTAATTTGGAAAATTATTTTTTAACTTATCAATATAAACATAAAATTACAAAAACACTCATTTTATAACTACCAATATGTTTCTTTTGTTTCGCATGGCATCATCGCATATTTAGGATGGCTGTACTGTTTTGAGAAAAGCTTGATAATTATAAAATATACAATGAAGGAGGAGATGAAGAAAGTCTATGTATTTATTGTAAATAGTGCCGCATTTATTTTTCAGTGGGGTTTGGTGCCTACTATTGTGTACTTAGGTAATGCAATTACATTCTGATAGTTGTTAATTCTAATGTTTCATCCCATTGTAAGCCTCATTTGAGTTACTCTAAATTGTCATTTCGAAATGCAGGTCTCAAGGCGGGAGCTAATCCTGGAGAACCGCCGCTTACATTACTGAGGTTTGTTTCAACGCTTCACTTTTGGTATATCATTGGTTACACTAAAAACAAACTATTTGGTTGCTATCGATATTGCGCTTTTGTTTATCATAATCAATGCCTTAAATACTGCGTGTTATGCCAAATTTACTATAATAAGCATGGCAGACATTCAATTCATTCACTTTAGTGACTTATTTTAATGTTTAGAAAAATCAACTGCTTGGGTTTAAAATATGACCGTTACAACGTATTTTTTCAGAATAATTGTCTAGTTTTTCTGGAGCAAAAAGATGCATTTCTGAAAGTGCTTTCATTAAATAAATCTATTTGAACGAATAAACACTGCTTCTTAACAATCTTTTTGTTCTTCATTGAATGGTGTTATATTCGTTTGGGAAGTGTTGACGTTTGTTGATTTTGCTAATTAGGATGGCATTTATTTATAATTTGTAACATTCAAAGCAACAACAGTGAAATAATAGCATGGATCTTTCTCAAAATGTCTCACAAAGAGCGTTTCTAGAACAACCCAGCAACGCTAAGCTACATTTAAGATGCATTTGTTACTTGAAGATTAGATGATGTGGTCATATGTTGAGAATCGAATCATGGACCAAATAACGAACCAGACGATATAACGAATTGGATCTTATAACGAGTTTAAGAAAAAATCTAATTTGTTATTTCGTCTACCACAAGATTTAAATATTTTTTATATGAAAAATACAAATTTGAACTGATGAATAAAAAATAATATAATTAATTTGTTCGCCAGTGTTTTAAAATTTGTGCTTCGTTCACCAGTTTGAAAGTTATAGTAAAATCGGTGGGGCTAAAATTTTGACTTAAAATAGTTTGGAAATTAAAAAGCAAAATTAAATTAAAAAACTCAACCACTGGCTATAAAATTAAATTTAATAGTTTTATATATTAATTCAAATTTGTTTTTGTTTATATATGTTGTAAACGAATTTAGTGCGAAAATTTTGAACGTTATAGATTTCGTATGCCTCAGGCTGTTCATGTTCGGAATACTGAAACAGCGACACATTCGTCCTGCCCATTCAATCCATTCAGTACAACCTACCAAAACTTAGCAGTCCTGAAAGCTAGATGCTACTGCATCCGCTTTTCATTTAAATCTTCAGAACATACTTTTCAATCTTTGGCACTAACTAGATCTGGGCCGTTTTATCTCAAACATCTCATTTACAGCCCAAAAATTCGCGACCACACAATCTTCCTTAGATCGTCCATTGTCCACTGTAGATTATACATTATTTGGTCATAACCAACAAATTGAATCCAACAACAGAGGAACTGAGAACCATGGTGTCTCCAATAATATGCAGCACACATAAATTAACTATTACTATTATTATTATTCATAATTTGTTTCTTTATTGGCTTCTCTTAGGCTGATCAAGACACAAATAAATTGAGATAAACAATTGCTAGTCACAACAAATACTTCCTAATAATAATAATTCCATCAGCCCTTGTTTTGTTGTTTGAGAGCTTTTTGTTGTTTTGCAGCCTTTTTGAGTGTTTTTGGAGAAGGGTAAGCCTGTTCAACAAGTTCTTGTTTCTCTGGATTGGCAAAGTCTGCTCTGATTGGTTCAAGGAGTTCGTTAAGGTATTTTGTCACAGCATTCTTCAGATCTAAAGGATGAAGCTCTTGGCTTGCAAATGACAGTTCGAGGGATTCATAGTTGTCAAAGGTCACAGATCCACTGTCTTTCTTGTCAACTACAAACACTCCTGCAAGAACAATTTAATTTCCAATCATTTTATTTAATAAATAAATTTACACTAATTAACAGGATATATGTTTGAAAATAGCCATTTAAAACACTTAGAAGACCATAACATGTATTAATGCAAAAACCAACCATGGAACTTTCTGATTCTGAAGAGAACCTCCTTTACAAAAGAAAGAATGCCATTGTTTTCAATGTTTCCAGGCTCACAGAAAGCCTTCTTGATTTTGCTGCTGACTTGGGCAGCAGTGTCGAGCAAATCGATCTTCGAATCCTCCTCGGACGAACTCATCTTCGATCCTGTCAGTCCTGGGACTGAGGAGAACAAGTATTGATCATACAATTGTCAAATTAATTGAATCCTGGCTCAATAAATGACTTCATGAAAAGCATGGCATCAATTAGCCACTATAACCAAGGGATACAAATTTAATTATGATGTTTTAAAACTGCTTGATTAAACTTATTTTCTGCTTAAATAAATTTTCATAAAAAAAAAAAAATTGTTAGCCTACCCATGGGATTCATGAGATGGATTCTCTTTTTGTATCCTAATTTTGGCAAGTACTGATGGTAAATAGAAAAAAAAAGATTATGTCTATGTGAACTGGATAAATATGCATTAGCAATTTAATAATATCCTTTGAATCCAAAACATGTGGCCTTGTTTTTAAAATAAAATTTCAAAATCTAATCTATTTTTCAATTCAATAATGGCATCCTAGGTGATGACAAAACATCTGAACAGTATTTTTAGTCTTACAAGCACCACAATTCAAGGCTCACCTTCGCAGCAAAGACAAAGATCTTCCTCTGATCAATTCCACCAAACTGAGCATCAACATCCAAGTATTCCTCATCGAGTGCCTAGACAACAATACAATAACAACCAGGATATAAAAACCTTAAATGAAAATTATTGCAGTCTTTTTAAATAAAATTAACTAATAATTGCTCAACTGCCTGTAGTTCAAGAATATTAAATAAGTTGTTAATTAATCTAATAAATTAAACCAACCTGAAGACCAGGGTACAGGAGACCACTGAGCAGGGCATCATCCACCTGCTTGACAACCTCAGCACCGGCTTTCTTTGCATCATGTTCAGTCACCAACGTTGACAACTTGTAAACATCCATTGTGTATTTTCTTTAAAACAGTAATTAATTAATTATGAAAGCAGTTTATTGAGGTCACACAGCCAATAAGACTGCACATTAATCAGGTTTAGATGAACAAACACTATAAATGCCAACATCATAACTTTGAAATAAAATATGAATATCAAATTAATAAATTATGCTGATGTACTTTTCATAAAAACAAAGCAAATTTGTTCAAGCAGTGCATGAATATGAAACACAGCCAGCTATAAAAAGCATGTGACTCAGTCATTATAATAATTAATTGAAGCAAGGCTATTTTTAGAACTTTACAATGATGATATCAAATTCATAGCTGTGAATGATGTAACACTTCATAATTTTACATAAAAAAAATTTCCATTCAACTATTCATGGATTGCATCATAATTGCATCATTAGTTAATCTAGCAGGCTATGATAACATTAACACTTGCAACTAAATGATAGTAACTTAATTCTCACAGAATTTCTAAGAAACATAACAATTTAAACTATCATGTGAAAAAATTCAATGTATTTAGATGAATTCATCATCCATTGAAACTAATCAAGAAATAAAATAAATGGATCAATTACTGTTAAATAAAATAAATAGATCAATTTTGGTGAAATAAAATAAATGGATCAATTACGGTGAAAGCTGGTAGGAGGTGCCCCTGACAAATCTGAGCTTCTCAAGGGGTACCCCTAAGGATTTGAGGGTGGACTTAATGATCTCCTCGTAATATTGAGCCCTGAACTGAATCAATTCCCACGAGGCCTTCAGATTGTCAAGAGCTGCATGGAGATCTGCCAATAATATTGTCACCTGAAATAAACAAACAATTATTTTCAATAATAATAATGATGATTATATTATTAATCATAAATATATTACATAAGCTTAGAACACACTACAGGATTATTCAATAAAACTAATATTTTTAATGAAATTAATGCTTGCTGCCTAGTTGTTCATTATTATTTATCATTTGCATCAATTTATGCTCAAACTTTCAACCAAGCAATGCTTCCAAAATTAGATTAATAAACTTGTTTCTATAATGATGCAATAAATGTAATTCTTGCATAAATAAATAAAGCACAACCATTACAAAAAACTGGAAAATAAGTTGTAAGTCATCATCAGATTTGGCCGTTTCGCAACACAAATCACCATTAATAAATAAAATTGAATCAAATAATGTTTGAAGGTACTACATAGAATTTTTCCAACCTCACATCCAGCATCCAACAGATCTGCTATTTTACACATGGGCACAAAATAAGCCACATGTGGTTTTCCAGTCGTTGCTGTTCCCCAATAGACTTTAAGATCTCGTTCCTTCAGTATCTCTATCAACTCCTTTTCCCCTAGAACTTCCTGGCATAATTATAAATAAATGATTTAACTTATTTAAAATGGGCGCTACTAATCAGACAACAAACCTGTAGATTTCTTTTAATAAGATGCAATTTATCCTCCATACTGTACAAATAAAATTGTATAAAATTTATAAACAAAACACTATTTTCATATCTATTTCATTAAATTAAATTACTATTTTAATACCTAATTCATTAAATTAAAGTCCAAACTCAATGAAACTGAAATAATGCCATCGGAACAAACCTTAAATCCAACAAATTACGTCCGAGCCACTTCCACAAGCTACAAGTACCAACCGGTGAAATGTGAATAGTGATAAGAAAGAATTTGATAATACATTAATTTTTAAATATGTTTCAAATAAAAAATATAAAACCCAATAATGCAAACAGTTGTATGAATAATTACAATTATTAATTTAAAAAATACTAATGGCAGCTATCAATCAGCAATTATTTTTATCATTGAATCGTACATTAGAATGTTCACAAAATAAAAAAACTGAATTTAAGATCCAAACAATAAAAAAATCATTGACCTAAATTAAAATGAATAATTAAATAAAACTGGATTTAATTAATGTCATTATTCTGTAAAAACTTTGATTTGACAAGGATCTAATTATCGTATTTTGCAAAATTTTTGTCTAAAATGCCGTTTCCCTCCCGTCCAAATTATTTAGTTATAAAATGGACTTAAATAAAAAACATTTTTCTGTTTTTTCTTTTCGCTCGCTTAAAATCATTTTACTTTACTTCTAATATTTCATTAAATACATAGATCAATGATTACTAAAATAATGTATCCTGAACAAACCATCGCAATGCAAATATTGGATCCCGGACGAACAACTTCCACAAACTACAAGAACGGTTAAATGTTTAAAGCAATTGAATTAATACATTTAATTTAAAAATAGTAATATACAAACAAACAACGTGTTAAAATTTAATAATACTAATATTAACTATGAGTAATGATGACGATAACGATGATGAGGATGACGGTTGTAATTGTTAAGTATAATTAAGTAATTAAAAATTTAAAAGATTCATTACCTTCTAGGATGGGTCGCAAAGTAAAAAATTTTAAATTTTAGTTCCGCACAATCAAAAATCAGTGATCTATATCGAAAAGAATAATTAACCAAAATTAGACTTATATATGTGTATCATTATTCTATGGAAACTTTGATTTAAAACCAAGTCAAAATTAACAAATTTCGCAAAATTAAGCAATATTAACAGAGTATTTTTGTTTTTTTCATCTTTTTAAAGGTTTATTTTTTGTGTCTAGACAAAAGTCAGATGGAGTCCAACATAACCCTAAATGACGTCCCTGCTCTAGTCTAAACCTATTTCGTATCTAATTATTCATTAAATTCAAACTAATTTACTACTAAAATAATTCCTCCGGAACAAACCTTGGTAATAATAAGAACGCTGTAGCACACACAACGCGAGAGATCCATTTCCATAAACTATAAATCAAACAGTGAAATATAAATATTAATCAGTCCTGGTCATTAAGTTATACTAAAGACGTAAGTAAAGTACTACTACTCCTGCAAAGCTAGTATTAAACATACGATTTATTAAATTTTAAAAATATACAAACAAAACAAAAAAACTGATGCCAACTTTTGTCATATTCTCTAGTTAATCTCTTTTCATATTTAATTATTAAATATTCAATTAAAGAGGAAATGAGTCTAATGAAATACTACAAATAATGCGTCCGGAACAAACCATAGCAACAAGAACGTTGGATCCCTCACGGCACGGCTTAACCACTTCCTCAAGCTACAAGAAAACAGCGGTGAGATGTGAATAGCAATAAGCACAATTAATACATTTAATATTAATATAATAACATTATACAAACAAGCAACGTATTCAATTGTACTAATACCAATGTTAATGACGGTGATAATGAGTTGTAAAATGTAATAAGCAATTAAAAATTCAAAGTATTCATTACCTTTTCAGGTGGTTAGCCAGGTCAAAAATTTTGAAATTTATATCCATGCAATCAAACTTCAGTGATCTATATTTTAATAAATAATTATTCAAAATTAGCTTTATGTGTGCATGTGTATGTATCATTATTCAGTGGCAACTTTGATCTAGAGCTAAGTCCAAATTTTATACGATCTTCGTCCAAAATGGTAATATAAAATGCTTCGTCAGAGCACTGTTCTGTTTTTCTATTCTCTATCGTAAACCCGTTTTGTATCTAATGATTCCTTAGATCATAGATCGAACTCCTTATTATCAATAAATACTAAAATAATGCATCCGGTGCAAACCTCGGTAATAAAAAGAGCATTGCAGTACACACTGCACGGGAGAACCACTGCTACAAAATACAAGAACCAAGCGGTGAAATGGTAATACCAATCGGTCCTACTCATCAAGTCATGCTGAAGACTTTAATAAAATGCTACTTTTAACAATAAACTAAAGAGCGATAATTTATTTTTAAAATACTTATAATTTAATTAATTTTTTTAAATTTTGAATTCTTGATCTATATAATCAAAAATCCATACCAAAATGCGAAATTAACCAAAATTAGATTTATCTACTCATATCATTATTATCTAGCAACTTTGATTTAAAAATACACACAACACTCATTACAAAATACTATTTAAAATTTTAATTTATAAAATTCAAAACTTTTAATTTTATACAAATATTATCCTTCTACTTAATAGGTGCTCTAGAAACAAAATCTTCATGCCCGGATCACTCTGCCTTAAAATCTTTCTTCTTAGGGAAAGTTACACTTATATAATTTATACTTAACGCCACTCTGCCCAGTGATTCCAGTGTGTGCCACCCCCAGTCACAGTGTCCTAGATCCGCCACTGAGCAATGGCAACATGCAGAGACAGCTCAACAAAACGGCAAAGTTTTAATCTTCTACGTATTCTTAGTCTGTAGAAGCTCATGGATATACCATGGCCTCAGGTTCATCTCGACTAAAAATCGTGGCAAAGGTACAACGGCCTTAAATCCTAATCGAGGGAGTCTGCTTCTGTGTATTTTACAGTTCATTAAAACTTAGGATGACTGCTATGAAGTAATCCTGGTTCATCAGTTGTTTATTTTGAGAACTGGGAAGCAGTATTCAAGGATTGGATGGATTTTGGTGCAATACGCTTCATTTTTTACCATTTTCTCTCTTGAACGAAAGCATTTCAATTGTCGAAAAGATTCATCTTGTATGTTAATTTGTCAAATGAAACATTTTTAACATAAAAAAAGTAAGGGCGTTTTGGTTAAAATTCGTTAAAACCAATAAATTATTAAATGTTTAAGTTCAAATTTTTAAATCACTAAAGTTTTTACAACCAGCAGCCTATGCGGGCAAATGTCAGATTATGTAAAACAAAACAAAAAGTTGTTGATAAAAGAAGCATTTCAAAATATTGCTGAAAGTGAATTGAGAAGATATTTTTTAGTCGGACGATTTCAACAAATAAATGACACTTAAATGACTGGTAATTATTACCAACAAAGTATAAATATTACCAACAAAGCAAGGTCACTGCAAAGTCTCCAGAGAAAAATTATCATGTCTTATGACAAAGTCAAACCAGCTAAAATTTTATACAGTGACTCACTTAGGCTTGAATGTAACTGATTAAAAATGTGCAAATAAATGCAAATGTAAATATTAATGTTTCAATCACATGAAGACGACAAGTAGGCAAACTAAGAGACCAATAACACCAATAGATTTTGATCCTGAAGATTTATGAGAAATGGCGTCTCCTGAAATAAATAAAAAATTCAATAAGTACGCTTTGGCTTACAGTAAAGCAAAATTAACGACGTAACTGTCTCCCAACTGAATGTAAAATATTATATGAGATTAAGAAGGGACAGACTAAAAAAATGATCATCAAATATTCATTTTGGTTAATTTCCAAATATCAATTAAACTGAATTAACAATTACCGAATTTTTGTTTGAGCAAGTAAAATAAGAGATGTGGACTTCAAAACAATTTTTAAGAAACGCATTGATAAATTATCCTTTATACATAAAAATCAAACAATGATGCGATAATTTGTCCCATTATAAAAATAAAACAAAATATTATAAAATTGTCAAATTATTTATTTCAATCGACTTGAAAAAAGAATATTCACCTTCAAAAAGTGCCAAGGCTTCAAATTTTCCGTTCGGATATTCGTAAAACTTTTCAGCCTTTGAAGAATTTCTCTCCAGTTTGTAAACAGCACTGTTGAAAATAAACGTTGGAAATAGTTCGATTAGTTGCTATTATATTATTAATTAATTAATTAATTACAAAATAATCCTGAGAAGAAATTATAACTACTTTTGGCCCTCAATTGTGTAGTACAAATGTTTTGAGCCAATTGCAAATCCAGCAAATTTTGAATTGGAAGGAAGGCTGTGAATTGTTTTCAAATTTGGTTTATCATAGAGCTTTGTGCTGAACACTGAATCCCCGTATGTCCCAAAAAGTTCCTGAGCTGGTTTTTATGTTTTATGGCATAAATATTTGTATAATTATGCGATTATTGATGTTATTGTTAGGCTATTAATGTTAAAATCTTGAACCTGCAAGTGCATAATAGTTATTATCACTATTTAGTAATATTCCGTTATTAATGCTCTAGTAAAGCAATTATTACTAAAATTACTCTTATAAATAATGTTGAAATATAAAACTTCATTATTTTATTATTAAACAATTAATTACATTAAATTACTATATGTTAACAATCTAATCATTAACATAATTTTAATAAGTAAGCGTTTTAATTGTCAATTTGAAATACCTTGGAAATCGACATAAATTAAGTTGAGACACTGATTCAATTTTATGGGGTCCAGTACTTTTTTGTCGCTCGCTTTTATTCGTCTTAAGAATATGCCCGTTGACAGGCATTCATAGAAGTAAATGGTGCTGAAATTATTTATTTATTTGTGATTTATCATATCTTAATTTGAGAAATTTTTAAAAGTTTATTGTCCTATTCAAGAGCTCAATTAATTCATCTTCAGTATCGTAGTGAAAAACTAATAGCTGTACTTGATGATGATGATTAGTGCCCGACCGATATAGCTTTTTACCAATATCCCGACACCGATATTTTACGAATGTAGTATCGACCGATACCGATATTTTATTATTTTCTCTAACATGTCTTATAAAATTAAAATCATGAATTAAAACATAACTCAATTCAATTCTCAGTACACATGAAATCATACTTAATTAATTTTACTACAAGCTTAAAGACTGAAACTAAAACATAATTCTGTCAACATAGTAAATTACATTCTGGACATCTTCGGCAATATGTTGACTTGAGAGCTTCGTTAACCAGATTGAAGTGTGTATGAGACTCATTTACCCTGGCAACTAGTATTCGATAAATATTTGGAATGAGTGGGGTTCTGAAATATTTTGAACTTTGCAACTTATATCCATGTTTCAGGGCTTGCAGAATTCGCTGGAGTGCTTTAATGTCAGCCACCAATGAACTCTACAATCAGCCCGTCTCAGTGTGTTAATTATCATTGATTTTTTTCATTTATTTTCAAATAATTGCTTAACCAAATGCTTGGTCGTTAATAGGCTGTTTTGAATTTGCGCCTAATGATTTGCCACTGCAGTGACGATTCCGGCAGTTTTCTTCTCTACTTTAGTCTCCTCCACATTCTTCATGGAAATGGGGTGATGACGACGCAAATGATTGACGAGATTGGAAGCATTGTAAGTCGACGCCGACGAATCTCCACGTGATGCCATCTCCCCACATTCATTACATCTCATTTTTGAATGGTCAGTAGCGATTATTGTGAAATATTCTCATAATGGACCTAACGACTCATTGTCGACACAGTGTTCGCTGTAATTATAACTTAAATTCACACAAAACAATCAAACATTGGAAGACGCAGAAGAGGAACGCAAGTAATTTGTAACAATATAATAATATTTTTATCAATTATAACAATATTTTATAAGTAATTTCTAACAAGTTTCTGTAGTCTTGGCTTTTTAGATGATTTTTTTTTATCTAACCTAACCCTAATTATTGTCAGTCGGGCACTAGTGATGATGATGACGATGACGATGACGATGGTGATGATGATGCTGTTGCTGCTGCTGCTGATGATGATGCTGATGATGACGAAGACCATGATGATGGTGATGCCGATGACCACGACGATGATGACTAATAGTATTTTAATAATGTCATCAGAATAACTGAATGACTACGACAATTAGTAAAAAAAGTAGTAGTTAAAGCATAATTACTCTTCTTTTGGGTTGTAGTTAAGGCTTTCGATAGAACTCTGTTGTGCTTCATCCGCTATTTTTTCAGCAGCATTTTGAGACAAATTCCTCCTGTACAAGCTGTTGGAAGTAAAGTACAACACATCCTGTGACGGATCCTTCGCAAAATCATGAATTCCAACCCTTGCTAAGCAACGGAACAAAAAGTTATAAAGTGTAACTTTATAGATATTTATTTATTTATAGTATGCAGTGAAACATAATAAAATAATGAATGAGGTGCTATGTAATTAATTAACTAATTTAATTTATATTTTTCCTGGTGTTTCATCATCGTCATCGATTAAAGTATAGGCAAAATTATATATCAGGAGCCTCTCGAACTTCAAAGAAATTGCGATTTTATTTCAACCAAATTTCTGTTTTTTATTTATTTAATTTGTATTTTTGGAATTTAGTCGATGTTTTGAATGACTTTACCACTTCTATTTAATTATATAGCGACGCAATCCGCCAAAAATAGTAAATGAGTTGTTTCATATTTCTAAATTTGAAAATTCATTTCCGAAACTAAAAGTTCACTAAAAACAAATAACTAAAGTCTTCAACTTACAGATGCTTGTTACATTTTCTGTGATTCCTTCTTTTGAATTCTCAAGCATTCCCAAATCAACCTCGTTAAACCAAACGTAGTACAACCTGAAGGAGTCATCCTTGTGTTCAATTATTAACCTTGGAATATAAGTAGCACTCTTATTCTGTTTTATTCTTGGCAATTCGACAACAGAGTTGTTAGAATCCAAGGAGATTTGAAGAAACTTTTTTGAATTTGCATCAAAAACTACCAGATAGTCCTTGGTCAAAACTTCTGAAAATGTAACGGTGGAATTAAATTAATTTAATGATTAAACTATTAATTAATTAACTTGTGAAATTATTAAATTCAATTATTAAATTTTTCATTAAAAAAACTTTTAAATTTTAAGAATTATCTTTTACATCGTCTTCCTAATTGGTTAGAATTTGAATGTTATTATTTTGTTTTGTGCTCAAATTATTGTTATTGTTGTTATTCAAGTTTTTATTGTTGTTTAATCTTGAAAATAGCACGAACAGTCCACAATAGAAAACCCACTTGTTTGGCAATTGACCGCAAGAACGTACAAGGCAAATGGAATTGTCAACAATAACTTCATGACTGAAAATTTATTTCGGGGTTCAATAAAATGAGTTTTATATTAATATATATTGCTAAATGTTAACTATTACAACCTCTTATTAATAACAATAAGCAGTACCTAATTTTGGATCAGTAACAATTTAGCATTAATTATCCTGTGGCGTGACCGACTCTCTCGGGTAATTATTATGTAATTATTTAACGGATTTTGCGTACAGTCTGTAATGCTATTGAATTACTTCAATTACAAACGCTGACAGAGAACAGTATTTCATTTCAATCTGCCAAGATCGCTTTGTAAATGCTTATGAGACCTCTTAACAATATTAATGAGTTTGTAAAGAGCTGGACTACTAATTTCTAGTTATTAATCATTTATTAATTAATCTATGAGGCGATATTATGAAGTGGTAAAATAGCAAAAGTAGGCAGTGCTTAGAATATTTTTTTAATTTGTCTTTTTAGTAAAACATTTTCGAGCGCTCTGAAAACAAGCGAATAGGATTTACAAGTGCCTATCATACAAAACTGAATAATGGTTCCTCTCTTGAGAATGGATTTGGTATTTGTGAATAGCCGATTTTTTGAGTATCGGATAGGATGTGAAGGCACTTCTTAATCGATCCTTGGCGGTGCGAGCTGGATTGCGAACACGACACGTAATGACCGTTGCTTTCACCGTCCTTCACAGGAATGCAACCCTCCGATCCATCTCGCACGCCAAATTCCTCCTGTTTGTTATTCAGCTTTATGACAGTCATATTTAATTTATAATACTTTAATTTTCTTAATTTTAATTTAACTGAAATTTTGGTGTTCAAATGTTCTTTATAGATGTAATTACTCGTGCTTGCTTTAGCGTGTGACATTGCAACATTGTCGCGAGGGAAACTGATGTTGCAAAGGTATCATTTTAAGAGATTGAAACATATTTTTATTTGTTTCAAATAAATCAGGTCACTTCTTTTCTTTATCGCGTAATTAGGGCCACATTTAACTCCTACCTAAAAATTAGTTATTTTAGTTTTAATGGATGTATTTCCAAAGAACGCCCCTCCAGGTGCTGCCAAGATTTACCAGTTCTGAGCTAAACAAAGAATACAAACCATAAGCAATATCGAGCTGTTTGCCATGTTGCTTTTAATAGGCGTTTGATAAACTTTTTATTTTCCGTTACTCGAAAATCAGTCACGAAACACTAAATAAAAATTGTTCTCATTTCGTTTCAAGCTACCGTGTGTAAAGCTTTCGTGGTGCAAAATATATTCTGAATTAAAAATAATTAAACATAATTAAACGCTAACTAATTACAAAAGCTCTTTTATTTACAATTTCACTGAGTCCGTCAAAGATGTAGCCAATTTTTGGCCCCCACAAGCCACAAACGTCTTTTAAAGATGACCCTTGAGCACATTTAAAATGAATTCAAACATCAAACCAAATACCTTTCAGGTCCTTCTTCGATGAATTCAATGAAATTCAGATAAAAAAAGACAAGTGAAATTTGTTTGTTCGTCTGCTTCTGCACAGAACTATGACTGCTTTATATCGACAAGCATCTACCTCTTGTTGTCCTTGGGTTGCTGGTCTGTTTACCTGAAGTGCTCAAAAAACACTTACCGTCCGCACGAACATGACGATGGGGGAATGTGAAACTCATACGATGAATCAGTAAGTGAGTCTGGTGGTTAGATTAAACATTCTTTTACGTGTGCATCCGATGAATTCAGCATCGAATAGATCGATCCAAGTTGAGAGTGCCGAGTAAACACGGCTCAAAGAATTCATTATTTGTGTTGAGGATGACGGCATTGGTTCTTTTGATTCACTTGCTACGGGGTCGTTCCTCAAGAGATGAATGTGAAACTATTTATAATTTATTTTTTCTATAAGGTAATTAAGAGGTTCTAATATCATTCCAAAACATTAAAATAAGAATAAGTTATGTCAAATCATCAACAAACCTCCCCTCTTTGAACTACTTTTAAAAGGTTAGCATTTATTTTTGGTTTTCCAGTTCTCCCGCGTTTGATGCATCATTCCTAGCTTCCTACCAGCCCTCGCCAGCTGTAAGCTTTTAATTTACACACTTGAATAAATATTATTATTATGACTATTATCATTATTATTATTTTTATTATTATTCTAAATTTTTCCTCAAGAGGCTGTCAACAAATGACGTCCCCTCATATTGAGAAGTCAGGATATAATAGCAATACAACAGACAGTTGTGATGTCACATTAGAGGGGGAAGCGATTACAAGTAAAAAATAAACATGCCTTGTAATTTAGATCCATCTCTACCAGGAGACCTATAAGGCTAAAAAGTTGACCAATAATAACGAATTGTTACAAACCTTTTGTGCTTCCACCAAAAAAATACACAAAAACTTGAAGCTCTCGATTTATATATGCGATCTTTAAAACTTATTTTACTCTCGTTGACAAACGAATAAAACTTATTTAATTATTTAATGATTAATTTAAAAATGGCTACAGTTGAAAACATAATTTGAATTCAAAATTCATAGAAACTAGTAATATAAACATGATTTTCACCAGGCGAAATTTTTTTTGTGCCGAGGGCTGTACGAGATGATTGCTGCCGGACGAGTTAGGCAAATTGACTTTTACAATTTTGGTTATAAAGCTTTATCAGGAGAAATTTCAAGCATATTTCACTTAATTTGTCAGAATATTCTAAAATGCCCCACAAGTCCGAAGAAGTGGTCGGTCGGGCCATTAAGAGGTCATCAGTAAGTGACGCATCTCAAACTAAAGACAATAAGTTGATGAAAAACTTAAAAAGTTTTTCCGAAGAAGTGGTTGGTCGTGCCATAAAGAGGAAATCATCTACAAGTGACTATAGTGGAACTAAAGACTGTAATTTAATGAAAAAGTTCAAATCATTGAAATTTCAAGAGTCGGAAGAGGCGTTCGTGCAAATCCTGCTTCAAGTCCTCTTTCCGTATTTGGTTGCTGGAGCTGGCATGGTTGCTGCTGGAAGTGTTTTGAACCACGTGAAGGTGCCTTTTGGTTCAGTAGTATTTTTATTAAATTATAATACTTTGTGTTTTAGCATGTAGTTGGGAGCACTTGTTTACTTTTCTAGCATTGGGAAGTTTTCCAGAATATTTCTGAGGTTATCATACTGGTTCCAGCATTGCTTGGCCTAAAAGGCAATCTTGAAATGACTCTTGCAGCAAGACTATCAACACAAGTATTTCAAAATTTTTGAATTTGGTAGCAGTATAATAAATTATCTTTTAAGTGTGCCATTTCAATTATCTAAATTATTTAAATACATTATAAATTACTATTTTATAATATGCATAATGTATTACGAAGCAGGTTACACTCACTAAAGCAAGTAACAGTCATTAGCTCATTTAAGCAAACAATAATAACATTATTATTTTTATTTGCAACATGCAAATAGTGGTCGATTTGCACAACATATGAATGTGAGGGAAATACAAGTAATGGTTGATTGCAGTCAAATCTATGACATATATATATATATGTCACAAAAAAGTCACTCTAGATTAGGATTGTTTTCGTATTTATCATCATCATGCAATGATATCGTGCTCTGTATCACAAAATAATTTGTATCGAATAATACATAAGTATCACATTACTTGCACGATGTACACTCATCGCGTATCCTTTGGAAAAAGGCAAACCTCGGCACGATGGATACCCCCGGCGAATTCTATCGGCTCGTCTCGGGGAACATCTCTTTGACTCTTTGCCAAGCGCTCGTTGTTGGCTTCCTGGCATCAGTGTTGGCTCTTTGCTTTTCTTTGCCTCAGAAGGGATACGTCGAAGGATCGCATGCCCTCTTGCTCACAGCCAGCTGCATGACCACCGCCTTCTTGTCCAGTGTGGTCCTTGGTTAGTAATAGGGTTGTTAGCTAACATATTAACTTATTAACTGATTCATAAATTAATTTAATTTGTGACTTATCTTGAGTTTGGTTCGATGAATTGGGAAATGAATAAATAATAGTAAATTAAAATATAATTAATAGATATTGAAGTAGGAAAAGATTTGGTGCAATTAATTACTTTTGTTATTCAATTAAATTAACAGATTTATTTTTCTAATAATTACTAGTAAGTTAGTAACAACAATAACAGTTGTAGTTTGTTGTCTTCGAATCAGGTTTGTTGATGTGCTGCGTCGTGTACTTGTCGAGGGTCCTCCAAATCGACCCAGACAACGTGGCCACTCCGGTCGCCGGAAGTCTCGGAGACCTCATCGCCATCTCGGTCCTTGCCAAGACTTCGGATTTCTTTTACGGGCACATGGGTAAATTGGTGTGTTAGTTATTACCAAATTATTATTAATTAATTATGTTATTGTTTATTGGTTAAGTTGTTATAATATTAATGGCTATTTTTATTACATTTATATATTTTTATGAATCATGCAAGTCTTCAACTTTTTATTAAAGTCACTTAATGTTGTTATTGTTATTGCTGTTATGAAAATAATTAATCATTCAGACACCATTTGGTTGAGCTCTTGCATAATTATGATAATGTGCATCAGCCTGCCACTGTGGTGGCACATCAGCTCGAGGAATGAATATTCACGAGATGCTCTTCATTCTGGCTGGAATCCGATAATAAGCGCCATGACCATTAGCACGTGAGACGTGTTATTAATTGGTTAATTAATTAATTGGTTAAATAAATATTCTCAATTTATTGTTAGCAACCCTTTTATTAAGGGTCTGTATTATTAGCATAATATTAGAGAAAATGTTAATGAATTTTAAGTTTGTTAACATTGAAATTTGTTCACCTCCCCTGTAGGCTTGGTGGGGTGATTCTGGACAACACCATCGTTCATTACGAAGGACTCGCAAGATTTCAGCCTGTCATCAATGGTGGGTGATTGGAGTTTGTTGTTCCTGGGGTTGTTTTGCTATTGGTGTTGTATTGTTATAAAAGGCAGCTTAGCTTAATTGCAAAACATTGTTGTATTTTTGTGTTTGCATCGTGTGATAATGCATCTTATTTGTTTGTTGTCTCATGTTGAGAGTGCTTTATTGATTTTTTTTTATCAGTACTTTATGTGCAGTGTCATTCTATTTAAAGGATAGATGCAATAGAATTTATAACTTTATCTTATTTTATCTATAATGTTAATGTTTAAGCATTAATCAATTAATTTCTTCTGATGATGCATTGTGAACCTCAGTTTAACCGAGTTTATCGGGAACTGAGAAACAGATTAGTGATGTTCTAAATTAGGCATCGGTGGAAACTTGGTTGCCATCCAAGCTAGTCGTTTGTCCACCTCCATGCACAGACTCGGACCGATTGGAACCGATCTCAGCATGATTTTCAAGCAGCAAGATTCATGGCAAGGCTCATTCTGCCGGCAAAGTCAGTCGTTTTTAAAAAGAGAAATAATTTTTTTATTTTTATTGTTATTGGAATAACTTTTTTTATATTTTACTTTATTTTGTTTAATGGTCAGCATACAATAATAAGTTTATTTTTAGTTATTAATGTTTAATTATTTCTCCAACCGATCTCAGAGTTGGGATCAAAATCAGCTCGAGCCCTCCTGACGCTGGTGATACCTGGTCACTTCTTGTTCGCGCTTCTCGTCTGGTTCTGCCACTCGGACGACGTCGAATTCCTTCAGCAGACGAGAAATGCATCGTTCCTCGTGTTCTATTTGCTGGCTGCTTTCTTTCAGGTGTTGAAGTTTGTTTTGTAATTTCTTAAGTATTGACAGTGGTAATTAGTAAGGCTGCAAACGCTGTATCAAATTTATTTTAATCCATTAATCGATTAAATATCATTAATTATAAATCGCATATATTCCAACTAGTTTAACAGGTCTGTTTGCATTGCAACTCCGCATTGCGGGTATAAGCTACGCAAGATTATCCAACCCTAGTATGCTGAAGCAATCAATCATTTAACTTTGCAGTTCACAAGTTATACATTCATTTATTTCTCTACAAACATTGAGACACAAAATGGTTTTGAAGAACTGTCCTCAGTCCATCATCTCCCATGCATTAAAGTCACGAACTGATAATCCAATGAACTAAAGAGACTTTCAAGTCTGCTGAAAGTTTGTTGCTTACGGGCTTAAAGCTAACTTAAGAAGATTGCAGATTAATCGATTAAATCCACAGTCCTTTAATTAGCCACAGTAATTAGTAAGACTAATTCCTAAGATTAATTCCATCAATAACATGTGCTTAGCATCTGAGGCATCTCTCTTGTGATGTGATGTTGTTGATGTTCGTTGATACAAACATTTCGTGCTGAGTGTTACAAATGTTTACAAGTCATTAATTTTGCTCAGGCTTGGCTAAAGTAAGTCATTTAGCACATTTGGTAATTGGATACTTTCTCACCAGGTGGCACTGCTCCTCCATATGGCTCATGGCCTGGTTTCCTGGCAATGGAACAGGTGTCTCGATCCTGATACAACCTCCATACCTTACCTGACAGGTAAGGTCCATTAATTGCTCACTCACATGGGGGTTTTAAGAGCAGTGCTCTGTATCTCAATGTTTAATAACCTAATATTAATTAACTAATATTGTTGATAATATCGGTTATGTGGTTAACACGGCTAAGTAATTTATTCAGTTTTAATTAATTTAATTTTTTAATTATTATTAATTCCTATTTCCTTGAAAACAGCCATCGGAGATCTTCTTGGAATCATCCTTCTGGCCTTGGCCTTCTACATTCACAATAGCTTCAACAACCAACTGGAACTTAATGTGTGATTGCTCTCTAGGGGTTCCATCGAATTTGTTGATTGATTGATTGATTGATTGGTTGATTCATGTGCTTGAATTGAATTGAAGATGATTCATGTTCATCCTTAGCAGGTAACTGTCACAAGATTAATCAACTAAGTTAACTGTTTTATTTCATTGGTGTGTCAGTGTTGCTAATATTTGTTGCAGTCACGTGCCTTTATTGAATTTAATTCTGTTTTTTTGTTTGCATCAGTAAAACATTTAACTAAACTATTCATACATTTAACAATTTGTAACATAAACTTAAAAGAAATTATTGTTAATTAGTTTTAGCTTTTAATCTCTAGATCTAAGTAGGATCGCATATGTTGGAATACATTCTGTGATCCTAGTTGAAAACAAAAGTTAAGTCCAAATAAAATAACATGTGATTGTTACGATCAACTGCTGTAGTTAATTAGACTAACATTTAAATAACTGCTGTGTCTCTTAGTCATATAATCATTAATAATGGTATAAGCATTGTTAACAATTACTTTACTAGTTAATATAACCATCATTAATAATTGCATTACTAGTTAATGTGTTGGCTAGTTGATTAACAATTAATCACCTTGCTGTTAGAAATAATTTGTAATTCCTTACCAGGCCTTGTTTACTCCGTGCCTTTTGATTTGTTGATTGACGAGAAAAGTTTTACCATGTAGGAAATTATTTATGAAATATTTATTTATTTGATTTTTGAGTGCCTAATCTATTACATCTTCATTTTATAGGTCAGTCATAACAACAATTTCAATTTGAATATTCATTAACCTAAAGGTTTCTTTGATTTTAATTTTATTGATTTTGTAAGCTGGACTTGAATTGCATTCTGTTAATCAATTGGTTATAATTATTAATTTTATTATTTCAAAAGTTTTAAACAAAAATATTGGAAAGTTATTTTATTGACTACCATTTGCATAATTGAGTTTGAGGCAGTCTCAAAAATTATCAGATGATAATTTTAGAAATTTTTATTTTATTAACATGTTAATTAATAAGATTCCTTAGATGATGCAAATTCAAATGTCCTAAGGTGTGATTAAATCACCTTTGAATATTTGCAAGAAAATAAATATTTCCCTAAATTACAAAATATCTTTGTGTTCGGTTTTCTTAATGGCTAACATAGTTACCAGGAAATATTTTTTATTAACTTTCCAGAATTGCATGATTAATTGCTTTGGGTGACCATTTCAAGATTGTATTAAAATGAAGGGTTTTTTATGTTGGGAAATATCGAAGGTATCATTTGTCAAATGTTTTTATAAAAGCCTCTTTGATTTAAGTTGATTTTTGTTTAAATTTTGAAAATCCCAAAATATTGTCCATATCATAGTTAATTCTGATAGTTACTTGAATTACTCGGCTTCCACGATAATTTTAAATTCTAATCTGAGACGTCATTGTTGCGATTGTTGGGATTAACTGAAACCTGAAACTGCATGTTCCTAGCTTAACACAATTACTAAAATAAAATACTGGTTGGAATTGAATGTAAATTTGTTTTTCTATAAAGTTTATGTAATGTTTATTGTGAAGTTATACATCTCACTCTGACCAATTTAGCAGGCAGTCGAAGATGCAAGAATTCGCTTCTCTAGAATGTTTCTCGGTTCACGAAAATTTTAATCTCACAAGCTCTAGGTACGAAAAAAAACAGCTTGAACTACGTAGGAAAGATCTGTGACGAGGTCACATGTGAGAATGTGCCAATAAATGGTAAAACACTTTGAGAATCTTCGTAATCGCTTCTTAACGGTGCTACGATGAACACAGGAAAACATGCTGCCATATTGCGGTGCCGTGGAAATGGCATCCTCGGAGACAAACGATTGTTGAAGCATCATCAGGGATCAAAGCCCTTGAACGTGTCTCAGATGCTGAGCCAGGTACAAGGATGAAGAGCACAAGACGATTGCTAGGGAAGGCAAGACTCTTAATGCTCTATGAGGGATGATGGTGGCGATTGCAAAGGTCCTACAAGTAGTTATGATGATCTTGGCGATGGTGATGATGACGAAGAAGACGACGACGATAATGATGATAAGTCCAAACTCAAGGACCTGGTTATCGCTTTGAGTGCCGCTCTATACCGCCAAAAAAGAACAAGCCACTATCTTGTAATTGCTATAGGATTTTTTCTGATGATGATAAGGGTAATAAATGTTGTTATTATTGACATTTGATTGAAATGCTATTAATAATTACGAATTTGAGTTATTAAAAAGAGTCGCTAAGGTCGTTAACAATAATATTATTATTATATATTATTATTATTATTATTATTATTATTATTATTATTATTATTATTATTATTATTATTATTATTATTATTATTATTATTATTATTATTATTATTATTATTATATAAATATAATAAAAATATAAAAATATATAAATAAGTATTAAATATTATTATTATTATTATAATTACAATTGATTTTTTATAATAATAATAGAAATAAAGTGTTGTTGTTGTTGATCATCATCCAATGGATCCATCTCTTCTTGTCAGTTCTTAATCTCTCCCGTGACAACTGTTGCTGCTTCTTGGAAACGTTCAATGACTCGAATTGATGCCACCTTTTTCGATTTGTCTCAATCCTTGCAACAATGACGATGATGGCAATGGTGATGGGGGTGATGATGATGGTGGTGATGATGTCTGTGGTGATGATATTGATAATTGCTTAAACAGACGAATAGACCTGGAAAAGACCCTTCATAAGAAAGAAAAAGAGTAATAAACTAAAAAATAAACAATCGTCCTAGAAAACATTTACATTGAAATCAGCAAATAAATCCCAGCTTCTCTTGGACTTGGAGAAATGGAATTAGCTTCTGAGAGGACAAGAATTCACCAAAGACTTGAGTTGAATGGTCAACCACGAATCTTCTGTCGCCAAATATTTGCCTCGGAAGGACGAGAAACAAGATTTGAAACATGCGCGTTCTTGTGTCTTTATTTGCCCTCTGCTCAGGTGAGGTCCGATCAATTCAGGTGAAGAACGTTGCCTATCGACGCAGGTACGCAGGTAAATCGTGCAGAATAAACACGTGGATTTGGTCATAATTTTGTTCCCAGTATGGAAAGTATTTTCAGGAAATTATTCTCAAGAAGAGGACAGCTGTGACAACTGATCTATTCAGACCTCGTCACAATTGTCACCATCATCTTCATCGTTATCATCACTGTCTTCCTCGTCATCGTCATCATCATCTTGAATATCGTCGTAATTAATCTCGAATATCGTCATCACAAGAATCATCATCATAATCACCATCAAGTGGACGAATATAAATGAGTCGATTTCATGTCACTTGATTCCACTCTCTGTAGACACTAAAGATGAAGACAGTATTATGGTTACGATGATGATGATGATGATGATGATGATGATGATGATGATGATTATGATGATGATGATGATGATGATGATGATGATGATGATGATGATGATGATGATGATGATTGATGATGATGATGATGATGATGATGATGATGATGATGATTGATGATGATGATGATGATGATGATGATGATGATGATGATGATGATGATGATGATGATGATGATGATGATGATGATGATGATGATGATGATGATGATGATGATGATGATGATGATGATGATGATGATGATTGATGATGATGATGATGATGATGATGATGATGATGATGATGATGATGATGATGATGATGATGATGATGATGATGATGGATGATGATGATGATGATGATGATGATTGATGATGATGATGATGATGATGATTGATGATGATGATGATGATGATGATGATGATGATGATGATGATGATGATGATGAAGAGGAGAACGTTATTTATGGTCGTAGTAACTGGCAGTTAATAACTTCATCCACAAATAAAAAATTATAATTTTGAAGATTAAAACAAATCAATAACAAAATACATTCTATTTTCTTCAAGTAATATCAGGTTTTCTGGTCCAATTGAATCTCCTCAGGTCAAGCAAAGTTCAAAGCTGGCATGTTTAAGAGTCATGACTTCTGTCTTGCTTGTGTATGGATGAGTTGAGATTCGACAAAATTATGTTCACATTTCATGGCATAAAATTAATTTAGAAATTAAATTATAAATTCAAACGTTGTTGTTATTGTTGTGAATTAGTGATAAACAAGTTTATTTCAGTTCAGAACCAAAGACGAAGAACTGAATAAATACGATAATAAACAGCATTTAAATAAATTATGTCATCAAAAGGAAACTATTGAAGTGATTAATGTGACGTAATACGTGTCATAATTGTCCTGAAATAAAAAGCAGAAGAGCATAATTCATTTGTCTCCCTTAACGACAGCATCACCAATCTCAGACCGGGAGATTTTTTTTGTTTTCAAAAGAACAAAAACGAGGCCGGAAGTGACGCCATCGATTTGTAAATCGATGAAAGGAAAGATTATGAATAGCACCAAGATAATCTCGAGATTCAAACGGTGAGCGATAAAGCAAAGAGATTTGATTTTTTAACGTATTTTGGGAATATTTTCAATAATTGATTGTGAATCATTGTTTTAATAAAAATTAAGCTTTGTGGTTGCTATTATAAAATATGGTTTTATTCTTACGGAATGGGATGTGAAGGCACCATTTAATCGTCCACACCCGAGGGAGCTCCCTGGCTGAGTTACAAATTTAAATAAAACTTTTCCAAAATATGTAAAAGTTATTAATCTTAATATTTGAATGTTTCACTTCAATTTTGCATGAATTCAATTAAATGAAAATTCGTCATTAAAATTTAAACATGATATACCACACCATAATATTTTAATGATAATAACAATAATGGCAATAATAATGGTTGGTATTTTAAATATTTCTGATTATTTTTAGCCGTGATATTGTTTATTGCAAATAATTTACAATTGTGTCATTGGCTGCGAACAGTTCCAGCCATGGAATATGATTGGCTAAAGTGGAATGATTGCTCGTGCAAGACGTTTTTTGTGGGAGGAGTCAAGAGATCACGTGTTCGTCAATAAATGATATTATTTAATTGATTTATTTTTTCAATATTATTTATCAATCGTCAATTTATTGTCACATTTTAAATAATAATGTTTTGAACAAATTTCTATGAACTAATTAATAAATTGTTTTAATAACTTCAATCAACAATTCTTTCAGTGATTAACATAACCGATAACCATCGTTATCATAATCAGCATTGTCAGTTCTCCAAATTTCCAGTTTAAATGTAATTTCTTTGGAATAATTTAGATGCAACATTATATTATAATAAATAAAAAAATAATAACAATAATAACTAAATAAAATAATACATTACAACATCACAACTACAACATCACATTACATCGCCATATCTTTATTTGTAAGAATAATAAGCTCCACATAAATAGAATAAATAATGCCTTCCTCTAAAATCACGGAAGCATTTGCACACCTGGATGGTTCAGTGAGTTCCTCAAATCCATCCTTTCAACACCTTTTATACATCTTACTTGAGAGATTCGAAAGCAATTTTTTAATGGACCGGAAATATTCTTAGTGTTAAAATAATTATTAATAATCCTCGTAATTATTAATAGCCTCATTGTTATTATTATTATTATTATTATAACAATTAAAAAAACATAATAATTATTATAATAACAATTATTATAAAAACAAAAAAATAATTATTATAAAAATTATTTAAAAAAAACATTGATTGAGCGTGGGTTACATTTGTTTGGAGAAGATGACTATTATGATAATGCTGATCATGATGACGGTGATGATAATGATGGTGATGTTGGTGGTGGTGATGATGATGATGTCTGCGAAGAAGAAGATGATGGAGTGCATCGTTGGGCGTGTCAGCGCATATAAAGAGTCTCTCGCATCATCGCAACATCATCAACTGCCTCTTTATCGCTCGTCACCGATTTACAAGCAGCTAAGGATCAGATAAGGAACTAACATAACGACAATCTTACTGACGCCGAGTTGAGTCGTTTGAATAAATTGAAATTACTATTAACTCATTATAACAATCAAAGATCAATTCGATTAATTAAACATGAGCTACTCCACTCGCTACGGAGCCTCATTGGCCACAGCGACGTCATCGTCTGACCTGAGTTCAAACAATGACCTCTCAACTGCCACCTTTTCTGCCCTTTTAACCGATGATCTCCTCTTCAGCTCAGAAGCGGAGGATGAATATTTCCTCGACGACGACCTTGACGACGGCTTCTACCACAAGGTCGCAGACAGCGACGAGAACCACAACCTCATCTTGCAGACGCTTGTCGCCAGCAACCACGACCACCACAAAAGCGCTACCGACGTCCAAAACCTCGTCTACGGAGATTCGAGTTCAGGTGATAGTTCTAGCACAGATTTTGATGGTATCGTCTCAGCAGATCAGCATTCTGGCCGTGGTTCTTCTGGTTCAAATCCTGCCAAGAACAGCCGCAAGAATTCCGAGCACGCTGGAAAAAGAGGGATCGATTCGATAACGACTAATAAAGGCAGACGATTTCATGGTAAACACCAACTTCAGCGCCAAGCGGCAAACCTAAGGGAGCGAAGAAGAATGCAGTCAATCAATGAAGCATTCGAGGGGCTCAGGGCTCACATTCCCACCCTTCCCTACGAGAAACGCTTGTCGAAAGTCGACACGTTGAGGCTCGCAATTGGCTACATTGGTAGGCAACAATGAAAGTTTTTTTCTTTTATAGATGTTAATAGTTAATATCTTAACGTGTACTACTGAGCTGAATTGGAATTTCTGTTGGTATTGATTCTTTATTTAATAATTTATATTTATAACTTCACATTTATTTGTTTTGTTAATCTCACAATAATAATTATTAGAAATAATCCAAAGAATCTCAAAATGCAACCTATGTAGAGGCCAACAGGCTCAAATATTTCTTCGTATGTATTTGCATGTTAATAATTTTAATTATAATATTTTTAAACATTAAATGATATTTATTATCTGCTGCTTACCTTAAAGTAACCAGTAGTGCAGATTGTTGTAGATTAAAACAAATTGTTGGCAGACTTTTGCATGACATTGCGTCTAATAACTTCAGCATCCTCATATTTTCCTCAAACTTCTGTAATCTGTTGATGTTAATGTTAACTAATTTCAATTACGATTGAATTCTTTGGAAACTAATTTCTTTTTTGCGTTTTGTAACTAGCCCATATTTTGAATGGCTTTTGTTATCAGAATAAAAAGTGCATGTACTTTTTAAAATTGATATACGATTTATATAACTCGTCCTACCCTCGAGCGCTCTTGTCAGCGTGTAAGCTGTATTTTGTAATATCAGGTAAAATTGTGTATTTTGTAATATCATGTAAAATTGTACATTTTGTAATATCATGTAAAACTGTGTATTTTGTAATATCATGTAAAACTGTGTATTTTGTAATATCATGTAAAACTGTACATTTTGTAATATCATGTAAAACTGTATATTTTGTAATATCATGTAAAACTGTGTATTTTCTAATATCATGTAAAACTGTGTATTTATTATTTTTAACTTTAAAAAAATCAACAACAGGTGCAGATTGCCGAGTGGGTGGCGTTCCTGCACGCGACTGTAACAAGAACAACAATCGTTATGTCTTTGCAACCCATCCTGAACTACCAGGGGTGCTATATGTAAATAATTTAAATATATTATATATTTAAATATATATATATATATATATATATATGTGTGTGTGTGTTGTTGGATCATTTCACATCCTACCCGCATCCATAAGACTCTCAACAAAATAGGATAAATACAAATACAACAATAAGGACAACGAATTCCAATGAAATCATCATCATCATTGACTTTCTGAACTTTCTTCCTCAGGATTTCTGGCAGAACTCATCCAATCAGATCCTGGAGGTCAAACAAGTTCAGGGGCAAAAGGAGTTTCAAACCACATTCGAGGCAAACCTAAAGTTGTCATTCAGTGCCACAGTGAGTACAAAAATTAAACACATTTCGAAATTTTATTTGTTTTTGCCTTTAAACCAGTTTGATTTTAAAACAAATTAAACCAGTTGTCGTTTGTTTTTTGGCGTCATTGATTGTATGATACTGTGGTAATGGCTGCACTCTTGCACTCATTGGAGGCATTTTTGGGGCCCGTCCGACTTTTAAAACCTTTTTTTTTTTAAATTTCCTATGTGGCTCCGCATGCACGATGAATCATTTAATTATGAATCCGTTAATAATAATAAAATTATTGATCATAAAAACATTTTAAATATACAAATCCACCACGTGTGGTGCATGCATCACACGCATTTAACAGCTGCTTTTAACTCCACAACAATAGCTTTCTTGTTATCGCTGTTGACTTCCGACAAACCATCTTGTTGTTGTTGTTGTTGTAGTTATTGTTGTAGTTGTTGTTCTAGTAGTTGTTATTGTTGATGTTGTCGAAACGTTTTGAAGTCAATATTGAATAAGTTCAAAAACTACAAAAACCTTTGTCTGATTCAGAAAGTTATGCTAAGGAACAATTAATTACAATGATTTAATAATGATTTGTCATTTCCACAAAACAACAACAATAACAATAATCACAACCTAAATTAAAAATTAATCTTTTAAACAATTAATGAGAATCTAAAACATTTAACTGTTATCTATCATATAATCATCTTTTGCATAAAACCTTTTAATACTTTAGTTACTAATCATCATGATTTTGTTACATTATATAAATAAATTAACATAAATTCATTTCAGGCACAACTGATGGCTTCTCATTGGCCGGCCATTCCCTCTCCTGGACAGACACAAAGAATCAAACTAGCTCATCCTCGTCATCATCATCAACACTAGCATCGACATCATCATCAACGCATAAAAATGTCCGCTGTGCCAAAATCTGGATACCTGAAGATAGCAGAAGCTGTACCAGTGAAATTTCCTTGGCTGTAACCGATAGACGCTCATGAATATTGAACACCTCATTAAAATTTTAAATAATTAAGCAATTAAATGTTAATCCATTAACCTGATTTATATCTTATTTACCGGTAAGGAATGTGTCAACGAATGTATTATCTCAGTAGCTTATATATTAAAAACAATCATATCTTTATTGTCTTTTTCTTCAACACTGTGACTAGTTGAAGTATAAATTATTTATATTAACTTATATTATATAACTCATTTATCATTGTCTTCAATTCGGAAGTAATAATAATAATGGTAATAATGCAATGGTTTCGTAAAATACAAATGATTTTGGCATAGCCAACGCAAACTGCAATTATGAAATTATGAAATATGTTGAAAATATTATGAAGTATTACGAGGTACAGTACCATTTTTAAATAAGACCTACAAAATAAAATATTAATTATACAATAGAAATTAATTAAAATGAAATGATTAATATGAAACAATAATTATTATTTAATCAATAATATATTCTTAATTAATATTTCATCAATAATACATTAATAATTAATATTTCATCAAAGTGCAAAATGGAGCTTAGGCTGATATTTGTATTTCATTCGTTAAATTGATTTTTCAATGAATATTTGCATGGTCGTTGAACATGATGATGATGATGATTACGATGATGGTGATTGTGATGATTAATATTATTACAGTTATGGTTGAACTTTGTCATAAAATCACAAAGTAGAACAAGTATCTCAAAGTTTCAAAATGTTTAAGAAATACATTTGCTTTCTCGAGGTTCAAATTACCTACGAAATACAAAACATGATCGATTTTTTGAAACATTTTATCATGATTTTTCCTTCTTTTATTTGATAAAAGGGTTTTAATTAAAGATTAAAAGTTCAATAAAAATCGTTCTAAAAAAAGTAAGTCAAACAATCGATTGTTCAAATGTTGGAAAATAAATTCAACTCAAACATTTCGTCAGGACTTATTGAAAGACTCAGTTGGCAGTGAAGCACGAACAAGATGATGACATTGATGATGACCACGACGATGATGATGATGATGACGCTGGCGATGACAATGACGGTGATGACGATTAATAATTTTGAATAAAACTAGCAGTGAAGGCATGTCTTAAAATAAGTCGACGACATTTAGAAATAAAAACATTTGACAAGAACATCAAAGAGGTCGCTTCAAAAGAATTATTGAGATAAAGTAGGCTCCATGTTATTGATGATCTTATTGGTCTGGCAATTTGTTTATCTTCATAAACGACATTTTCATTGGTTGGTTCTGAAGCAGAACGCAAGACTCCCATCAAGTGACAGAAATTTTATAATTAAATGATTTTTCGACTAGTTATTGTTAATTAAATGATTCGCTATTTAAGTTCCATTTTATAAGTCACAAATTATAGTGCTGCATTAAAAGCAATAGTTGAAGAACTTTTTGTTAATGTTAAAAAAAATGTTAACAACAAAAACATAATCAATTTTAGATAAAAAAAAAATAATAATAACAATAACAATAACAATAATAATAATAATAACAATAACAATAATAATAATAATAATAATAATAATAATAATAATAATAATAATAATAATAATAATAATAAGAATAATAATAATAATAATAATAATAATAATAATATAATAATAATAATAATAATAATAATAATAATATAATAATAATAATAATAATAATAATAATAATAATAATAATAATATAATAATAATAATAATATAATAATAATAATTCAATGTGATTAATAAAAGTATGAAGTAAAATAATATTATTATTAATAATTATTATTATGATAATTAATAATTAATAATTATTATTATGATAATTAATATGTTTAATGTAATATGTAAATAAATGTGATTAATAAAAGTATGAAGTAAAATAATATTAGTAATAATCGTAATAATAGGATTTACATTGGCAATAATATTAGTGTTCCTGCAATGCAAACTGCCACTCAGAACAAACCATATTTGTTTTCCTGTCAAAAGACTGAACGTTGAAATAATTACCTGAAATTATTTATTATTTTGTAAATTATTTATTATTTCGTGATTTTAAACATATTATATATTTACTTGATTTCGTTATTAATTTTCTCTAAACTGTGCAATTAAAAGGACTTAATATAAACGCTATACCTGATTACCTTCATTTTTTCTTTCGGAATTGTAGAACCTATTGTAATTTTTGTTTAATGTAATTTTTGTAATAAATTTTCAATTAATAATTAATTAATTTAGTTTAATGTTTATTAAGATCAAATGTTTCAAGGTCATTGCTTTAATTGCAGTAAAATTTTTAAATAGTAGTAAAACTTGAAAATAAAATAAAATTAAAAATGTTAATGATTGTTTAAAATTCAATTTAAGCTCTGCAATTAATCATACTAAAATCAGAAAATATACCTGTGCTGTTTTACAGGTGTTTACTGTTTATTGATGCTGCTGATGATGATCATGGAGATGATAATGATGATTATGATGATGACGATGAGGGTGACGATGACGACGACGACGATGAGGATGATTACGGTGGTTATGATGGTGATTGATGATGATGATGATCATGATGATTGTTGGTTATGATTGATGATGATTTCGTATATTTTAAATCAATGGCATCTTCTGATATGGCGCAATGTAGTACAGCAAATCTGCTTCAACGGCAGGTCGATGGTGGTTATGGTTCAGGTGGTGATGATGATGATGATGACGACGACGATGATGATGATGACGACGGCGACGATGATGATGATGATGATGATGATGATGATGATGATGATGCTGACGACGATGAATGTAGTTCTAACTCGCCTTCCGCATAAAACGATTCTATTTGAAAATCTCCGTTATTGCAAATACAATTAACAGATGAATATATGAAATTAATATCGTCGACTTTATTAAAATATCGAGCGAAACACAAGTATATGTTTGTTTATATATATTTAAATTATATTAATTGAATTATGAAGAACTTATTTTTGTTTCTTTCCATTGAAAATTCGCGGGAAAACGACAGATGTTTGCAACTCCTGCTTAATTCTCTTTTATCGCTCGTTGGGCATTCGATGCCATGTCCACGATTTCGTTGTCAGTGATGGTCAGTATTTGTTGTTGTTGCGGCATCAATTTAGTAATACTTAATTGACGAGAGAACCAGTTAATTATCATTAATTAACTAATTAATTACTATCAATTGACTAACTAATTAAGCAACTAATTAATTAGTTATAATTAATATCGCCAATGATAACTAATGCCATTAATTAGTTAATCAATGGTAATTAAGTGTAATAAATTATTTAATAAATAAATCAGTTAATTAATTGATGGTAATTAATTGTAATAGATTAGTTAATTAATAAAGTAATTACCATTAATTAATTAATAAAATAATTTCCATTAATTAATTGATGATAATTATTTTATTATAATTATGAATGAACTTACATTGTTAATTAATTAATGGAAACTATTTTATTACATTAATTAATTAATTATTGAATTAGTAGATGGACAAGTGATTGAATGAGCGATTAAATGAATGAATGATAAGAAGTTGAGGAAGGGATGTCCCACGTGATTAGTCCTTAATATGGACAAGCTGTGAGCGTTGAAGAGAGATTTGTTTGCAAAGTGGATATGATGATGATGATGATGACGATGATGACGATGACAATGACGATGATGATCATGATGGCAAAGGAAATAATGGATTGTTGATATTTGTTTATGATATCAGATTAATCATATAAAGTCTGCTTCATTCAATGTAAGTTCATTCATAATATCACAAAAAATAACTTGATTTATAATATTTTATTCACATTAAGTTATAATATTATAATTTAATTTAGCTTTAACGGCTAATTATTTAACCATTACATATAAATTGGTAAGAAATATTTTAATTATTAAGAATTTATAATTGGATTTATTATGAAAGTATGACGTGAGCACTTGACTGATGTGTTGATGGAGTCTGGCCATTGTAGAGGGTCCACCAACAAATCTGTTTGCATCTCCCCGTGTACTTGGAAGTGTCAAACAGGAACTGACATCACCATTTGACGACTAAACATGAATGAGTGAGTGAGTGAGTGAGTGAGTGAGTGAGTGAGTGAGTGAGTGAGTGAGTGAGTGAGTGAGTGAGTGAGTGAGTGAGTGAGTGAGTGAGTGAGTGAGTGAGTGAGTGAGTGAGTGAGTGAGTGAGTGAGTGAGTGAGTGAGTGAGTGAGTGAGTGAGTGAGTGAGTGTGAGTGAGTGAGTGGTGAGTGAGTGAGTGAGTGAGTGAGTGAGTGAGTGAGTGAGTGAGTGAGTGAGGTGAGTGAGTGAGTGAGTGAGTGAGTGAGTGAGTGAGTGAGTGGTGAGTGAGTGAGTGAGTGAGTGAGTGAGTGAGTGAGTGAGTGAGTGAGTGAGTGAGTGAGTGAGTGAGTGAGTGAGTGAGTGAGTGAGTGAGTGAGTGACTTTTATTAACAACATTATCAGCATTTTTAAATAATTCCGTTTTGATCATTAAAAATAAAATTAATGCAATTAGCAAGCAAATATCATCATCATCAACATCAGCTTCAACGTCATTGTGTTTCAAAACATATTTTTAAAAATCAACAAAATTCAAAAATATTAAAGTGCTCTGAAATATTTACGATATTAAGGCGAACTTTCAAATAAGTTATTATTTACAAATGAACGACAAACCAAATAGCTGATGATTTAAAATTTAAAGACAACTAAATGAAAGTATTTTTGAAAATTCAAGAAAACAATTTTTTGAATATTGACTTAAAGATTGGAAAATTGAGATTGAAATCAGCGTAAATTCTTTGCTTTTGAATCATTTTGGAAGCGAGTAAGTCACATTATAAGACATACGTAGTATCAGTTTAGTATTAATGTGGCAAAATTAAGGGCTTCAACTCGTTTCGTTTGTTCTTGACAACATCGCTTGTGCTAAATAAATTCAACTAACATAGGCAATTCAGCTTTCACTGCAAAATGATTTCTGCGATCATTAATTATATTTAATAATTTATAATATATTATCCAAATTAGATCCAAACATGGCTGGTCGTTACGTGAACTTGACCCTGAGTGAGAAGCTGATCGGAGCAGGTCATGGAACTTTATGTTCGCATAGCAGGTGCTTCAACTGCCAGATGGAATACGACAACAATAAATACTGCTTCAAATTGGGAAACCTGTATGTTGATGCTTGTAACTTGTAATAATTAAATTATTCAAATTTACTGTAATCAAAGTTATATAAGTTATTTAGTCACGCATTGCTTAGTTAACTAACAGTTATAATATCCGTTTAAATGTACAACTGCTTTATCGTATGCGAGTTATTTACTCAAAAACATTAACTTGGTTTCAGTGCAAATGGAAGACCATCCATGAATGGACGATCAGGCGTCGGAATGAAGGAAAGTTTCGAGATGAATGAAAGCAAACCATCGAGTCAGAGAATGGCTTAAATGAGAACAAAAGATTTTATAGGAATTCAAAGTTAATCTAATTATGACCCTCAGTTCATGCATTATTCCAGGAAGTTTGTTTTTATGATGTAAAGATCAATAAAGCTTTTAAAAACGGTCTCAAATGTCTCCATCAATTTGTTTTCTTGATTTTACTTGATATCATGTGGGTGATCTCGTTTTGGAAGGTGGCAGAGGAAATGATAGAGGCAGTGGTAGGATGAATAGGACAGAGTTCAGAGATGTAGCAATGACAGCTAAGGCTGTTGAATAGGTTACAAATGTACCAGATGAGGATGATTTTCCTTCTCTCTCGCAAATTTTTGTTTCCGTTACGAGTGATTCATAATAAATATAAACAAAAAGTTTAAAAAAAAGGTTTTTAGGAAATTAATCATGCACTTATGTTTTTAACTCAAAATTATTTACATTTACACTATCAAATGAAGATCAGAGTTCTTGAATGGAATAATAATAGCTTTGGGAGTTTTAAGAAAATTCAACCTTAATTAATTAAAACATCGTAATTATCCAAATTCATTCGATTCGAAGCAATTGACACTTTATGGATATCTTTTCATCACGCAAGGTTGCTTGATGGTTACGCATGAAATGTTTTGGGTGGAACAAATGACTACCTGAACTGACGGTGTGTTGTAAATGTCTTGTTCTTACATTTCTTTTAAAAGGCTTTCAAAAGTGGTTTTTAAAATTTTACAAATTTCAATAAATTTTTAAATTTATATTTGGTACACCTCCCTTCTTTATTTTTTATCACACATCTACAATGCAGCTACTACCGCATAAAGCGCTATTGCTTATCAAAAGTAGATTCAATAAAATGGCTCGAGAATGGAAGTTATTAGGCGACGTTTTGTATAGAAAAGTTCTGCTTTCACCCATGCATTGGAATGTTGATCTGACAAATTATATTGTCGCGGCATCTTCCTATGGAGGTCCTATAGCCTTAATGGAAAAATCGCTTCAAGCGACTAGATTTAAAATCGACATATTTTCAGCAACTGGAAAACAAATGGAGACGATTGAATGGAATGGCGGGAGGATGGTGAAAATGGGGTGGTCGAGCAACGAGGAATTGCTTTGTTTACAGGAGGATGGCCACGTTCTGATTTATAATATTTTTGGACAAACTAAGGGACATTTTAGCATGGGCAAAGATGCAAACGAAGCCAAAGTAATTGACGGAAAAATATTCACGACTTCTAATGATTCGACAGGTGTTATTGTTCTGACATCTACCAATCGATTTTATCTCGTGACTGATATTTACAATGTTACGTTGGAGTGTCTTACTGATCTCTCTGACCATACAGTAGCTGCGAGTTGTTGGTGCGTCGTTAACACTGGTTCAAATTTTCGAATACTAGCTGCTAAAAAAGCCGATATTTGCACGATGGACACAGCTGGTATCTCAAGCAAACAAAGAATTATAAAAACAGACCCGAATGTTTTTTATACAGAAATGAATGTTTCATTAGAAAACAGATATCTTGCCTTGTTTACAAACCTTGGAATTTTGTGGATTGGATCCTCTGACTTAAAGGAAACTTATTGTGAATTTGACACTGGAAATTTGACAAAACCTGATCAATTAGTCTGGTGTGGAAAAAATGCCGTTGTCGCCAAGTGGAGTGATCATCTTCTTCTGGTAGGATCTACAAAGAATAGTGTGAAATTTGAGTTTTACAATCCCTTTCATATGGTTCCTGAGAGAGATGGAATTAGGATTGTCGGCGAAACAGTAACGGAGTTTCTCCAAAAGGTTCCTAAGGAATTAGAGAATGTTTTTAGAATTGGGGCAGTCACGCCAGAAATTATGCTGTTTGAAGCTTCTAAATTGTCTCGTGAAGAGAAAAAGAGATCGTATGAATACATTAAAATAATTAAGGATGATCTTCTGAAAGCCTCTTTAGGCTGCCTAAAAGCAGCAAGTTATGAATTTGATTCAGAAAATCAAAAAGCTTTGTTGAGAGCTGCTGCCTTTGGAAAGCGTTTTCTAAGTTACCAGAGACAAGAAAATGTTGAGGATATGTGTCAGAAATTGAGGATACTTAATGAGCTTAGATCTGTTGGGATTGTCCTCACTGTCGCCCAGCTAAATCATTTAACATTGGAAATTCTTATAGAAAGGCTAATGACGAGAAAGTTGTTTTGGTTTGCATTTGAAGTTTGTAAATATTTGAAAACACCCAGCAACAAGGGAACCAGCAAAGTTTTATTTAGATGGGCTTGTGACATGATTCAATTTTCTAAAATAGGTGACGATCAACTGCTAGAAGCTATTTCCACAAAACTTACCTACATTAGTGAAATATCATACACAAAGATCATAAACAAGGCCATTGAATGCAATAGATCAAAACTTGCTTTGGGCCTGATACATTTTGATCCAAGTGCAACTGGGCAGATGTCTTTATTGATGGCACTCAATGGAGGAGTTGAAGCTTTGTCAAAGGCCATTGAATGTGGCAATCATGATCTAGCCTCATTACTTTTCGATCATTTGAAAAATACGCTTGAGTCGCATCAGTTCCTTAAAACCATCAGTCGGTTTCCAACAATTTCATCTCATTTTGCATCTCATTTTTATTTACCTGATAATCATTTTGAAGATGCTCTACGTAAAGCGGCCAAGAGTTATGAAAATAATCAAAGTTATAATGAGAAAATCAGTAACTTAATTGGGGCACAAAAAGCATTCGAAATGGCAAAAAAAGATACTTTTACTAAACTCACCGAAGAACAAATCGAACTTATGAGATGTCAACTAAAACTTGAGCTGGAATTAGGCAGGACATTTTTCAACAAAACCCTTAATGAAACACTTCATGATCTTCTAATTAACGGCAACGTCAATCATTTTGAACAACTAAGAAAGGAATTTGGAATATCAGATAAAAAGACATGGTCAATGAGAGTTCGATCACTGGTTGAAAAAGGAGATTGGGCAGAACTTGACAAACTTTTAAATAACGAAAGCTTTCCATTCGAGGTGCTTATTGATTTATGCATAAAGTACAACAAATGCGAAGAGGCCAAAAACTATCTGCCCTATGTTCAACCCAAAAACCTAATGAAATACCAAGTGAAACTAGGTCAAATTGACAAAAATGACATAGATTCCAAATGTCCTCTTTCATTCAGACAGAAACTCGAATCGTTTTTGTCTTTGTTATTGTAGAAAAACATCCAAAGTGGAACTGTAACTTGAGAAGATTTGTAAGGTGGTGCTGTTGAAGTAAAGCTTGTTACTTTTGAAGTCCTTAAAACTTTCTCTTAACATATTTTCAAAATCGTTTGCATACTTAATTTTTCTATCTAATTTATTTGGTATTAATTATTGACTTTTTTTGTCTTTTTTTATTTATTGAGTTTTTTGTCTTTCTCAAGCTAATAAAGATTTTGTTACAGTGGCAACAACGAACAAATAAAATTTGTTAAATTATTCTTTTCTTTGAAAATTTTCGAGGTTTTTGCAAATAACTTCAAAAATTAAAAATTTTATAAGACTGGATGAAATTATTCGTAATTACTTCAAATCATCAAATGATACAATAGAAAATTGTTATTCCTTAATAAAAACTTTTTTCTACTAGGGTGATCTAATTGTTTATGTAAGTATTGCCAATACGGTATACCAAAACAATTAATCATTCCAAAGAGCAAAGAGCTGGTATTGCCAATAATTTGGTTCATATTCATATTGCCAATATGATATTGGTAATACTAATGCTTTTGGCAATACTTTATCCTACCCATTAATAACATACCTCTGAAGTAATATCAACTCAAACGTTATTTAATAAAACCAAAAAGTGTATTGGAACATGAAACTAGTTTTAAAAAATGATAAAGATGTTTACCATTTTTCTCGACGCAGAAACAATAACATTTCAGAATGTTCACTCGTCATAGTCTTTGGTAATGGTGAAAATATCCTGCCATCTAGTGAAAATCATCTCTCCATTGCAAGTATTGAGGGCTGCACACAACTTTATAATGCATGGATATCGATTAAGAGACTAAATTTGAAGTTGTGTCGGTCAAATTTCTGAAAACCTCACCCAGACTAACAACAGCATCTAATCGTTGTCTCTTATTGCAAAAAAGCGGCGAAGAAATGTGCTCTAGCGTTTGATCAAATTTAGCCATCCAATTTTTTTATATTCTTTCTTTATCAATGCACCTATGTCTTCAATGTCGTAGCAAGCCTTGGATTTGTATAATTTTAAAATGTTCGAAAAAAAGTATTGGTATATAGTATCGCTAGCTCCAAAAATTATCGGTGATACCAACACCGTTAAGATTGTCATATTACCAATACTGTGATTTTAACAGCTTTGACAACCAGTAGTACTGGTCCACTACAAATCAAAAAGTTATTCTTAACTAAAAATATACATACTGCTCGTATGTTCAACATTATGGATAATTTGTCCGTTGCAAATTTGCGAATGAATCTAAAAACTTTGTGAGGTACAAACGATGCCTGTTAGTGGCTGAACTAGAACACTTTGACGTGTAAGAAGATACACTGGAACCAGTGAGCAGGGAAAAGTGGCATCTCTCTTTCTTTGATGAATTGTTTACGAAGTTACCTAAACGGACGAATAAAATTATTTTAAAAATCGTTATTCAATTTCTGACACCACAAATTCACAATGATTCTGCTTAAATTGAAAGGCATAAGCAGTGTTGTAAAAATTACCTAATTTCGGTAATTAGTTACAAGTAAAAGTAATAGCTCAAAAAGCTACTTAAGTATAAGTAAGAGTATTGTCTCAAAAAGTTACTCAATTAAAAGTAAAAAGTTACAGCATCCAAAAGTTACTTTTAAGTAAAAATTACAAGTAACTTTGATGCCGCCATTATTGTGATCATACATCATTCCGTATTATTTAAAAGGAATTGTTTCTATTAACGTTAAAACAATTATTGGTATTAACTGCTAGTATTAACAGTCATTAAGTGATAACATTTGAACTAATGCATTCTTTTGGTGTTTTTATTATTATTATTTATTACAATCACAAGCATTTGTTAATTTTGTCCTCGAATAGTTTGTCACTCATTATGGTCCTTCGGCTGTTCATACCAGCAGAGCTGAATAAGCGTTAAACAGCTGCACTAGCTGGCAGAGGAGCGTTCAACTGGATAAATAATGTTCATGTCATCTGATCGGTCTTGAAGATACTGCATCAGAATATCACTTGACCTTGTGCAATTGAAGAAACTGTCTTCAACACTGTCAGCATCAGATGAATGAGATGCTTTCAGCTCGTCCACCATTGCTGAATTAGAAGATGCTACTCTGGCTACCAGTTTCTCATGAAGCTTGACAACCGTTGGCAACAGATATCCCATATTCCTTAACTTCTGTTGGATGCATGCGTTCCACGTGCTTCTTCAAGTTAGATGAAGAACCTTCATATGCTGAACATATAGTTTTTTTTTGTTGGCAGAGTAGGCATGCATATCTATATGATTTTCCTTTGATTGAAATCTGAACATTTTGTTCAAATACGGCCACTGACTATCTTCACCCTTATTTCTCTTATCTTCGCTAACGACAATCAAACTGGCTTCAAATGAATCCATACTAGAATATATTAAATCTTATATTATTATATGTATACAATATTATATATTAAAAAAGCTTCGGTATGACTAATCAACAATTTCCGATTTAACAGAAACGACCGGCGATAACAACAATAACAAATGAGCGATGATGGGAAAGAAGAAGGTTTTCGAACAAACCAAAGAATAACAATCTAGAATTTTAATTTTAAATTAGTTTATTTTATTTTAAAATTTTATTTATGTTACTTTGTAACGTCTTGTGCAAAAAAGGTAACGAATTAAAAGTATGACCGAAAATAGTAATTTGTTACAAGTAAAAGTAAAAAAAATTTTTTGTAACTGTTACAAGTAAAAATTACCAAAAAATGTAATTAATTACAGTAACGAATTACATGTAATTCGATACTGCACAACACTGGGCATAAGGCAATCATTATTGGTCAAGAAGTATTAATGTCGAGCAACGCAGACTAACAGCTATCAATGTTCCATTTTTTAGTTGTGAGAAACAAAACAATAATGCTATGTTTTTAATAAATAAATTTGCTAAAATGTTAAATTAAGCTAATTTACAAAAGTCAACTGTTGCGCATTTATACTTAAGAAACTATTGTAAATTGTTTAAAATTTATATTTAAGCACAGAATTATTTAAAACACTTAAACATTTATACATCTAATTTGCCCATCTCCATATTTCGATATCATTGTTTACATTTCACTAAAGTTTTCGACCTTCAGTGAGGATGTCTGTTTATTTGCAAAAGCTTAAGCATTTTAAAAATGCAGTAAGAGAGCATGGTGTGGTCGGATCGTTTTTACAGATCTTTAGGTATTTTCTATTCAAAATTGAGCTCTTTGGAATACGCAAGACTATGATCATTAACACTAAGCCAGCCACACACAAATTTCATAAACGTACTGAATTTTACATTTAGAACTGATGAACTTAAATGGGGCACTCTGGTTGGAACCGATGACTTCGGCAATAAATATTACCAGAACAAGCTATACTTCATGGGTAATAATCCACTTCTTAATAACGCATTTGCTAAAAGTGCCCAAAATTATTATTTAGCTCTAATTAACCAACAGGACGAAGCAGATGGGTTTATTACAACGATAAGAAATTTGGATGGGATTATGATGCTAGTCAAATTCCCCCAGAATGGTGAGTCAAACACTTTCAAATCACTTTCTTACATTAACAATGGGCATATGATTGTTACTTCCACTTTATCCCACGAAGAATTTTTAGTCATTGTATTTGTATTTATCCAATTTTTTGAGAGCCTTATGTATCCAGGCAGGATGCGACCATTCATATAGAGTCCCTGCTCGAGCGGGCTCCCCGGCAATGAAGATTGGGTTGTGAACACAACACAACCAGTTATTACCAGCACTCGCTACCCAACTTGGCCAACCCACAGATCAATTCTATTTATAGTTTAGTTGGTTTCCTTAACAGGTCACAAATGTTTTCCTAAGAATTAAACGCTCTTAAAGCAACTCAAGTCGAGACATGAAAGCTAACTATATTTATAAATGTTGATGCTGACATTATAATTTTGCCAAAAGTTCAGTCTTTGCATAACTTAATTCTTTTTTGCATAGAAATCCAAATTCAATGCCACATTTATGGCACCACCTTCAGATTTTTGCAATGCTTGGCCATTGAGTAATGATAATATTGACAATTTCTGGATATAACAAACTTCGCTTTATCAAACCATTTCTTTCTATCCTCTTTTTTGGGCAAAGTTACCAGTAAAACTTGACTTGACTGAGAGCTTAAGAGCAGCAAGAGGGATTTTGACATCAAATTTAATTTTATTACATTTACTATTTTTGTATTACATAATGAAAAATGGATAAGAGCTTTTAGCAAACACTTTGTATAATATAATGCACAAAGTAACTTATCAAACTCTTTAATCCATAATTTACTTCGATAAAATGTCTTCCTAACATTTCAAAGGCACAGATGGCTCCACTACATATCTGATGAGCCTCCAACGAAAGCAAACCTCGTGAAGTACAAATGGATGCAACCACACAAGGAGAATGTGACTGGCAGGCCTGGGCTCATGTACTACCCCTACAGTACAACCAGGCCAAAAGTTGAGTCTTGGAAACCTCAGAGCAAATGAGAAATTCAGAGGAAGGTTCATTTCCCTAGATGTTCTGTTTGATTCATCAGATGTTTGCGTTTCGATACAGATCAGCGATCAATAAACGACCTTAAGTCCTGCTCGGATTTATTCTCTTTTAATGTTAAAAAAATAAATTTAAAAAAAAAAACAAAATAGTCTGTAATAAGTCACATTTTGTTGATGCTGTATCAATTAGATAAATGCAGTCATAAAAATAAATAATTTTATACAATCTACATTAAAGTTTCCTTCGAGTGACCTCTAGCGATGTGGGTCCAACAATTTGCCATACATTGTGGGTGTCTGATTTTGTATTTTGTGAGGATGGCATTCCCATGCATCGTGGTCCCTTCTTCTGCACACATGGAAAGCAGTCGACAACAATAACACAATCATATGAGGAGTCCCACTGGTAATTCTACGAATGACAAATACTCTTATCATTTTGTGAAGAATGATTTTGTTAGTATCAGTATCTGGACCTAAAGAACATTGAGTTTCTGAATGTAGAATCCCAATTAAGTCAGTAAAGTCAGATAAAAAGCATTTTTATAAACAAAATTTGATTAGAGTTGCATCACATCTGAGAGATATGAATAGGCATCTCTGGAGCTTGGATTGTGCAAGAAATTGTCTTAGCAAAGTTAAGTATTTGCAAGTGTAATATTTACCAATCAATCAAAAAAGTCTTCACAACAATCAATGAGTGAATAAATAATTCATGTATAATTTCCTTACATTTACAATTTGACGAGCGAGGATAGAATTCTTACGAACGTTATAAAGGAGGCTTGACGTAGAAGCTTCTATTCCGATAAGTTTCATTCTCAGAATAATCTTTCTGCAAAGATGAACCTTTAAGCCAATGTGTTCGTAATGACAAGTTATTATTTTACTTTGGTTTAACCTACATTTTGACCTATATCACTTCAGTTTTATATTTAAGCCTATGAATTTGTAATTCGTTTAAGTTTGGGCATTTTACTTACCCAGTACTTCGTGAGAAATCGTTTTGGTGGATGGAGACGTTTTTGATACAAGGCAGTCCAATCGATATCCTGGAATATAATTAATAAATTATGGAAATGTAGCTAATTAGAAGAGGAACTAAGTTGCCAATAAGATGACTTGATACTATGATGCTCTAATTCAGATCTACCTTTTACAACTAAATGTATTTAAATAATTACAATTAATGTTAGTGTAATAAGATAAAAAAAATTGTGCTGCCAGTCTGCTTGCCACTCTGCCATATTTTCAATTTCTCCTTCAACTTGCACAGACTATTCCATGATTGAAGATCTGTTCATATAACCCCTATACATAAAAAGGTGCCATTTCTGACCCTGGTAACTACTGACCGATATCTCTCGCATCCTCTTGCCGTCGAGCAATGGCGAGGATTATTAACAAAGACATCTTGTGTTACCTAGAAATCTTATGACACCTGAACAACATGGCTTTCTTAACTCCAGACCAACATGCACAAATCTCATTGAATATGCAAATGACTGGTCCATGTCAATGCACCAGGGCACCGACATCTATTTTGACGGGGTTCAATTCAGTGCCTCATCAAAAGTGGCTGATCAAACTTCAAGCCTATGGCTTTCATGGCTTAAGGTATTCTTATCCAGCCAAACTCAAGCAGTCAAAGTGAACAGCAGCCTATCCAGCAGCGGTGATGTAATCAGTGCTTGGGCCCACGCTTTTCTTCATTTATAAAAATAATGTATAAATATGGTGCTGAAAGACTCACTAAAAACTCCATCAAATTAAAATTAATTGCAGACTCTACTCAAAATCTCCTCAGAAGTCTTCTTTGCAAACTGAAATCAATGAGATAGTGCTATATAGCAACAAATGGCAATTACAACTGTCTCCTGAAAAAAGCATTCAAATCTCCATCAAGACGTCACACATAAAAATTCTGATGAGCAGCTATATAATCACCTCACAAACCTTTATCAGATAGCAGTCATGATCTTGGAGTCCTCATTGACAACACACTCACCTATAAAGCTCACATTAATATCACTGTTCACAAAGCATTTGTGAGGTTGAGACCACTCCGAAATAATTTTACAAAAGCCATTCCCGGATTCAGAGCATCGCCCCACCACAGCAGATTACAACTACTAGGACTCAAAACTCTTGAACATAGATGGCTTTTCAGTGACCTGTGCCTCTGCTGCAAATTAGTTCACATTCTTGTTCAATTCAGGAATTCCCCTTGTTTCTTGCTTCCAGAACTCGTGGTCACCTCCTTCGTCTACAAGACAAACAAGAAATATGTTCCACCAAACATAGGCAATACTTCTTCATCAACTAAGTCATCAAACCTTGGAAATCTCTACCCCTTGACATAATTAACTCCACAACATTATCTCTTAACTTCTGCCTTTCAATCATTGAACTCAATAATCATCTCCTAATTAAGTGATCACTTAACCTTGTTATTGTTACACTCTGTTTTTGTGAACACCTATAACATTGCACAGATTTGCTTAAAAGGTCATAGATGACCCTGCAATTTGTTTTGACAAATAAAATAAATAAAACTACATCCTTATTACAATAGCTTATTCGTAAAACAAGAAAATCATTTGGGGCACATCAAGTAATTTGAAATTCATACCTCTTGCTCCACAACATATTTACATCAACATCAAAATGACTTAATTAATCATGCATAGAAAATAATCCTTTAAACACTACAATCTTCAGATGACATTTAATGTCTAATTAAATATTAATTAGTTAATGAAATTATTACAGTTATTAATATGCACCAACCTTGTAGAACACGTGTTTCATGATTGCCCGGCCACCGTTAACGCTATAACCCAGCCTTTGGCTTGGAACGAGGTTCAACATCTTCAGGTCAAAGATAAGATCAGCAATAAATTCAATGCCAGATCATAAATAATTCAACCAAATAACTAACAAATAAATCAATACCATTATCACCTCATGCTAATATCGATAATGTTTTGGGAATCAGTTAACTTATACTGATGTACTAACCATAATTATCTTCTTATGTAATTCATCTATTTACACATGGTATAATTAGTGCTTCTTGTTAACCATTTACACAGTGCTCCTTCTCAAGGACGCTTGTAGAAATCCAAGCTGGGTTTCGAACACGACACAACATGACCGTTTCTATTATCACCTCATGAAGGAAAGTAACTCATTCAGCCAACCTGTTCATTACCAAATGGTCATCAACAAATCAAAGAAAGAAAGAAACCTACACTGGCCAGTAAGTCTTCAGCTTGTGCACTGAGTCTTTCCTCTGCCAGCCTTAAACATGGCTTTGTGTTAATGCACTAAATGAAAGATGGATTATTTCAATAACATTCATTAGCTACTATTATCAGCAATAATAATAATAATAATAATAATAATAACAATAATAATATGTTCATTTATGAAGCATTGTAAGCATATATTATCAAGAATAATAAATAAATAAACTAATAACAATTCAACAGGAATAAATAAAAATCGGACCTACTTTGGCAGTGAGCAGTGCGTGGATTACGACCCCTAGCGCCCAGAAATCAGCCGCTCGGGTTGTGAATTCGCAGGGTTTGAAAAACTCCGGACACTTGTAGATGCTCGTACCGCTCTTGTCGTAGAGGGGGGTGTTGTACATGACATAGGGTATGGCCAGGTCAAAGTCTACGATCTTGACATAACCACATCCATCAACGACCAGGTTGTCAAGTTTTATGTCTCTGGGGTGGAAGGATATAATTGGAGGTGTAAGTAATTAATTGGATAATTATCCAAATATCCTTGGCTTATTAAAAACTATTTGGCAATAAGAACTACTATGACAGCTAATTTAATGTCACTCTGGATGACTCATGCGTGCAAAATAGCTCAATTGAATAGACTAACAACAAAATTCATGTCGCCAGCAACACAAACTACAACAAACCGACTCACAACATCACCAAACAAATAGCTCAATTAACAAGATTAACCTGTGTGCAATGTCGAGCGAGTGAAGATGTTCAATGGCCAGGAGAGCACAGGCAGAAAAGAAGACGGCCTCGCTCTCATCAAACACCGTGAACCTCTTAAGATGTTCCTTGAGGTTGCCGTTGCTCAGGTACTCCATGACGAAGTGAATCCTATTCTAAACAATGGAGGTGGCCAAGGTGATTAGGATGGTGACTGATAACCTTGGCAATGATGATGATGATGATGATGATCAATAATCATTCTGATGGTATGAGTCTTAGGTCAACGTGGAATGTTAAAACATTTCAATTTGAGAAAAAGAGTAACAATCAATCCGCATTCTCAATCCTTACATGTTCTGAAGATAATGCTGCCTTGCCTCATAAGTAAGTCAGAAATTGCTTTTGAGGTCAACAAAAGTAAGTTATTAGAAAATCTATATACCAATTACCAAGTACCCACATAACAATTATGATAATGATTGTGACAATCAGTGATGGCACAGATGATGGGAATGATGACCTTCTTGGCAAGGTTTTAAAATTCATAAAGCAATGAAATAACAAAGCAGGGTAGAGTAGACATGTTTAAAACAAATCTTGTAAAAGATATTTTCTAAATATTTTTTATAGGTTCTGTTGTGTCTAATTACCATCACATCATCAATAGAAATCTAAATCATTAATCAGACTAACATAGTGCTCATTGTGGAGTTGTAATAAATTAGTCTTTACTTGTTAAATGTTTGTAAGGTCATTTAGAACATTTCAGTTAAATACAACTCTTAAACTCACAAGCATTCACTTTGTGATGACATCATTGAAACAAAAACAAAACATGCCAATGTTTTGGTTTACAGACATTCACAACGATGTTTAAAATTAACATTTCCTCTTCCTCCTCCACATTTACAAGAACCACATCCACGACAGAGATGACATTTACACACAAATGATTCTACTACTCCAAGCATTGGATGGGTTGAAAAAGATGATGCAAAAGTCTCACATCGTCTTGAATGACGTCGTGCATGCTGACGACGAAAGGGTGTTTGTGCTCGGCTAGTATCGAGAAGACGGTTTTCATCCTGCAGATTTTGGAGATGTTTTCCTTCTTGCAGATGGATTTTATGACGTACATGTTGTTCGTCAGTGCACTCTTAACCAGTGCCACCTGCGGGGTTATAAGTTGTTGGCATTGTTGCGATGCGAGCGCAAAGCAAATATTGAAATGCAGATTGCTTTGATTCAAGTTGCAAGGGTGAATTTGTATATTGTGATTCACAAACATCAAGAGAGATTAAAACTCCATATATAACAAATTTGATGTGCACCTCAAAGAGAATAGATCTGCACAATTATGATTTATTAACAATAACTTGAGATTTAAATTCCTTCCATCAATATATTGTAGCTTAAAATGATCACAACTTAAATGGCAAAGGTTCCAATAAAGTGATGACAAACCTCAGCAAAATACCCTCTCCTAAGAACTTTGATGAGATTAAATGTTGAAACGTAAGGATCACAGGGAACGTTAGAGCAGATGGGATGATTTGGATCGCATCGAACCGGAAGAATCGGTTCACAGGGGATGCAGGACCTAGGGTATTCTCTCGGCTCACAATTGGTCATGCAAGGCCTAGGGTATTCTCTAGGCTCACAGTTGGTCATGCAAGGCCTAGGGCATTGCCTCGCCTCGTAGTTAGTGATGCACGGTTCCTGACAATATTGTCTCGGGTTGGGCATGCACGGCTTGGTAAAGTTCTCGTCCATGCATCGAACCATGTTGCATATGTCCCTGCACGGATCTTCGCAAATTATCTCCGGTTGTTCTGGAATGTCGGGCAGAGGCGGAGGTGGAATCTCGATGACCTCCTCTTCTTCCTCCTCCTCCTCTTCTGGTTCTTCTTCAGGTTCTTCCTCTTCAATTCCAGATTCTAATCTTAAAAGTTGCTTTTGTATCAGAGACTTCTGCATCATCTTCTGCTTTTGGACGAGGTCAAGGCTAGTTAAAGCTGCCTCGGCTTGCTCTCTCTTCAATCGAACTTGATTCTCTTTTGTCATCAAAGCATCCAACTGTTTACCCTTTTGAGCCTCTTCGGACCTCCTTTTTTTGGTCAAAACCTCGATGCTCTTTTCAAAATTTTTCGTTTGTGCCTCCATTTTAGAGATATTTGTTTTCAATTCTTTCATTCTCCTCTGGGCATCCTTCTCCATATCCATCTCCATTTTTATTTTACTGTTTAGCATGTTTTTGTCTTTGTCAGCCATAATTTTTGCCTCCTGATTTTGAATTTCTATTCTTTTTTTTAATTCGGTAGCTTCTTTTCTCCTCTCCTCCATTATGGCGCTTAACTTTTGATCGAGACTGTAAAGTTGCTCCTGTAGCTCAATGTAAGCTCTCTTCGGCGCTTCCGTCTTAATTCCTCCCAAAACCAGTGGATGTACATCTCCCTTGAATCGGGGTGTTTCGGGCTCAGGTGTTTCTTTCGGAACATACTTAGGAGCATCTCCTCTAGCTTCTCCTCTGGGTTTGGCTAACGGTCGTAATGCAGGAGTTTCCCTCGCTAGAGTATTGCTGTTATCCGAAGCCCTCTTCTTATCTAGTTTCTCTAAACTGGCCCGTCCTTTCATTTTTAAACGAAGCGACGTCTGCTACGCGAAAATAAATTTGTTTTTGCTTACCAGAAGACACCGTTGTACGCATGTAAATAGTTTAAAAAGTTGTTGTTATTAAAAATAAAACAAATTCGTTGTTTATTTGAAAATAAATGTTAAAGTTGTCAAATTTTTTTAGTTAAACAAAACATCACGTCACGCCAAGCAACTCAACTTAAAACAAGCAAGCTCAATTAAGAAATATCTCCAATTATCATATATTAGACAACCAAGGCCATCTCCTAATATGACGAGAGGTGACCATCGCAAAGTCGAGCAAGAGACGTACTTCTCGGCAGTATATTTTGAAACCATCGCTTGATAAATGTTTATTTAAATTGAATTAATAGATTGATTTCACATTTTAAAACATGCTGAATGGCAAATGGAAAGATTGAAATCGTCTAAAAAAAATTTCTAGCAACGTCTCCAAAACGTTACTCGTAAAGCACAAATTGAATGTTAAACAGTAGTAATCTTCTCATTTTTTAGGCTTTTCCATCGTTGCTTTAGTTTTCAGTTTCAGACTATCGTCGAGTTTCTTCAACTCCATGTCAAGCATTTTCAATTCATTTTTAATGGCATTTGTTCTTGAGATGGCTTCTTGCGCTCTCTTTTCTTCATCGGCAATTTTTTTCTGGACTTCTGCGATTTCTGCCTGCGCCTTCTCTGTCAACATTTGATCCTCTTGCTTGTAGGCATCCGAATATTTTTCAAAAACTCCGTTATTTTTCTCCATCAGGTTCTTGACGGCCAATTCTAAATCGGAAATGCGTTCTATGGCTTCAATGAGCTTTTTATTTGGAGTGTCCAACAACACATTGTGTATTTCCATGAGTTCTCTCTCCACATCTCCGATGGTTCTACTCGGTGTCACCCAAATGGGCAGGCTGTCGCCTCCTGCCTGGAGACCAAGGCGTCCACGTTCGATATCAAAAGAACGAATTTTGCTGGAAACTGGATGAGCTGCTTCTGACGTTCCACGGTCCAGGCTCGATCGAACTGATGGGTGACTTTTCCGATCCAAATTGGTTGTTCCGCTCTCTTTTGAAGAAAGCGCCTGGCCGGCACTGGGGCTCGCTTTTTGTAAGCCATCTTTGTCTCTTTCTTTATCTCTTACTCTATCATCGCTGAGTTGTTGTTTGGAGCGACTTGAGTGAAATAATTTTGCCTTTGAACCCCTCGCCGGTTGACTGTAGCAAGGTCTGCCTGCATCTGGACAGGGTCTACAAGGATCTGGGTAGGGAACGCAAGGTCTCACATCTTGGCATGTTCTTGGAGTATGTTGCTGGATGAGATGTTCCGATGAATCGGTCCCAGGAAAGTTGTCATCTTCACATTCACAAGTAAATGGACCGCAAGTTTCCAGCATCCTTAAAACTGAATTGCATGTTTTGGGCGACCATGAAACAAAGTTTTCTTGGCATTCCTCGTTGATGGTGTAGCAGTCCTGAACTTGTCTTGGGCGTTGTTCTTGCACACGTCTGGAGGAGTGGTATTCCTGCGACTGTTGTACCGGACGACACTCCTGCGAATTTTGATGGCTGGATGATCTTCTCGATAGATGGCTCCTTGGGATCTAGAAATTTAATAGCCGCTTTATTTAACATCATCTTTCTTTTTTATCTTCACACTACCCCTATGCTAATTGCTGCTGACATCCTGTAACTGTTGCTAAACCTCCTGGAGGAAATCTTGATTAAGTGATGTGATCCTTGTCAAGACTACCCTCACTCAAATGTTAAGCTGTTACCCACAAAAAGAGTTTCTCCTGCCAAATTTCGAATCAAAAACACGTTTCTTACCGATTGACTACTTGACTCCTTCATTTCGCCTTAAATTGCGAACTTATAATACAACGGCAAGGAACAGACAAAGATTGAGAATCTAAGAATCGTCTCAAAAAATTGTCAAATAGATTTAAAACTTTTTCTTCCAATAATATATCTTTCTCGTCAATTGAAAATCAATTTAAAAGCAAGTGAAAAACTTCCTCTTCTGGGTCTGAAAACTGGTGGCTTCCCACAGACCTCCATTTGATAAATAACACTTATGACGTTATTTGGCCAATTAGTTTTAATTGGTTTTAATGGATGACGTTGTTTTGCAATTTCTTCGCTCATTTTTTTCTATTTTTTTTAAGTCAAGAAGTACTAATTTATTTAATTGCTTTATGTTTTCAATACGTTACTTTTAAAACTTAATGTCATGTTTTAAATTTTATTTATGCATTTTTATTATCATTTTCCAACGACAATTACACCTCTTTCTTCCATTTGCGAGCCTGTCTCAAGTAATCCAATAATTCTGAATTAATAAACTTTAGTAAGAACACAAATTTGCTTTTTTTTAAATCTTTAGAAAATTCTTAAATGATTAACTTTAAAATACATATTGCAAACAATTCACATCATATGTTATTTACGACAGCATTTTAAATTCAGGCAGAAAAAGGCTGTCCTAACGAGCCATTTGAAACCGCCAACTAACTAACTTTCGTCTCGTGTTGCGCCATTTCGACCTGGCAGGAATTATTTGAAAAAAACCCAGTTTTAACATATTCTGGAAGAGTTTCAAAAATTCTTTTAACGTATTCTATAAAACATTTACACAATAATTTTAACATATTCTAGAAAATATTTAATTAAATTATAAGCTAACATTTATTTAACGTGAATCTCTGGTGATGTGGATTTGATTAATTTTAAATGCATGGTTAAATAGTCAACAAAACTAAACTCCGCCAATATTGTTTGAATTTAGCAATTAAGATACTTAATCTGGATAAGATTAAGTAAAACAAACGGTTGGCCCGATTTTGAACAAAAGGCAGGTTTAATGGAATTTACTGAAACTATTATTTATTCTCATTACTTTTGAATTTCTTTGAAAGTTTGCCTAGGAAGAGTACATCTTTCTTTCACCTGGAATTCATGCACTCAAAAAATTGGTCACTGATGTTCGGAATAAGAAAACGTCCATTTCTATAAGCCAAACAGTAATTCCTATACATATAAATAAATAGTAATGCTTACGCATATAAATTACTTAGTTTTGTAATTTTTTCCAAATTAATAAATCAGTAATAATAGCAATCAGCAAATAGTAAAAACATTTAAAAGTTAAAAATTAAAATTTGATTTTATAATCACCACAAAAGAAACAGTATGCCAAATCCAACTGTATACCAGCTTTTCAAACAAACTAAAAATAAATATTCGAAACGATTATAATAAAATAAAATTTCAATTAATTTAACGAAAATATCTTAAAAAAATGAATTTTTTAAATAACGTGCTAATTAAAGCAGCTAAATTTATCGGAAAAACATCTCCAGCGTGGTGATATAATGCTTGCCACCCGTTGGCTTAATTACGGACGGTCAGTGTTTCTTAATTAAAGCCCTAGGAAGTCGAGCGAAAAATTCGTTGGAGCGTGGAATCACCATGGAGATCAACTTCCATCGAGGATGAGGAAGAAGAAGACGAGGAGGAAAGAGGGAAATTTGTGAAAGCCATCCTTCTTCAGGACTGGATTTAAGTTTCACTGGGTCTCTTGGGTACAATCCTAGGTGTTACTGGGTGCACTTTCTAACTGGCTGGGATTTAGAATGAAGTCTGGGTCAGAATGATGATGATGAAGACCTGATGATTTTATTTTAAATGTATTCATTTTATTGTTTTAAATGTCGCCTATAATATTAGCTAAAATTTGTTACTTCAGCACGTTTATTAAAAATAATATTGCTACTTTATTACCACATTGTTTTATCATTCGATTTAATTTTAGGGCAGAAAATAAACTATCGTAGACTTCCTGTTATATCCTGCAGTCATCTTTTATGAAATTAAATCATTTAAAATATCCATTTACGCAGTTTATCTTTAAAATTCGAGACATTTAGGCAGGCACTTAAACCGGACGTGATACGAAGTCAAGGAAATCTGGAATTTTAAACATTTGGATTTGAAAAAATAGCAAAAAAAAAATCCTGATGCAAAAAGTCACAAACTTCACTACCCACAAAAAGAAAAGAAAATATGTTCCAGAAATACTAAACAAAAAGATTTAATTTAAAAATGTATTTAAATTCAACAAATTGAAATTCTTCAAACTGGTTTATAGCATTGTAACTCTGATTTCTATTTTTAACAATTTCCCTTCTCTGTCTTAGATGGTTCGGCTTCGACAAGACTTTCGATGTTGAGATTCAAGCAGATCATCAGCTCGTTGTGGTGTTTCTTGTCAACTTTGTTTTCATCTCTCCTGATTCGAAGATCCAAAGGCTCTGATAAAGTGTTGGGATTATTTATCCACTTGTTCCAATTGATTTGACCTTGATCTAAGACTGGATCGTCGGACAAACGAGGCATGATGTCAACGAAATACTCCTTTTTCTCAATTAGGTTTTCGACTGGTTCAACTTTGATCGGGATGTTGTCTGTGGAGGATGGGAACGTTTTGCTCGTCGAAAGCGAAGCATCTGACATTTCTGAATTGTTCACAATCTGTGGGTTCTCTTTCTCGAGTTTTATTTTCTTTATCGGTAAACTCACATTAGACACCTCTCTCATTCTTCTCTTAGCTCTTATGTGATTTCTGAAGTCGGCCTGCCTTTCGTCTTCTGGTTCCGTTCCATCTTCCTTCAGGACAGGGGCTGCTTTGTGACCAGACGAGGCGAGGTGTTGGCTCAGGGCACTCGGTTGCTTCGTAGAGACGTTGCAGTCTGCACACCTGTAGCGCATGACTTCTTGGTGGGTTCTCATGTGACTCTTCAGCATGGTTTTCGTCGAACAGGTGTAAGAACACATTTGACATCCGATGTCCTTTCTGTTGTTGTGCCAGTTCATGTGGTAGTCGAAGTGCTGCTTGTGCAGTGAAGCGAAGGGACAGCCTGGTTTCGTACAAGCGAAAGCGTACGGACAGCAGCGGGCTATGTGCCGGTAAAGTTCGAGTTTCGTAGGGCACGACGCTTGACAACCTGGACAGTTCCTCCATATTTTCAGAGCTTTCGAACATTTGGCGATGAAGTTTGCGATTCCAGAAGAACTGCTCCCTTTAGATTCTACGCTCCCGGATTCGTCCGAACTCAGAACTTCCTCGATTCTTTCTTCTTCAATTTTGACCATTTTCAAAATACAACTTTAATGAGGCGACGCAAAAGTTTAATTTCTATTCACGAACGAGGCTCGAAATGCTGTGCAACGTGTTGCTAATTGCCCACCAAAAGCAGGTAAGACTTCATCATCATCTATAATAAAAGACAATAAATGAGGATTATTTTTCTTGAAATTTTTTCAAAAAATCTCGATTTCTAAAATATTATTATTTTATTGTAAAAAATTGAAATTTTAAAAAAGTGATCATATAATTTTTAATTGGCAGGTTTTAGAGATCATTTTTTCAATATTACATATTACATGACAATATTACAACAAGTTTTAACAAATTTTTTGAAGCATTTCAGGAATACTTTTCCAAAATAAGGTTAAGGTTAAGGGTTTCATGTCTTCATTCCCATTGATAGATTTTTGACGCAGTACAAGTGTTAGTAAGCATTAACAAATATTTGTACTCATTAGTTCATTCAATTATTCATTCATTTACTCATTAATTCATCTCGGCGTTGAATGAATTGCACTCAAAACAAAACTTCACACCTTATCAGATCCGACAAAGATTGAATTCTCTTGCAAGGGATTCGAGTCCAAGAAGTTGTATTTTAGTGACAAATTATTATTAAATTAATGTAACTTTGTTAAATAAAAATAAACTTGCAAACTTCTATTTACTTCATGTGGCGTTTAAATAAAGGTGTTCTGATGTTTAAAAATGTTTGTCAAACGGCCACCCTTAAAAATTGTGTTGCTTAAGTAATCGATTAAATAAATATAAGCGATGAATATTTTGTAATTATTGTTAGCAAGTATTTTAAGTATTTTTAAATATTAATGTTTAAAAAAAAAAAAACTGGCGAAATATGCAATGTTCCATTTACGCATGACTGAGTAAGTCATGTAATACAATACTATGCATGATTGAGTGAGTTATGCAGTGCAGTACTATGCGTGATTCATTGAATTATGTAATATAATAATATGATAAATAAAATTGGTTGATAATAAAGTTTGTTTTAAACTTATAAATTTTTCGCTCAGTCTTCATTTTCAGCTGTTGACATTTAATGAAATACTTAATAAAAACAGATGATGCAAATTGCTAATATTTATTTTAAATCAACAAACAAACAAAACAACACAAACTTCAAAACAAAACACCTGAAATGGAAACAAAGCAGAAAAACATCACGAGATTCGTCAAGCCTTCCTTGTTTTCCCGGCTAGAATAAAAATAAGAAGCAATAATTGGACTCCCGAGAAACAAACGATGTCTCACAAACACGGCCAAACATTCTCCACTTGGCAGCCCTTTCAACCAGGAATCGTAAATCGCCTCTGCCCCGTTGAATCGCCAATCGAACCACGAAACGACAGCCCCTCAGCCTCCCTGTACAAAGGATTTCGGATCCACCCGTGAGTCCATGGCAGCGCTTGTTATTGCGTGTTACTATTGTTATTGTCGTTGCTGCTGTTGATGTTGTTGTGATTACTGTTGAGGAAATTAATTAGTCACATTAATTGTTAAAGAAGTTAAAAGTTATTGTTAAATATAGATAACAGAAGAAAAGTTCATTGAGTACTCTGACTCACTATTGTTTTATTATTACTGTAATTTATCATACATTTGATTTATGTTATTACATTATATACATTATGTCCTATTTACGCAATTTAAGAGAAATTAGCTTTAAGCAACATGTGCAGAAAGCAGGTAACTTGAACTTCTGTTGAACTTTGACCTTTGAACTTAGTATGTTTTTCAGTTCCCTGTGGCCATGTTTAATTTTCTAAAGAAAAAAAAAACATGTTTTTTTCGTTTCGTTACTTTGTCTCTTGGTGCAATTTCATCTTCTTAAAAATAGGAAAACTGTCTGTTGAAATGTAATAATAACATTAATAATAATATTATTATTATTAATAATTCATAATTATTAATGGCATTGCACTGCATTGACGAACACGAAGCTCAGGTTCTTCATTGCACAAATTGGCTTCTGAATAAGAAGAAATAATTTAAGCACCTGCTAATTCTCATATCCTATTTGCACAATTCCTCAATTTATTGCTGAGGAAAGCTCTTTAGCACCAGGAAAATTAATCACTGGAACCAACAACATTTTCTGCCGTTTAACTGTTGTGGGTGTTTGAGGGCTGCAATGAATCAATTTAAATAATTGAACTCAAATGCTTTAAACAATTGGCCTTAATTATTTTAAACATTTTGGTGCTAAACAATTTAGATAATTGAAGTTAAATATTTTAAGCAATAGATGTTAAATATTTAAAAACTTAGAACTATATATTGTATTATTTTATATATTCAAATACTAATATAAAATTTTATAAATATTATAATTTTATTTAATTGTACTTAATACATAAAATATGATTTTTCATTTATTAATAATTTTTTAATTATATTTTTATTAAATTTTATTATATATTTCATTATGATATTTATATATTAATATTTAGCTTATAAAAACAATAATGATATTAAACATTGTGTTATTATTTCTAAGTGGAAGTTAGGTTTCTCACCTTCAACCAGTGATTTATGCAGAAATTTGTCACTGGAGAGAGGAGTGTATGTGAGCTTGTTTTGTGTGTTTATTGCTTGAGAGATGCTTTTGTAAAACTGGCAGAGTTTACCACTTTAACTTTCATTTGGGGATGCAGGCACTGATGGGATGTCCGCAAAGGTCTTGGGTGGTAAACGCATCCATCGACTTCGACGTGGCTGTTATGTCTTAAATATTGTTTAAATCTCAATTAACGAAATTTCGGTTTAAAGGAAATAAAATATTTATAAGAATGCCAATAAATGAAAATAAAGATAAAAACCTCATAAATTACGATTATGAACTTTCTTGCCATAATGGCTGCGATAATGGGTTCTGTTTTTAAGGATTATTAGAATTTGCACCCTCGTATGATTGGCTCATCTCCACACAAGCTCCTCCTACTTTTGAAACGTAAACAACACACAGTCCTCTCCATTCTTTGTTTTCCAAGTCACGCACTCCAATTTTTCATTACTCTTATAAATGGGTGGATATGAATTCGTAAACACCCAATTATTATTATTATTATTATTAGGATTAGGATTATTATTATTATTATTATTATTATATTATTATTATTATTATTATTATTATTATTATTATTATTATTATTATTATTATTATTATTAGATTATTATTATTATTATTATTAGGATTATTATTATTATTATTATTATTATTATTATTATTATTATTATTATTATTATTATTATTATTATTATTATTATTATTATTATTATTATTATTATTATTATTAATTATTATTATTATTATTATTATTATTATTATTATTATTAGATTATTATTATTATTATTATTAGATTATTATTATTATTATTATCTTATTATTATTATTATTATTATTATTATTATTATTATATTATTATTATTATTATTATTAGGATTATTATTATTATTATTATTATTAGATTATTATTATTATTATTATTATTATTATTATTCTTCTTATTATTATTATTATTATTATAATTATTATTATTATTATTATTATTATTGTTATTATTATTATTATTATTATTATTATATTATTATTATTATAATTATTATTATTATTATTATAATATTTATTATTATTATTATTATTATTATTGAATGCTTCCTCTATTTGTCAATGCCTCAACAATTAGTTTAATTAGAATTTCCATTTTTAGTATTTTATAATGAAAATTTTTTTTTCTGCATTTTAATCAAGAAATTACTTTTGTAGCAGGTGAAAAATTTGCAATCAATGAACAAACAAACGAACAAATTGCTTCACAAACATATTTTCAAGTAATTGTAAACTGTATACAAAAATAGTTGTCGCTATAATTAATAACTATAATAACATTTAATCAACAAATTTTCTAACAATTAATAAGAATAAACAAACATTTTGCTTTTTTTAAATCTCATTTCATTAAAAAAGCCCAGGAAATGAAACTGGCTTTTACTGCTTTTTTAATAATTAAGTGGAGAAACATTGGGTAATGGACATTAAATTTAATTAAAAATGTTTATTAAATGTCATTAAGTACAATTACTGGTATTCACTCCATCAACGAAGTTCATTTATATAGCGCCCATTAAGCCGAGACTTCCTTTTAAGACGAGAGAAATTCTTCTCCTTTCAGATGCATCCTGAGCGAAACAAAATGTCTGATTTCACAATCATTTTAAAATGTAAAATTTGCAATCTAAAGTTTAATCAATTTTATGCGCAGAATTAAATTCTTTAAAATTCATTATTTTAAAATGTTAATTTAAATGTTTAAACTTATTGCATCCAATGTTCATCCCTATTCGTTCGAGAATTGCGGAACTAATTGAAGTTCTAAAAAGTTGAAAAAGAACTTCTAATAAATTATTTGGAATTATAAATTCATTATTACGAGGCCCCTTACACCCCGATATTCACGATAATAATATAATAATTAAATAACCTAAAATTTGTAATTCATAAATTTATTAGTTCAAATGCTTATTGAGGCCATCACTTAATTTCTTGGATTTGCACCGAACTTGACCTATGAACCTGACGCGGAATGACAAAAAGACCAAAAGTATCTTTGGGAATGTGAGTTCTTAAATATTGTTATTTCGCTTTCTTCATTATTTTTATTAAATTTAATAAATAATGTTAGCAACAATAATCAAGCATTATTATTTTTAATTTTTAATTTTGTTCTAAACGTAGTTTGATTTTACAATAACATAATTTTAATGATGTAATAAAAATATCCATTAAGTGTATAATTGCTTGATAAATTTAAATAATAGAAATGATAATTATCTGATGATATTATTATTATTATTATTATTATTATTATTATTATTATTATTATTTTTATCACTATCCTTATTATTACTATCATTATCATAATCACTATTAGAATTATTGTTATTATTATTATCATCATTATCATTATTTTAGATTTAAGAATGTTTGATTTAAATTCTAAAAAATAAATTTTAGTTTCTAAGAATTAAAACAATTTAAACGGAAAGGAAGTGGGAGGTGAATAATAATTGAGAGCATGCACTTAAGACAAACAATAACTTTTTAAAGCCGCCTTTATCCACAAAAGAATTAACAAAAATTTTTAAAAATCACAAAGAATTACAAAGAATTACAGGACCTCATTCTCAACAATTCCCTTAAATTTTTCCGAGCAACAATTTATCGCCCCTGAGGCTCACGCCGAGGTTCAAAGCGATGGGCCCAGCATAAATTTAGACCGAACTTAACTGACTTAAGCAAACATTATTTTGCACAGGCCGCTCTTTTAACCCCGTCGCAGTTGCGCTTGTTGGAGTTGTGTGGTCGTCTTTGTAGTTGTTGTTTTTATTGTTGTTGTTTCTGCTGCTGATTTTGTTGTCGTGTCACAAGCTGTCGCGACATAATCTCGGTCGTTACGTCACACCATATGTCATCATGTCTTGATGTCGAGAGAAACAAACAGCAATCCAGATTCATCAATCATCGGATGATGGTATCACATTCGCTCCTTCGTTGCAGATGGAATCCTCGCTGAGAATCAAGTTCACTTTCTGAGGTCATTCATCAGTGCTCAATTATGTAGCTCAATTACGTAGCTCAATTATGTAGCTAAATTATTCAACTCAATAATGTTGCCCAATTACAAAGCCCGTTTATGTAGCTCAATTTTAATCGGTGCCAGATTCTCAGATGTTTGAAAGGCGAACTTGCCAAAAAAACGTCTTGAAGTCGCAGTATGTCGATCCATCTCCAGTTGTTTTCCGTGGAGGAAGATGTTGATGGATGGATTGGCAAACAGGAGATTTTGTGTGATCCTTTCATAAGCCTTACAGATTGGATAAGGATTGCCCATGTACTTTCATATTCGTGTTCTCATAAATAAAATAGTGACTAAGAAAAGCATTAATTCATGCAACGATGCGTTTGCGGATGCATTGTGAATGGATTGGATACGAATGCATCGAGAGTGAGTGAGTGATGTGTGCTCGATAAAAGGATGAAATGCTGAAGACTTTCAGGAATTATTTGTGAAATCTCATCAAATTAAAAAAAAAAATTAAGGGGAAAATTGTTTGCAATCCATAAATAACTTTATAAATTATATAATTTGTATATTTATTGCGTAAATTACTCAGTAATTATTTCTTTATTTCAGTGGTTTAAGAATTATTTGTGAGAAAAATATTCGATGATCGCAGCGAAAATAATAATAACAATAATTTCTAGGCAATAAAAAGTGACTAGGTTTAAAATTCAGTTGATTGGCAGAATAAATAATAATTCTTGACAATGTGGCTTTGGATTGGCATTTGACTGACGTCATTCAAACTTTCTTCTGTTTTTAGTCTTTGATTCTTTCGTCAGCGAAATGAGGGAAGTTTACGAGTCACCTGATATTTAATTCATGTAATAAATATTTAAAATGTTATTGTACTTAGAATTTCAAAAATAATAAAAAATAAATAATTTAAAATAATTAAAACTAAATAATTTAAAATAATTTAAAATAAATAATTTAAAATATTTAAAAATAAATAATTAAAAATAAAAAACCCAAAGCTTGAACATTTACAGAATTTACAGAATTCGCATTCACAGAATGAAATCACTTTTTGTTTTATTTATTTACCTTGAAATTGAAAATGACATAATTGCATTTGACTCTAGACTCATTGACACGTGGCAATGTAAATAAACAAATGTCATGTGACATCTCCGAGAAGCACGGAGTTAGCAAGGACAGCATCGATCAGAGCAGTGGTTGGTCATTTGAGGATGCAATCTCTGTAATGGCTGCTGATTCAAGAAAGCCGAAAAAAATGACCCTTTTTTTTCCGACTGAAAAATTTCTTCAATTTAATTTTCTCTTCCACTGCAACAAGCGCATCTCTTCCTCGTCATCACCATCATTACCATGACCCTCTTCGTCATCATCGTCGTCGACATCAACATGATAACCTAACGTTCACATGCAGATATAATGATGTGATAATGTAAAAGTTTAAAAGTAATTGGTACAATCACTAAAGTTATTAAGTAACATTAGAATATTCAAAATAATATCAGAGCAAATTAACAGTAATACTATAATACAGTGTAATACAGCAATACTAATAATGGGTAATAACGATAATAAAGAAAAACACAAATGTAAGATAAATATTGATGTATGAAATACATTCTTCTTATTGAAGCGTGTCTTCATAACTCCGCCCCTCTGTAGGGCATGCCCTGCTCTGATGCGCTCAAATGCTTCTCCTGAGTTACTATTCCTGTTGTCCAAATCATCTCAGTTATGTAACGGACTACAATCAAATAAATAAATAAATAAATAAATACTGTTCCTGCTGTGCTCAAGTCACGTCTAAATTAACCGATATTTCTGCGAACGATTTTCTTGTCTTTGCAATTTCGTTAATGTTATTCTTTCTGTTGTTTGAAATTGTTTAACAAACGTGGCCAGATGAACATTTGCAAGATCTCTTAACAGGAAATAAAACTTCGTTCCTTCCACAATCAGGAACCTCCTGTGGGGGCGGAGTTTGGGGAGGGGCAACTTTTCCCCCAACCACTCCCCGTTCCTGGTTTTTGACCGATGAAACATGAAGGACAAACATGAAAACAAAATCATCTCATCAGCCTTTTCATAGCAATGGTTTTATAAATGGCAAATAAAATTAAATGAATAAACTGTAATTTAAATAGTACGAAACCATTAAGTTATAAGAAATAAATCTGCCTTATTCGTTCACAATCGAGCCTTTCCTTGGGGATTAGCGCCAATCCTTTTAGTCAGAGTTTTTCGCCTTGAAAAACTTCATTCTACAAAACTTGATTCTAAGGCAGATTAATGGACCCATTGAGGGATTTTAACTTTTTCGGAGTCAATTTGCCTGAAATACAAAATTATTTTTAGACTCAGTGGATTTATTTTTCCATTTAACAATGCTTCATTATCTGTAATTGTAGGTACAATCATAATCATAATTGAATCATTTGAGCCCCTGTGCAGACGTTTCTGGCGCTTTTGTAAATGAACATAAAGTTTATTATTATTATTATTATTATTATAACTTCCAAATGTTTTACAGCTTAATAACAAATTCATCAATCAAATCATCAATTCACGAAAAAAAAATTCTTCTTTCAAAAACATTTTATTCACCTCCAGAAACCAATTGCAGAGAATCTCCAACGTTTGTTTTAACCGGTCGGCAAGAAATTCAAAGTGACAAGAGGCAGTAGTTTCTTCCGGCCTTTAACGATCTCATTATTTTACTCGTCCATTGTCATCATCATCATTTTCTCTACCACCACCACCACCACCACCACCACTACCACCATCATCATCATCATCATCATCATCACCATCATCATCATCATCATCATCATCATCATCATCATCATCATCATCATCATCATCATCATCATCATCATCATCATCATCATCATCATCATCATCATCATCATCATCATCATCATCATCATCATCATCATCATCATCATAATCATCATCATCAGCATCATCATCATCATCATCATCATCATCATCATCATCATCATCATCATCGTCGTCGTCGTCGTCATCATCATCATCATCGTCATCGTCATCGTCATCGTCGTCGTCGTCATCATCATCAAATAAGTTTCAGCTGCAATAAAGTTGAATGAACTCCTTCTTCTGGAGAATCATTTAAATGGCTTCCATCACCCTTTGATGTCACGTGCCAACCTCTAAAAATTTCTAAAAATAGCTTCAATTGAAGGAGTTTTGCTGCTTTACAAGTCACACACGGGCCTTTCTTGAGCGAGGCACATAAAATTATCACGTACACAATAAATTACTAAGAAATACGTCGCGGCACACACATGAAATAAATGATCACATGCACATCATGTACGCAGAAGGAAAGCGTTGAAGGAAGCGAACGAGAAGACGCTAAATTGTCAATACAGGTGACACTTGAAGGTGCGCCTTTTAAAGTTTTGAAATTCTTCAGGTGTGTCTCATTACTGTCATTCAGTCTTTATTTTCCCGCTTTTAATATCATTAACAACTTTGTTTATCTCATATTTCAAGAATATTCTGAAGATTTTAAAAATGATATGAACCGCTGTAATTATCAAGATTTTTCTGACCTAACTTATAGTGATTGATTTTTAATTAATTAATAATTTTCATTCATTCACTGGCTCATTTAATCATTTACTCATGACAACTACTCATAACCGAAGACAATTAATTATTCAGTTTTCTTGTCCAAGTAATCCACATCCATCATGTTCGCAAATCTTTCGTAAATGTAATTGCGATAAATATTTTGTTTTACATGCAGCCGTAATTAATCTGCAGTTCTTAACGTATTTATGATTGAAACTGTTACTTTATTCGACCCCTCAGCTCATTGGCTCTCCTCAACATGTCAATCATAATTTAATTTCAAGTTGAATCGATTAATACATAAATTATTGTAATGTGAGAACCTACCTAAACTAGTCAGCCACAAAAATATTCTTAAAAACCTTTAGAACATTCAGTGCATTAGAAGCACATTCAAAAATGGAAACTTGAATGTAATTTACTATTACATGATAACATATTTAGTATGACTTTTTAATGTTGGGTAGGTGGTTAAATTAACGGTTATTTGGACGGGGCAGGACTACCTGCTCAATTTCAAAGCTGGATTGTACTGCCGGTTGTACTGCAATTGCGAGTCAAACGCGCCGGAGTAGCCAGGACCATCCGAGGCATCCCTAGTTTACAAAAATAGCTTTACATTCTCATCCTACGCTGGAAGACTTAGAAAAACTATAAATTGATGATAAGCCAAGGCTGTAGGCAAGACAAAGTGGTTATAGCTGCCACAAGTAGCTTCTTAAGACTTTTTAATTGGTTGATTAAACGTTTATCATTCTCAGTTAGTGGTGGTTTGTGCGTAGTCAAAGGAAGTTGGTGACAACAACGACGATAATGGCCTCTGACGTGATGCTTAAGGCGCCATACAAATGAACTATTATTAATGGCGATGATGTCTATGAAGACGCCGACGACAACGATGACAACGATGACGATGACGACGGTGATGACGACGACTATGATTATGATGACGATGACCATGACAATGACGAAGTTGGTGTTTGTTGACATCGATGATGTTGATTATGATGACGTCGTGATGTTTCATTTGCAAATTAATCGACTGAATTTCATGAAAGTAATTTGATTATTCGTATGTTTACGAGACATTTTAAATGATTTGCATCTGAATATTTTATAATATAATTATGCATTTTTTCATAATTTAATAATAATAATAATAATAATAATAATAATTGATTTATAAAGCGCCATGTGCGTAGCGTCAGAGGCGCCTTGTGTCTTCGCTGTCCCATGAAGTCCTGAAGAGATGGGTCTTCAGGTGGCGTTTGAAGAGTTCCAGGGATGGCTGGGCTCTGACGGTAGGAGGGAGTCTGTTCCAGACAGCTGGAGAGGCGTACAAGAAGCCTCTGTTTGGGAGGGATGATTTATGTACCGGTTGGTGAAGTTGAGTTGCTGACGATGAACGAAGACCAGATGTTTGGCGGCGATCTAGTAGATGATGGAGGTAAGATGGGGTGGATGTTGCTAAAGTGTGATATGTCATGAGGGCAATTTTGAAAGTGATACGACTATGGATCGGCAGCCAGTGCAATTTCTTCAGGCGGTCCATGCTATTGAGGGTAGAGTTGAGGAGGACGAGCTTGGCAAGCTTGTTTTGGACGCGTTGCAAAGATTGAATTAAAGAAGCAGATGTGCCATAAAGAAGAGAGTTACAATAGTCTAAGCGAGAGAGAACAAGGCAGCGTGCAAGGGCGGAAGTTATATCAACGGAAAGTAGAGGACGGATGTGCCGGATAGCCCAGATGAGATGATTGCAGGATTTGATAATAGAAGCGGAATGTTCTTTAAAGGTGAGGTGTGAATCAAAAATAACACCGAGGAGCTTGAGGGTAGTAGAGGAAGGAAGGAGGGTGCCAGCGATGCTTATAGAAAGAGGAGGCGACAGAGTTTTGAGGCGAGTGGGTGTGCCAATGAACATAATTTCAGATTTCTGAGGATTCAGTTGGAGAAAGTTAACGAGATGCCAATCATTGATGGCATCCGTGCACTTCCTCAAATTCTCGAGTTGATCTGAGATGTTATGGCTGGAAAGAATAGAGCAAAGACTTGTGTCATCGGCATCGTATTGATGGAAGGATATGTTGAAGTTAAGAATAATGTTAGACAAAGGTGAAGTATAGGTTGTGAAAAGCAAATGTCCCAAGACAGAGCCTTGAGGAACACCGGCGAGTAGTTCAACTGGAGGGGAGGAGTGATCGCCTAGTTTTACATATTGGGTTGTGTTGGAAAGGTAAGATTGTAGCCAGGAGAGTGCAAGGCCATTGATCCCAAAGTCAGACTGAAGTCTCTCCAATAGTATCTGGTGGTTTATGGTATCAAAGGCAGCCGAGAAGTCGAGTCCGACCATCACAGCACAACTGCCCTTGCCACAGATGTCGGTGAGATTGTTGAAGATGTGTGAAAGGGCTGTTTCTGTAGAGAAACCAGGTCTGTAGGCAGATTGGAGAGAAGAGAAGTTAGAGGATGCTGTGATATGAGGTCGGATTCTAGAGAGAATGAGTCTTTCTAGCAGTTTTGACATGGTAGAAAGGTTGGAGATGGGTCTGTAATTGGTAGGCAAGCTTGGATCGAGGCTTGGCTTTTTTAGAATGGGAAGGACTTTTGAATATGGCCGGAAAAGTGCCAGAACTGAAAGAAAGGTTTGCTAGTTTAGAGAGGATTGGGGATAGAATTAGAGCAAATTTCTCGAGAAGAGGAGTAGGGAGAGTATCGAGAGGAGATGTCTTGTTGGGCAGTGAGTGAATAAGCTTGAGAACCTCTTCCGAAGACACAGGTTTTAGGACTGAGATTGGGGTGCCTGAGAATTGCCTGGCTGGAAAAGATGAGATGGTCGATGAGGCGAGGTTGTTGGCGATTGATTCATGGATTTTGGTAATATTCGAGATGAAAAAAGAGTTAAAAGAATTGACCAAGTTTGAGCACTCATCGTCGGTATAATATTGAGGAGGACGGCTACGAAGCAATTTGTGAAGAGAGCGCCACATGGAACGGGGATTTACATCAGACTTGAGTTCTTCCTTGATGGAGGAGGCCCTTGAGTTTAGGATTGCAATCTTGGCTGTTTCCTTGGCGGACTTGTAGAGTTGCCTGGCGACGTCATTGCGTTGACGAAGATAGCGACGTTTACCCACAGTTTAAATGAAAAGATCTAAAGTAAATTAAAACATCAATCGCCAGTTGAAAAGTGTGAAATTATCTTCATAGTCCCGCTCATCATCATCATCATCATCATCACCATCATAAACGTTACAATCTTCGTCGTCATCATTGTTGCCAGGTCGATGACTTCTAAACCTAAACTTACTTCATTTATAATTCCCATCACAACCAACATGGGTTAGTGCTTCAGTTTTTTTTACATTTTGATGACAATGATCACTCACTCACTCACTCACTCACTCACTCACTCACTCACTCACTCACTCACTCACTCACTCACTCACTCACTCACTCACTCACTCACTCACTCACTCACTCACTCACTCACTCACTCACTCACTCACTCACTCACTCACTCACTCACTCACTCACTCACTCACTCACTCACTCACTCACTCACTCACTCACTCACTCACTCACTCACTCACTCACTCACTCACCACTCACTCACTCACTCACTCACTCACTCACTCACTCACTCACTCACTCACTCACCACTCACTCACTCACTCACTCACTCACTCACTCACTCACTCACTCACTCACTCACTCACTCACTCACTCACTCACTCACTCACTCACTCACTCACTCACTCACTCACTCACTCACTCACTCACTCACTCACTCACTCATTCACTCACTCCGCCATCAGCGAGTTCTTTTATCAATTCTTTATTATCCGCAAGCTTCACATGGGACTCCCTCCTTCTTATCACGTGTGCACAAACAAGCTTCCTATATTTTCATCAATTCTTTTTCATGCTTGCAAATTTTTTCAAACCTAATTTACTTTACTCATAAACTGAATATTCTTGCCTATTCTATAATTACCTGGATATTATGATAAAATTAATATTAGTAATTATGATTAAATAAATAAATAATCTTTTGACAGAGTGTCATGTATTAGATATTTAGGGGTCTTTATTGATGAGCACTTATCTTGGCTCAAACATATCTCTTACGTTCAAAATGATGTTTCTAAGAACATTGGTGTAATTTCTAGACTTCGGCAGTTTGTTGATACAAAAGTTGCTCTTCTGTCATATTTCTCTCTTATTTATCCTTATCTAACTTACTCCAATATAATATGGGCAGCCACTCATAACATCAATTAAATGTATTGCAAAAAGGGATTGAACGAAAGATTTTCTTATTATCACCCTCATCATCAACTGCTTCTGTCTTCTCTAACAATAGTCTGTTAAAAATATCACAAATTCGTAATTTACAAGTTGCTCTTTTCATGTTTTCATATGGTTTCAGTTCTCTTCCCAAAATATTCTCTGGTTTTTTTCATATCAAGCAATAATTACAATAATCCTTCACACTTTTTACGTAGTACACATAAATATAGTCCGTCTTTTTCCAAATCTAGAAATTATTAAATTATTATCAATTTAATGTTATGGCCCAAGACTTTACTCCTCCATACCTTCATCTATCAGGGACCTAACCCATTTAAACACATGCCCTTTCAAATTACTTTATTTGTTATTAAAAATGTCATGCAAACAATATTTATTGCGTGGATGTGTATAGCTTTTGATTTTATATAAAACTACTTTCAGGGTCAGTCCGACAGCAGAAGCATGTGCTTCCTTAAGGCTGGCCCTTTGGGTTTATTTGAATTTATTTAGTGCTTTTGCATTTTGTTTTTTCTGAACATATAACGGCTTGTTTGTTTGATTCAATAAACTCATAAACCAAACAAAATTAAATGTACTTTAATTACGATGTTACATAATAATGGATATGTTATTATTAATAGATTGACTGAATATTTTTGTTTATTCGACAATGACTTAGACGTTGTGGTGAAATTGAAAGTACAATAAATATTATAAATTATACAATAATACGTTAGAAATATTAGTAAAAAAAATTATTATTGTAATATCATTTTTTCTTAAGCAACTTTATTTTGCCATTTAATAATGTCCATATGTATTGCTTTTGAGTGAAGAACTTAATGTCAAATCAATCGGCAGGAATTAATATCATTAATTTATTTATTTATACATCTATTGATCTATTAATTTATTTATTTATACATCTATTCATTTATTTATTTATTTGCTGGAAGTCCGTCGCATAACTAAAGTGAATGGACGAGGAATGCATATTCCACGACGCCGACAAATTGGTGTTGATTGTCAACAGATTGTCGAAGCAGAAGTGTTTGGTGAGTTGGTCATCATCGACTGATTATTTCAGAACTCAGCATGCGATCTTGGTCAACTGGCGAGAAGCTTTTTAACATTTCTCATTACAATATCTCCCACTTTTTCGAATTTATTAAGATATTATTATTATTATTATTATTATTATTATTATTATTATTATTATTATTATTATTATTATTATATTATTATTATTATTATTATTATTATTATTATTATTATTATTATTATTATTATTATTATTATTATTATTATTATTATTATTATTATTATATTATTATTATTATTATTATTGTTGTTATTGTTATTATTATTATTATTATTATAATTATTGTTATTATTATTATTATTATTATTATAATTATTGTTATTATTATTATTATTATTATTATAATTATTGTTATTATTATTATTATTATTATTATTATAATTATTGTTATTATTATTATTATTATAATTATTGTTATTATTATTACTTAGTAGTTTCTAGCGAGCGAGCTGAGGAGCGGCCTGTTTGTTTTTCTTGCGTGTTTTGAGTCACTAACACTTAAATTTCGCTCGAAAAAATGACTGGTTTTGCACAACCAACTCGTTTATTCGTGTCCCCTACCTTTTATTCGATAAAAGGTGAAACTACAACTCGAAACGGGGAAAATTCGAAGACAAAGGATTTTAACGTTCTACTGTTCTAATTGTCCGCTGATAACTGTCGGAGGATTATTGTCTTCAATCTGAACACTTGTTGCTACGATTATGTCTCGAAACACTATTTTCCATAAATTGGTTCGCACATTGCGGTTAAGACAAGTCTTTGCTGAAGTCGATAGTTCTCGGGAAGTTTCAAACTCCTGCCTTGAAACCAAGATTCCAGTTAGTCAGAATTCGTCTGTAAAATGTGAATATTGTTCTGCTTTGTTTGGGACTTCCAAAGGGTTGAAATTACATCAGAATCAAAAACACCCCGTCGACAACGAAAGAGCCGGGAAGAGCTATTCAAAGTGTTTGTGGTCATCAGAAGAATCAAACATGCTGGCCGAAATTGAAATGGAGTTGGTTAAAAATGGCTGCAAGCATATCAATGTTGAGGCTCACAAAAGATTTCAGCATCGATCTTTGGAAGCTATTAAATGTCACAGAACGCAAAATGTTTACAAGGAAATTCTTCAGACACGCCGAGGAGAGGTGACAGGAGGTTGTTCATCAAAAAAAAAACCTTGCTGATTTCACAGACGTGGTTCCGGTCGCTGAGGTGTCTACTTCAAAAGTCAATGCTGTGTGAGAGCGTATTGCGGAGGCAGAATGGAAGTTGAACTTTTTTGAAAAGAAGAAAATAAATTTATCTTTGCATCGACATTTATCAGCTATACCTGTGGAAACCATCAAAAACATTAGAAATAAACCTCAGTATCGTATTTAGTGTAATGACTTCATAATACAACGAACCACGGCATCAGTTAAACAGACAAAACCTTTCAATAACCCCACTCCGAACTTGAAAGAAATTGAAAATTCTGAAGGCGAAACCTGCTTGAAGCAGTTTGTAATCGGAAATTTCCAGCTCATAAAACTTCCCACTGATAAATTCTCTCAGTTGATGAATCAAAATACGGAAATAGAAACAAGACAAAAACTTTTGGACAAGAAGTATTTGATATGAATGGAGAGCCTAATGACTGTATGTGAGACACGAAAGGTGCCTTTTAAGCGAGGTCACAGAAAGGAAAAATCAGGCCTCCAAGGTACAACAAAGGATGTAAATACAGAAGAGAACGAAAATCGGGGAGGCAGCAGGAGATTTCTGGTGATCAAAACGAAACCATCTAAGAGAGAATTGAGAAGAAAGGAAAGACGTAAGCAGCGACAAAAACTTCAGAGTCTGATGAGAAAAAACATCGCGAAGGGTGCACAGTCAGTTCTCAACGAGGATTACGGTGAGGAGCAGAAACAAATTCCTCACGGGATGCTAATTGAATATTGGAAACAGAAATTTTCAAATGATTCAGTTATAGATGACAGACCCGTAATACCAATAACGGAACCATGCTGTGAATTGGATGCTCCAATAACATGCGGTGAGGTCAAGATTGCTATGCGCGGTCTCAAGGATGCCGTCCCAGGACTGGATGGAGGAAGAAAAACATTGAAAAAATAAAATATATCGATTGTGCAGTTCACATGTCATTATGGCTGCTTCTTGATTTGCTTCCTTCTCTATTTAAAGAAGGAGTAGTCAGTTGCATTCCGAAGGTTAAAGAAACATCCGAGTGAATTTAGGCCGGTAACTGTCGGTCCTCTCATGATCCGACTTTTTCATCGGATAATTACAGAAGAATGTTGCTTTTTGGCCTCTATCTTCGTGACAAAAAGCATTCAGGCATGACGACGGTCTTGGCAACAACTTGTGGATCGTCAAGGCACTCATCGACAAGAAAAGACAAAAAAGGCAAAAGTTGAATCTGACTTTCGTCGACGTGGCAAAGGCCTTTGACTCATTAAGTCACCATTCGATCATTCGGGCCGTCCGTCGTCTAGGCACTCTCCCGGTGTTGACCAGACATCTCACGAGTCTGTACAGTAACTGCGTTGTTTACATGAGAATGGAGAAGGGACTCAGTGAGTCTATTCCAGTTGATAGAGGAGTCAAACAGGGAGACCCCTGACCCGTATGAGGACTTTAAATATTCGGGTGATGTTTTTTTTGATGATGGTTCTAGAAAGTGTCAGAGGGCTAAATAAAATCTTTGAAAAGTAGTTATTGTAATTACATAGCCTTTGCTGATGATCTCCTTCTGTTGTCGTCAACTGACATTGGAATGGAAATGATATTGAAACAGCTGGAAGCGGAGATGGCTAAAGTTGGTCTCATGATGAACCCTGACTAACACGCCTCGATGAGAACTGAAGTTGTTAGTAAACGAAAGCAGTGGATAGTAAACCCTACGCCTTACTTGAAGCTGCAAGGAAAAGGAATCAAGGTTCTTAACATTACCGACACATACAAGTACCTCGGTATTCAGATAGGGCCACGAATGAAAAAGGTGGATGCGACTACCGAAGGATACCCGAATGCATTTTTGCATGCCTCAGCCAGGTGTGGAGGACTGGGAATTCTCCAGTTGCAAAGCTGTATTCCTGAGGTCAGAATACGAAGAATGACCAATGTTTTGCAACAAGCAAAACAAAGTAATGATATCTTCTTGATGGATGTGCTGCACAAAAATACAACTGTCATGTGCGAGGTCAGGAAATTTCGAAAGCCGCAGCGGAAGAGCTTCGGGATCGCTGAGCAAACTAATTCTCGGCACTTGGCCACACTTGGATACGACTTAAAGCTCTTTGTTAAGGCCACGGTTCCAAACGAATGGTTGGTGGATGGTGTAGACAGGATGCAACCCAGCATTTCCTCCATTGCTTAAAAGTTCCTGTTGCCGTTCTACACAACAAGCTGCAAGAAGATACCCCATGACCAGCACTGCTTGCGATGCCGGCTGTAAGGTAGCCGAATCACTAGGCCACATTGCTCAAAATTGTCGTAGAACAGATGGCCCTCGTCATTCAAGACAAGACTCCATAGTTCGTATGCTAGAAGCGACACTGAAAAGGAAAGGCTACTTGACCAGGTTGGAACCAAGAATTCCAACTGAGCTAGGAACGAGAATTCCTGACTTATGTTCCTGGAATAAATCTGGGTAGATCGTTTGCGATGTTGCAGTGATCTCTGACGTCTTTGGACTGGATAGAGTTCACGGTTTCAAAGTCAACAAGTATGACAGACCCGATATTCACAAGTGGATGAAACAAAACAATCCATTGTTTTCCCAAACCTTGTGA
>JAJTWR010000365.1:1072500-1080000 GCA_021613335.1 Whitmania pigra | reverse complement strand
ACACGATTACACGCTTGTATTATAATAACGTTATTTGTCAATTGACATTATGATGTAATAAATAATCATTTGCGTATATTTACATATTGTTTGTTTATCACTAATTTTAAAATCTTTAATATAATAAAATTTCATCGATAAAGGCGGTTGGAATCTAACTTGTCTTAATGCATGCATATGTATGTGCAATGGTACAATTTTAATAGATTAAATTTTATTACCAACATAAAAACTATATAAATATATTAAATTGTTAATAAAAACAATTATAAATACAAATAATTAATAAGTCTTTTAAATAATTAGTGTTAATAAATATTATATTTTTAATAAGTAAAAATTATTACAGTTATGTAATAATATGCCTGCATTATTTACATTGCATTTAAAAATACCAAAGCTTCTTTCCACATGAATCAAATATGACGACAGTGGCGTATTTAGTAGGGAAAGTTGATTTATGCCTTCAACGATATTAAATGTTTTCCAGCTCCATAAATAACGTTCATAAATTATAATAAATTATGATAATTGATAATACTTCTTCATAATAACATACCTGCCGATGGATGGATGTCTGCTGATGTCCGTAATTATCATGATTTATGTTTAAGAGGTCTTCGTATATTTCTCCTTTTCAGATCAGCTTTTCTGTTTTGTTGCAATTATCTCTGATTTACCGTTCACACATCGCTAAAATTTTGTTCGAGTTAAAATCTCACCTATAATGTTAGCATAGTTGTTTTAATAATAATAATAATAATAATAATAATAATTAATAATAATAATAATATAATATAATAATAATAATAATAATAATAATAATAATAATAATAATAATAATAATACTATAATAATAATAATAATAATAATAATAATAATAATAATACTAATAATAATAATAATAATAATAATAATAATAATAATAATAATAAAATAATAATAATAATAATAAATAATAATAATAATAATAATAATAATAATAATAATAATAATAATAATAATAATACTAATAATAATAATAATAATAATAATAATAATAATAATAATAATAATAATAATAATAATAATAATAATAATAATAATAATAATAATAATAATACTAATAATAATATAATAATAATAATAATAATAATAATAATAATAATAATAATAATAATAATAATAATAATAATAATAATAATAATAATAATAAAATAATAATAATAATAATAATACTAATAATAATAATAATAATAATAATAATAATAATAATAATAATAATAATAATAATAATAATAATAATAATAATAATAATAATAAATAATAATAATAAATAATAATAATAATAATAATAATTATAATAATAATAATAATAATAATAATAATAATAATAATAATAATAATAATAATAATAATAATAATAATAATAATAATAATAATAATAATAATAATAATAATAATAATAATAATATATAATAATAATAATAATAATAATAATAATAATAATAATAATATAATAATAATAATAGTAATAATAATAATAATAATTAATAATAACACTAACATGAATTAATGATTATTTATATTAATTAATTAGTTAATTTATATTTATTAGATTATTAATTTGGAGTATCTTTGTTGTCGCCTGATCATTCAATTCTGAACACATTATTGCAGTCACTATTTCATCATTTCATAATTTTTAAGCAATTTAATCATTCCTTGACATTTTAACATTTTGAAAAAAGGTTTATTTATAATTAAGTGCACTATTTACACCCTTTTACATGTTGGTATAATTTTTAAATTCTTACTTTCAGGATACAAAATGTCAAACGTTAACGCGATCCGAACAACATCTCATCTTGCTCTCTTGCACAGCAATCCACCTACCTGTACGCCCATGTATCCACCCACCTGCAACCCCATTTATCTGCCCACCTGTACCCCCACCTGCACACAAATGCACTTGCATCATACGACACCATCCACTCACAGTCAAATCAATCGCTCCCCATGATCCCTGAAATGGCTTTCGGCGCAGGACTGTGGATATTGGTCATCAGTTCTATGACCTCAGTGACCTTCATCGTTGCCCTTGTCGTCATCTTTGACCTTTCGAGAGCCGTTTGCCCTACACCACTGCCCTGCTTTTGTCTCGGCGATGACGTCATCGATTGTGCCATGATGTGGTTCGAAGAGCTGCCCTACTTTCTAGACTTTGGGGGCGTGGTCTGGAAGGAGCTCAACCTATCAGAAAACGTCTTGTCCTACCTCCCTGCTAGAGCATTTTGGGTCGGTTCATGTGATTTTTGCAGTAGCTAAAAATTATTATTTACAATTCTCTATGACAGTTATACGAATGGATGGACAAATTGATGGATGTAAGAATAGATGTATGAATGGATGTATGGTTGGATAGATGGATGGATGGAAGGATGGATAAATAGTCAGATCATTCGACGAATGAAAGGGTGGATGGATGAATGGATGAATTTTAATTTTCTCTTGTGTGAATTGAAAGTCTCCAATCAATCAGAAAGTAATTGATGGAATGAAACAGCAAAAGAAGATAAGGACACGTGACATTGGCAATCGTCATCATCAATACCTCTTTCATCACTAGCAACATCATCATCATTGTCTTCATCACCATCACCATCACCATCATTATCACCATCATCACTATCATCATCATCCTCATCCTCATTGTCTTCATCACTGCCAATTTAATAAAGAAGTTATCAAATTAATTTTCATAAATAAGTTATAAAATTAAATTTATAAAAAATAAATTTAGTAATCATCAGACCTAATGCGAACATGACATTATTAAATTAGCACGTGACAATCAATTGCTGAGTAATTAGGCTCGTTTATAATTCAAAATGTTGACAAAAATATATTCGTATCATTCTGAATATAGTCAAAAATATGTTCCTATTAATCGGAATAAAAATATATTTGTATCATTATGAATACAGTCAAAAATATGTTCCTATTAATCAGAATGTTTCAAGAAAGTTTAAAAAATTGTAGTCCGAGGTATTTCTAATTTCCAAACAAGATTCGATGGATACGTTTGTGACGACATGGGAATGATCAGTGATTCATTCTAAAAATTCATTCATTCTTTCATCCATCCATCCATCCTTTCATTCAATCATTCATTTAATCATTTTTGTCCTTAACAAATAAATACGAATATTAATTGTCGGATAATTGCTAATTAACATTTTCTAAAGAATATTCAAATAAATAGTCTATTTAACATTAAAGCAATTTTATTTAAAACAATATTATAAAACAAATAATAATAACAACAACGAAAATAAGTATTCTTCCCTTGGCATATATATTGCTTGTCAATAATGTAGGCAGATAATCCCAACGAGACAAAAACATCCTCTGAAATACGTGACAGCCTTGATGATGAAGAAGAAGAAGAAGAAGATGATGATGATGGTGATAATGATGAAGATAATGACTATTATCGTAGTGATGATGATGGTGATGATGATGACAATGACGGCAATGACGTCACGATGACAAAGACGATAATACCGACGGAGATATTCACCCATCCATAGGGCGTGAAAGTGAAAAGTCTGAAGATGAACAGGAACATGATATCCTCAATCGACCTTGAGACCTTCAAAGGTTGCGACGGTGTCACGGAAGTTGACCTCAGCAGCAACAGGATTGAAGACTTCGTTCCGGGGACTTTTGCTTGGCTGCCCATCCTTAGGACTCTCAAGTGAGTTGCACTTGTAATAATAATAATGATAATAATAATGATAATAATAATAATAGTGATAATGATAATGATAATTATTTACTAAACTTATTACATTTATTAATTGTAAAAATATATCACGTGTCCAACTCCATCTTTGAAACATTGAACATTGTTTCACGAACATCCGGATGCAACACGATCTTTCTTTCAAATATTTTGGTAATGATGATAGTTGCAGTCGTTATAATTGCAATGGAGGTCATGGTAATGACGACGATGATGATAATGATAGCGATGACGCTGATGACGATGACGATAATAATGTTAGCGATGATGATGTAAAAAGGGTTGATTCATGTTGGAAATTCTACCGAGGATGCCAACATTTACATGACATGCTTCCCAAGGGTTTGAGAATTTGCATTTAGTGTTTTAAAGTGTTTCGAAGACGAATTACTCTCATTTTCAGCTAAATCCATTAACTCTTTCTTTGGAAATATTTCTTTTTATCAGATTAGGATAATTATATTTTCCTTGAAGATGTAATTTCATAAGAAGACTTATGAACAATGACCTTTAAAAAGAACGCTGAAAAAGTTTCGTTTTATTTAATAAATTTAATAATAATTTTATAATAATAACAAATATTTTTTATTGTTACAACAAATTGTCAACATAATCGAGCAATGTTAAACATTATGATTTAAATTTAGTGTTGAAAATTAATAAGTTGATAAAAAGTAATTTATCATATTTTTATTTTATAAGTTAAACGGGCTACCAATTTTGCATCTGCAAATATACATTTGAAAGCAAATGGAAATCTTGAAATATATCTGGTCGTTCATGAATTCTTTCTTAAATCCTGGGAGGTCAGACAAGCCTTCAAAACATGGACATCCTGTAATTGTTTCAGAATTCAATTTCTCAGTGGAAATTATTTCCTCACAACCACGCAAGAGCAGCAACATTTCGAAGCAACAAAACAATTTCAATGCACCGTAAAAGCAACATTTAATTTAACATAACAACAATATGTCAAGAAAATTTCAGCAACATTCTAATCCAACGTAACAATTTCTATGATAACTAGACCATGGTAGAATTAATTTTTAATAATATTTGTTATTAATTAATGTTGTGTATTAATAATTTCTATTAAATTCTAGTAGTAGAATATTCAATTAACATCGTCAAATATAATCAGTGAAAGCTTTAAAATTGATTGAAATGCAACTGAACAGTAATTACTTGCAATCTTCAAAACTTTAGAAAATTAGAGTTTATCACTGAAGAATTTATGGTAAAATACTTTTTTATCAAAATATCGTGATTTGTTATTATTTTTGAGTTTTTGATAAACCATGAATTTTATTTCCCTTTAATTATTTTGAAAAGAAATTCTAAACAATTTTTAAATCAACGAATAAATTTTCGAAAATCTTTAAAACATAATGCTAAATTATTGGATGAAAGGTTTTTGAAGCCCCGTTGAAGTTGTTATTTTTTATTATTATTTGTTATTAATTAATGATTAAGTAATAAAAGTTTTTACTAGTTATTGTTAAGTAATAATTTTTGTCGTTAAATCCAAGTAGCTGTGGCTAATTACCTTTATTTACCTTATCTAATATTAATTACCGTTCATTGTTCTTGCAATTTATTAAATTAATAATAAAATTATAGAATCACAATAGTCAATTACCTTATTTATTTACCTTATCTAATATTAATTACCGTTCATTGTTCTTGCAATTTATTAAATTAATAAGTAATAATAAAATTATAAAATCACAATAGTCAATTACCTTATTAATTACCCAAATTCAATTGGATAATAGTTGTATAACATTGTCATAATATTCTTAATTTACTTCTTACAAATTCACTCAATAGCATTTAATTAAATATTATATTGACGTGATAACAACATATTTAATTACATATTTGGACATAATTATTTTAAAAATTGTTATAAACAATACCTAAAATAGATTGAAATGGAAAGTTATAAATGTTAATAATAACATAATTACGTATTAATTAAAAATAAATATCTATTTAATAATTGCCATCAATATAAATATAACATCAGAAATAAATACTAATTTCGTTATTCAAATTAAATATTACTATTCAATAATATTTCTAAACTGTTATTAATATTCCAGCACAATTGCAATGATTGATTACAATCAATAAACTAATAAATCAAACAAATTACTACAAATTCCAATTATAAAATACCATGTTATTCGAAGCAATTAACATAACCCATTAAATAAGTTTATTGTTTACAATATTATTAATGAATAAGTCGCGTGACTTTCTGGTATTAAAAATATTTTCCTTAAAAAAAAAAAAATAATGATGAGAACCCCATAAGAAGGATTGTTGCAAAGTTGAGGTTCGCAATTTGTAATCAAGACTCCATTGTTGGGTTCGCCAGGAATATTTTTTATGAAACACTGTTTTTAGACTTTTAAACGAAGTGCCTTTATTACATTTTGCTTTTAACTTTATTCCTTTTTATTTTAATAATTTAAAATAATTACTGTAAATTATTTAAAACATATTATTATTTGTTTAAAACATAATATTATATTATTTGTTTAAAACATATTATTATTTGTTTAAAACATAATATTATTTGTTTAAAACATAATATTATTTGTTTAAAACATAATATTATTTGTTTAAAACATATTATTATTTGTTTAAAACATATTATTATTTGTTTAAAACATAAATATGAAATATGCAGAACCTATGGAGTTAAAGCTAATTCCTTCGTTCCTGCATGAAGCAATAATGACAACAGTCGTAATGTGTCGTGCTCGAAACCCAGCTTGTTCTGAGAGGCAGCGCTGCATAAATGATCAACAAGAAACGCTAATCAATCGGATGCACGAATAAATTGCAATCATCACTGTAACGGAGTGTAGAAAGAAAATTGTAATATTTTACTTTTTTACATTCTTCAACTAAGTTTATCTTAAAAAAATAATCTGATCCCACGAAATTCGAGGACGACCTTCATGTTGAACTCCTGTCCTGAAGCGACGAAAATAGATTCCAACGACATCCGAGTTGATTGATGGAGACATGATTGAAAAGATGGATTGATGGAGATGAACAGATGTTTCCTGGAGCTGAAATGGATTACCATGATAATGATGGCGACGACGATGATGATGATGATGATGATGATGATGATGATGATGACGATGACCATGATGGTGAAGATGATGATGAACTGCAATTAACATTGGTTTGAAAATATTTATCACTGCGAAACATTCATACTGTTACGCCACACAAATTAAAAATAAAATATCATACTGCTTTACAGATTTTATCTAATAAACATGTTCTTTATTTCATATTTAAAGAAAAGCAATTAATTTTAATCTTCAAACTAAGATTGAAGTCATCCAAGATAATGACATTTCGCGGCGAAATCAGATAACAGAAGGGAATATAAATTTTTCGAGGAAGTGGATTTAAATAGAAATTAAATTAAAATTAAATTAGGAAATGTTCCGAATAAAATCAAATTCCAACAAAATAAATGAAATAAAAACGAAACCATTTTTTTTCCATTAAAACGAAATCAATGAAATGCAATGCGAAGCGAAAGTTTCGAAAAGATTTTCATGAAATTTCTAGGCATGTCCAAGTTTGGGGTTGAATGCACCTGGCTTCGACAGGAGATCAGCGGTTGATTTATGCGGAGGGGGGGGGGGTGAGATGAATTGAGTGAGGTGCTAACTGCCATT
>JAJTWR010000365.1:1052500-1067500 GCA_021613335.1 Whitmania pigra | reverse complement strand
GCTTGGAAAACAATTAAAATTTATACCAATTTAATATTAATGTAAAAAGCTAAACTAAAACACGTTGGTTCTGAAAACTCTTTTGTTTGTGAACAAACAGCACATTCAGAAATGTTGTGCTCAAGATTTCCACAAATCTGGAGTTGACCCTTTTTTTTAGTCCCCCTCTCACTCCTCCCTTTCACTCTTTCCTTTCACTTCTCCCTTTCACTCTTTCTCTCACTCCTCCCTTTCGCTACTTCTTTTACTCCTTTTTTCACTCCTTTTTTAACTCCTCCCTTTCAATCCTCCCTTTCACTCCTCCTTTTCACTCCTCCTTTTCACTCCTCCCTTTCAATCCTCCTTTTCACTCCTCCCTTTCACTCCTTCTTTCACTCCTTCTTTCACTCCTTCTTTCACTACTCCCCTTCACTCCTTCTTTCACTCCTCCCTTTCACTCCTCCCTTTCACTCCTCCCTTTCACTCCTCCCTTTCACTCCTCCCTTTCACTCCCCCTCTCAACTCCCAACCAACAAACAGTCCCATCAGGTTTCACAACGAAAACTTCCCTTAGGCTTGAATTGATCTCAAAGTTCCATTGGAATGTACGCCATACATTATAAATGTTAGGACACACTGTCATTAGAACTCATTACCATAATCATTTATTATCATTATAATTCAATATCGCAATCATTCATTATCATTGCCTTTTAAAAATGTAAAAATATATGTTTAATTAGTTAAATCGAATTGTTGAATTTTCAGAAAATAAAATAATTTAATGTAATTTCGTTCTTAATGGCTCACCTGTACGAGATCACATGACGCCACTCACCTTGACAATCGGATCTTCATTAAATTACTTACCATCTGATGTTCAACGATTCTTATCGTTTCGTTCAAATAATTATTATAACAATATATTATAATTTTTTATTCAGTGCAGCAGTAAATATACTTAATAAATTAATAATATTTTAAATTTATAATTGTCACTTCTGAGTAACATTATTGGTTTATGTTTTTGTTTTTGCGAGCTTTTTTTTAAAATTTATTATCAGCGCAAATGCAACCCCAAGAATCTGATTCGTGGAAATAAGTGAATTTCTTACATACTCCCCATCAATTTTGTGCCTATTTCTTCATTGGTAGTCCACTCAACTTCGTCATCATCGTCATCGTCCTTGTCGTCGTCGTCGTCGTCGTCGTCGTCGTCGTCATCATCATCATCATCATCATCATCATCATCATCATCATCATCATCATCATCATCATCATCATCATCATCATCATCATCATCATCATCATCATCATCATCATCATCATCATCATATCATCATCATCATCATCATCATCATCATCATCATCATCATCATCATCATCATCATCATCATCATCATCATCATCATCATCATCATCATCATCATCATCATCATCATCATCATCATCAGCATCAGCATCATCATCATCATCATCATCATCATCATCATCATCATCATCATCATCATCATCATCATCATCATCATCATCATCATCATCATCATCATCATCATCATCATCATCATCATCATCATCAATTCAAGTCCTAAGATGCATCTCGTGAATATAAACAACCTTTCTAAAATCATAAAACCTGTCCACTTGAACTCTCACCTTAGAACCAGGTTGACCTCAGTTGACCTTAGATTCTGAGTCTCCATCAACCTGATGAGGAGCATCTACGCTTGCAAATCATTCCACGGAAAATAATTTCAGCATTTATTTTGGTTCACTGACTTGTTTCAGTAATAATATATTTTATTATGAATTGTTTATATAATATATCTTTGTTATAATTTTTGGAGTAATATATATTTATTATGATTTTTTTATATAATATAACTTTATTACAACTTGTTCGAATAATATATATTTGTTAAACCTTGTTTATGTAATGTAATTTTATAATATTTATAAAACTTGTTATATTTATGTTACGACTTGTTTCCATAAAACAACGTTATTATGTCTTGCATTGATTGCATGTAAGTTTTAGTTAAATTTAAATTTTACAATTGTTGTAATTTTTTATATTTTGAATGTTTTTATTTGTTATTTATATATTTAAATTGAATTAATTCGTTAAATAATTTTTTTATTTATTTATGCATTTATTTAGTTTACAAAATATTTTTTTATTTGTCCGTAATTGAACGCGATCCATGAATTTGTTAATGTCACCTTGAAATGCAACTTTTAATTTCCTACTGTTTCATTTGAACAGATTTTAACGTCAGCTTAAGTAAACATTGATTTATCTTGAAAAAAGGACTTTTGAAACTATTGGTGGCAATTTAATATTTTACTAGCAATCAATGTATCGCGTTATTAATGCATGAATTAATGTTTCACATAATTAATTGAGTCATGTGACCAATGTTGTTTAACTAACAGTAGTTAGATATTGCACAAACATTAAGCAGAAAATATAATTTGTATCTTACTGATCTATCATAAAATTCTAAATAAATTAATAAATTAAATAAATTGCCTTATAAATATTTTATCATTCCATAATTTTGAAACTCCATCAAATGCAATCGCCCAACATTCTTCGAAGCAATTAATTTAATTATTTTAATTTTATTATTTTAAAAATTATTTTACAAAATATTTTTAAATTGTCCCGAGCAATTTAAATTTTGTTGTTTTGGCTGATTGATCCAAAAGCTAAAGGTCTTTGATAAGTTGAATGTAATTCATTCAGTCGTTCATTCGTTCAAGCAATCATTCATTGTTTGATGACATTGGAATTGTTTTAATTAAAGTAAAACTGAGTAATTAGGCTGAATATCATTAGAAGTTTTTTAAATAAATTCATTGTTGTTTGAAGCTAATTACCTTGCCAATTACCAATAAATTGGAGAGATATTCTGAAAAGATCCAAACAAATAATTGCAACAAAAATGCCAAAAAACAACAACAAATCAAAAGTGGCATTACAAATGCTTGTGAACATTTCCATTGTGAACAATTGCATAATAAACAAATAATAACATCATTCAATAAATTCCATTATCTTATGAAAGATTTGATTTCATTAGTCAAATAAATCTTGACGGGTCGTTATGTGGAACATCAGGTATAAATTCACTGATTACTGATCCAGTGGATCTATTTTTTAATTTTAAAATTGGTTTAGTTATTTAACTGAAACTCACATGAGTGTTTCTCTAAAGTGTAATTGTACTACTATTTGAAGTTTAATCAGTAATATTTATAAATGAAATTGAAAATATTAAAATATTTCTCGAAAATATATTATAACAAAATAAAATCAATAAATTATTAAAACAATATTTTAAATCATTTTATTTTACAAAACAAAAGTTCAAAATGTTTTTTTTTAATATTCAAAACTACAAGGTTTTCAGCAAAAGTGAAATGCTTAAGCAATTATTTGTTTGTTACGAACATTAATAATTTAAATTCGAAATTTATTCGGATTTAATAAAAAAAGCGATAAAACACTTCAGTTTGTTCTGAAGCTATTTTTTATTAAACAATAATAATAATAATAATCGAAATAATAATAATAATCATCATCATCATCAGTAATAGCGCAACCAGTAAGCCTTGTTTTTGTAGGAAATTGAGGATATTGTAGATCGCATTTATACTCTGGGGAAACTTCAAAGCATAAAAACAAAATAAAAAAGCATTTTTATTTAAAATATTAAAGTTATACTTTAATTATTAAAAATATTATTAATTAAAATACCAGCCTTAGTTATTTTTCTTTTTTGAAGTCATAAATATTTTGAGAAAGTAATTTATTTTAGCGTCAATATTCACTAGAAAAGACAGGGTTAGGGGTTATTTATATAATTAAATGTTCTTAAATGCTATATCATTATTAATGTTTTAAATAAATAATAAAGAAGTAAGATAAATACAATTAGTAACAAATAATGCTTAAATTATTAAGAATTAATTCTTCAATGTGAACTTAGTACTACATAGTACTACTTCGTACTATTTATAAAAAACAAATGTAGATAAACGTTCAAACACCAAACGTTGGTTCAAAGCAATAAAATGAATTTATTTATAAAAATAAAAAATAAAAAGTGAATTTTAAATAAAACTTTTAAACCCTATTTATTTAGTAGCACCTGGAGTTTTCCATGTGCATTACGAATGATAGTTGCTGGGTCTTTGAAACAATAACCAGTTGAACAGAAAACTTTATTGGCGGTCAAATATTCAGGAACAGAAACTAGAACTAAATATCGCTAATGGCCAGTACGTAATATAACCAACTCGCAATCCCTATCGTATAACAACCGTATCACTCCGTAAACTTGTAGGACTCGAACCAAACTCTAAAACTCCCTCGCTCCCGAGGTCTGTTCTTTTTATACCCGAAATGACGTCACAACAATTATTGTTAAATATTTATTTATTCCAGCAAGTATTTAGACAATTGTCAAGCTCAATTCTGAATGAAAGCTTTTAAACTTTATAAACACAAACATAAGCAAACACATATTATATAGTACGTATTATTTATTTATTTATTTATCCAGTCGAAGTGCTAATCGCCACTAACACAACCAGCCTCAGCAAAAATGAAAGACAGACAGTCAACACCGAGCGAGGAATCGGAAAGTTCGCAGATTAGTCAGTAATTGATCAAATTGACAATCATTTTGAATAATCGACGTCGAGGATTAACGATTTAAATCGAGAAAAATTGAAGGCAGATAACACCTCGACTCTAAGGCTCCTTTTATTCGTTTATTTTGTTTTTTTATTCTTAATTCAAAAAAAAAAGAATTTAGTCCGACCATTAATTCTGGAAACTTTGGAAAATTTAAACTGAAAATGCCATGAAAAGTTGTCTTGAGAGGAAAGAAATCGAAAGGAGAAAAAAACAAATTTTGTTCGTGTTTTTTAAACTTCCAAGGATTTCACAGTGGATCTTGGGTCCCTATGGACTTGCAAAATATCAGTCTGATGTTTCTCAGACGATAACGATGGTGGTGATGATGACGTTGATGATGAGGAGGAGGAAAAGGAAGATGACGACTCTGTAGATGCTATTGTCATTCTTCTTCAATCTACTCCCCAGTGAAATATGTCCCCCAGAATCAAGTGGAGATTAAATTGAATTGGCAAAGAAGCTTTTCCACAATCTGAACAAGTCCTTGTAGTTCTTATTTGTCGTCTGCCACTTCTTTGCATTATGTGGCGCTGAACTGAATGTTAAAATGTAAAGTGGACATTTCACGCTCTGTAATACACGTTTATGTAAGGTTATCCTTTAATTAAACTTCTTTTGGTAAATGATCGGTTAAAGTATTTAAAATATTTTATTTATTTAAAGAACTGTGTTAAATAATAGTATTATGTATCCTAGGTTTCCAGTGATTAATAACTAATTAGTGGTATTGACAATTTTTTTAAAATTAATTATAGCAAATAATTAATAAATTTGACTCTTAAATAAAGATTCATAATATTATAAAATTAATATTATTAACGATTCCATCACCAGTTTTTTACTGGTATTATTGTAGTAAATAGCAATGTTATTGTTCTCTTTGTTGTTATTATTGTAAATATTGTTGTTATTATTTTTGATATTGCTGATATTATTGTTGTTATTATTTTTGATATAGCTGATATTATTGTTGTTATTGTTGTTGTTGCAGCCATTCATATCGGGCGGCACCGTTTCCGCTCGACAACTTTCGAATTCCTACGCGGCCTTCAATTTATGTTCCCGGAGGAGCAGCAGAAAACTCCGCCCCTACAACAACAAACAACAACTACAACAGCATATAATATCACCACCAAACATTAACAACAATTCTATAACTCAAACCCAAAATCAGCCAGTCGTAGGACTAGCAAACTCTATTATCTCATCATATTATCATCATCATCATTATCATCATCATCATCATCATCATCATCATCATCATCATCATCATCATCATCATCATCATCATCATCATCATCATCATCATCATCACATCATCATCATCATCATCATCATCATCATCATCATCATCATCATCATCATCATCATCATCATCCATCATCATCATCATCATCATCATCATCATCATCATCATCATCATCATCATCATCATCATCATCATCATCATCATCATCCATCATCATCATCATCATCATCATCATCATCATCATCATCATCATCATCATCATCATCATCATCATCATCATCATCATCATCATCATCATCATCATCATCATCATCATCATCATCATCATCATCATCAGCATCATCATCATCATCATCATCATCATCATCATCATCATCATCATCATCATCATCATCATCATCATCATCATCATCATCATCACATCATCATCATCATCATCATCATCATCATCATCATCATCATCATCATCATCATCATCATCATCATCATCATCATCATCATCATCATCATCATCATCATCATCATCAATCATCATCATCATCATCATCATCATCATCATCATCATCATCATCATCATCATCATCATCATCATCATCATCATCATCATCATCATCATCATCATCATCATCATCATCATCATCATCATCATCATCATCATCATCATCATCATCATCATCATCATCATCATCATCATCATCATCATCATCATCATCATCATCATCATCATCATCATCATCATCATCATCATCATCATCATCATCATCATCATCATCATCATCATCATCATCATCATCATCATCATCATCATCAGCATCATCATCATCATCATCATCATCATCATCATCATCATCATCAATCATCATCATCATCATCATCATCATCATCAATCATCATCATCATCATCATCATCATCATCAATCATCATCATCATCATCATCATCATCATCATCATCATCATCATCATCATCATCATCATCATCATCATCATCATCATCATCATCATCATCATCATCATCATCATCATCATCATCATCATCATCATCATCATCATCATCATCATCATCATCATCATCATCATCATCATCATCATCATCATCATCATCATCATCATCATCATCATCATCATCATCATCATCATCATCATCATCATCATCATCATCATCATCATCATCATCATCATCATCATCATCATCATCATCAATCATCATCATCATCATCATCATCATCATCATCATCATCATCATCATCATCATCATCATCATCATCATCATCATCATCATCATCATCATCATCATCATCATCATCATCATCATCATCAATTGTAGTTGTAGTTCATTTACATAGCGCCTTATGTATAGCCTCAGAGGCGCTTCTTGCAACCATTTATATAGCGTTCCTTCCCAAGGGCGCTGCCGGCAGTGCAGGCATGTGACCCATTCGGCCATCCTGAACAACCAAACTCAAAACCATCCGCAATGAATGGATCACAGGATGTTTGGAAATGTCCACCAGAAAGACACCATTGCTTTTTGATGAGATCCTTTTTTTGCTCGAAAGATGGCGTGCTTCCTGTTTCTGACCAAAGATCTTCAATCGTAACTCTTTGAAAGTCGTCGTTAGGACTTTTTTAGGGAAATATGAACATTGGCGGTTTATTAGTTTAGGAAATTGAATAAATTCTGTGTTATTAAAATAAATAAAATTAGTTCAAAAAAATTAATTAATCTAATAAATGTCACGAGATACAAATTCTTATCTATAAATCCAATTTTATTTCGCTGAACTATAATTGTTCTGTAATTTATAAATACCATCAACATCACTCAAAATTTTTCTGAAGATAAAAATTGGAAAATATTTTGTCGAGAATGGTTTTTTAATTTAATTGTTTGCCACAATTTAAATCGAAACGCTGTTTCAATCAGAATTAATCAAAATAAATCAAATTCTCCGATTGAAACTCATCGAATTAAACTCCAAATAAATCATTGATGCGTTTGACATTTTTATGCTGCTTGATTTAATCAGAAAATGATCATCATCATCATCATCATCGTCATCATCACCAACACCATCATCATCAACAACAAGTGCTACAAGACCACATCATGAACTGAAACAACAGCATTGCAATCGGATCATCACTAACAACAAATATTGAAGAATTAAAAAAATAAAATTATTTGAAACTCAGACCAATAGCAATCTTTTTAGTCAAATGATTCATTTCATTTTAGCAATTCAATCCAACGTTCAATCAAATCAATTTAATCAATTTAAAAATCAATTCAATTCAATTCAACGTTCAATCAAAGGCTGATCACATTTTCAATTCAGATTTTCAGATCAATTTTTCAAATATTCGAAAGCAAAATTATTCTTTAATCTTTTTGTCGCACTAAAATGATAAATTTCGTTAAACGCATTTTGGTAAATATTCAGAGAATCATTTTTTTTAAATATTTATACCGTATTAACTTTCTTAATAAAAATTGTAATGTTTACCATGCAAACTTTCTAAACCATTAAAAATTAATGTTATGTCATGTGCTGTGGTTAAATATTTTGCTTAAAAATATAAATAAAATATTCAATAAATATATATTCTATTGTACCAAATATTTAATAAATTAACAATTTTCTAAAAATTAATTTGTAATGAATATTTATTTGTATTTATGTTTTAAAAGGTTTGTTTCAAAGAAATAAGCAACATCTAGCTCCTCTCACTTGTCAAACCGGGCATCGTGTTCACGAGGTTGAAATATTCATTCGTCACAACATCTTCAAAGATGAAAACAATTGAGAGCACTTTTGAAAATATAATTTCTTTTGTAATTAATTAATTTTTAAAGCAGCCTTTCACACAGAATTATCCATCCATCCATCCATCTATTTACATTAAAAGATTTTTACGGAAATTCCTTGAAACATCACGTTTTCCGCCTTCTTTTTTCAAATTCAAGAAAAAAATGACAAAAAAAAGCAAATAAGTAGCATAAAAGTTATATTGTTAAAAATTTAAGAAATACTTTCTAACTAAATAAATAACAGCCTCGTAGTGTATTAAAAGTTTTTCTTTGAACATTTTCTCGAAAAAAAAATGAACAAATGTTTGAAATGGAACGAAGCAGACTTTAAGAATGTTAGTTAGTATTAATTTATTAGTTAATATTTTTCTTCAGCATCTCCACGTGACATCCTGGAAACATTTACTGAATGGAAGTTGTTTGGTATTCAATCTTTCAACGTATTCATTGAATTTCAAGCAATTCAGGTTTCAGTGCTGATGTCAGTTGAAGTGATTCAGTTGAATGAATTTGACTTTTAAAAAAATGGCAACTAGTAGCATCTGATAGTTTCAAATAATTGTAAACATCTGTAAGTGGTGTAACATACATAGTAAACATACATATTATTTTGTTGTGTAATTATGTGCAATTTATTCTCGAAAGTTATTAAAGCTAATTGAGTAATATGACATGATGATGATCACCTAGACTGTAAGATTTAAGAGCATAATTCGAAATAACGCTTACAAATATGCAAATTAATATTTGATGCGGAATGAGAAATTTAATTTCGAGAAAATTGTCGGAGTTCTAAAAATCTTTTAAAATGCGCTTTGATATAACTCATCAGTTATTCATTAAATATGAAAGAAAGGACTTCTACGGAAATCTGCGTTTTTAAATTTAATGCGAAAGCACGAACAAGCCACTCATTCATCCACCCACCAATCCTTTTACTCTAACCTTCCGTCCATCCATTCATCTATCCATCCGTCCATCCAACCATCCATTCATCCATCCATCCGTCCGTCCGTCCGTCCGTCCACCAGTCAAACATAATTTCTATTTCAATTTGTTTATCAATCATTTGATAAAAAAATTTTTTTAATTAAAAATTTTGGAAGCTGGGATTTTGCCAACGGTTCATTTTAATGCGTTTAAACTTTAATGATGCAGATTCGTCTTCTGTCTTCCATCAATCCATCATAGCTTCGGCTCCATCAAACCCATTAATCAATAGCTATGAATTAAGTGCATAATTTCACTAACACTTTAGATAATATTATTGCAACAATAACACTCCAGTAATAATAACATATTTAATAATAATAATAATAATAATAATAATAATAATAATAATAATAATAAATGCAAGTAAATGATATTAACAACTTTATTCAAAACAATAACATCAACCATAACAATAACATCAACATCATAAATTCTCAGAATCTCTCTGAAATAATCAACGTCAAAACACTTTGCTAACAATGCTCCTAAAACCATCCAAAAGTCTTCAACTACAACGACAACAACAACAACAACAACAACTATAGAATCGGCAACAACGACAAAAACAACAAGATCCATCCTGCTAGAATACGTCTCGTAGTCTCCAGGATTCAAGTGACAATGAATGAGGACTGAGAAATATCACAACCCTTGTGTCTCGAGTCCAGCCTTACGAGCTGCCATCAATTCCGCCGATGTCAAGGAAACGCACCATTATTGGTCTTCCACAAAAACTCTGAAATTCCTTGTACACTTTTCCAGCATTCTTCTTCACGCTGATTGGTGGAGAAGGTTTTGAAATTTTCGACGGTTGAGCTGATGTCATGATAAAACTCGTTTCCACTGCCTAAGAAATTTTATTTATTTTATGTTAAGTATGTTGTTTGTTATTTATTCATTAGTCATTCTTTTTATTAAATATAGTAACACTTATTATTTATGTTTTAATTTAAATAAAAGTTTATTTATTTTATGTTAAGTATTTTATTTGTTATTTATTATAAGTCATTCTTTCTATTAAATATACTAAGACTTATTATTTATTTTTAATTTAAATAAAAGTTTTAACGATCGGTAATAATAATGCCTGTCAAATAGTTGGCTTTATTTATTGTTATTTATCGGATAAATAATATTGGTACTTTTAATAAGACAAGATAAAGTATTCCTGATAAATAAATAAATAAATAAATAAGTTAGAGACCGCATTCCTCGAAAGCTTTTTATTCAACTTTCAATTCTCACGTTTTTGACACAAGTTGATGCAAATTTAATGACAGGAGTTTTTGAGATAAAAAAATTAATTTAATTTGTTTATAAATAAATAAAATTTGTCAGAAATTGTTATTTAACATTTCTAAACTAAATAAAAATGTTGTAGATTATATTTTAATATGGTATAAAAACACTAAATTCGAGAAATGTTATTATAAATAATTAGTATATTAAATTACTTTAAAAATTATTAAAGAAAAAAAATAATTAATTACTTAATTAAAATTATTATTTTTAACGATTGGGATGTTGACATGTTCGATGAAAATTAAATAATTAATTTTAAATACTTTCATGAAAACTATAAGCATCAATTTGTTTTAGACATCATTGAAAATATTTTGAGCGAAGTCATTAAAATAGGCAAATAAATAAAATTGTAGTTTACTCCTGAAAAGTCGTTATTTAGAGTACTTTGAAATTATAAATACAGCTTTTGAATCTCGAAAGGAAAGCACTTAATCAGGTTACATTTGAAAATAATAAAAACAAATTTTCGAAAATTAAAATGCAAAACAATATTTTTCTCAAAAGACATGTTTAGAAAAATCTGAAAACAAAATCTTTATAAATTTTAATTCCGCAAATTTTAGTAATATAATTTTAATAATTTCCTTAGGAGATGTAAACAACAAAAACTAGACGTTCAACGCTATAAAACTCTTGTTGACGTGTTCAAGTGAGATATTCTTCTGAGAAGAAGATTGTGAATAATAGCGGACATGATGGAATTGTTTCGGAGGCCACACGCTTGTCTGCAGATAAGGTAGACTTCTCAACCAATCAGATTCAAGCAGGAATTCTGCCCACAAGAGTATGGAAGGGATTCAGGGATGGATGAATGAATTGATTGATTGATTGATGAATGGATGTATGGATGGATGGATGGATGATGGATGGATGGATGGATGGATGGATGGATGGATGGATGGATGGATGATGGATGGATGGATGGATGGATGGATGGATGGATGGATGGATGGATGGATGGATGGATGGATGGATGGAGGATGGATGGATGGATGGATGGATGGATGATGGATGGATGGATGGATGGATGGATGGATGGATGGATGGATGGATGGATGGATGGATGGATGGATGGATGGATGGATGGATGGATGGATGGATGGATGGATGGATGGATGGATGGATGGATGATGGATGGATGGATGGAGGATGGATGGATGGATGGATGGATGGATGGATTGACGGATGGATGGATTTCTGTAAAGTAAAGGCTTACATTAACTTAATAATTGGTGAAAGATTAATTATAGGAATTGAAGTAATGAGGTGGTTTTTTTTTATTATTTTTTAAATTATCAAATCCGAATTTACTTCCAGAACTGAAATTGGAATTCTGATCGTGTTGATCCTGTTTCGAGAAGAAAAATTTTCTAATTAACCGACTTTTTCAACTTTTTTAAGTCTTCAGTGAATGTTTTTTTAACTCTGAAATTTTGGATTAAAAAACAAAATGGAAGAAGAAATATTCACCAAATCTGATGAAATCATTTCAAATCCAATTTTAAAAATAAGATAATTGTTTTAATAAATTTTAAGATGACTATAGAAATATCTGAAAGTCAAACTTTTTATTAATTGATTCATAATCACATCCCATCCATTCACTCATATCCATTCATATTTCGTAATTGCTTTCAAAAAATGAAAATTTTTCAAAATACCTGTCATCGTTTTGTGACAGAAATTTTTAATGGAATTGAAATTTTTTTGTTATAAATTCAATTTTTGTTAAATATTATTATGATATTTTAAATATATTAATAAATAATTATCCTTAATAATTCATTTCTTTTAAACAAGTCCTACTTGTTTTTCCAAATATATGACAACTATCTTCTTGCTTTTTTAAAATTATATTTACATTTATTTCATTTTTATAACATTTACTCAACATATTTTTTAAGTGTTATTTACTTTTAAGTATCATTTGTAAATTTTATAAACTTTTAAATTTATTGCAGCAATTTTTACTTTTTTATTATGTTTCATATTGAGCACTATATGTTAATAATAGTTATAATTAAATTTAAGATCATAAATTCATTGTTCAAACTCCAAACGAGGCTGACCGTTGGTTTTAATTGAAAATTATAATTCTTATTGTAATTAATTATTTAACTATTAAATGCAGTATTAATTAAGCATAATATTTAGCACAACACTATTTTTCTTAATTAATGAAATTTGTAAAGCATATGTTATCAAGTACAATTTTGCATTTCTACTTGATCATGCAAACTCTTGAAAGCAAATTATTTTGAGAAGCTGTTAGAAATTGTTTTTTCATTTATTGATCCTTTGAGACCCTTGAGATGGGGCAGTTGATCAAGAACACGTCAGAAATGACTTCTGACCATTTGTCATCATCGTCCGCAAACTGTGAATCATTATCAATTCATGAGAGGTCATGAACTGCAGGGGTCACAAAACAGCCCCTTCAATGACCTTTACATGATTGAGCACAGTTCATTAAAAAAATCTAAAGAGCTTCAACACATTATGTAATAATTAATTAAAATAAATTATACTTTTTATGTTTTATAATTTTATAATTACAGAATTGGATTTCATGAAAGAAATGTAAGAATGTTCTGAGAAACGTCCTTAATTAATTATTTGTGTAATTGTTAATTATTACCGTAGTAACATTGTCATCAAGCAATGGATAATTAATGTCATTAATATGTTTTTATTTGTTGATTATTACCTTATTAACATTGTCATCAAGCAATGGATAATTAAATTAATTTGAATTGAGATCTAATGAGTTGAGAACGTTATATTATAAATATTAATTAGTATGCAACAATTAAGACAACCAAACAACAAACCTTTTTCTGTAATTAAGTATTAATATTTTTAATTATATCACTCAGACAGGCAGTGATGAGCAAATCTCAAATCAAATCTCCATGGTCAAATTTCAAATCATTTGTAAAATGAATCGAATCTCAATAACCAAATCTCAAATCAAATCTCAAAATTTCAAATAAAATCAAATCCCAAATGTTCAAATAAAATCAAATCTTCAAAAATTTACTGCTGCCGTAGCTTCGCAAATTTTTTCGTGAAAAACAACACAATGAAATCAACAGCCAATATTCATTTATGACAGTTTTATTACCGTTTTAAAAAAAATCATTAAACCCAATTTGAGTCAGTTCTATGTTCCCTCAACAGCAACAGTGATTCCACAGTTGACGCTGACAATCGATTTCTTCTTGCGGAGACAAAAGCACCTGAAATTGAAAACAGTCTCTCCACACTTCCAGATGATGCCGGGATGCTTAGAAGTCTATGAGCAAGTATGATAGTTTTGGAAAGCTGTGACCCTTAGCTGCCCAAAATTTCATCAATGTCATCCAATGGCTCTGAAGCCTCATCACGTTCTCTCATTTCACTTTTATCTTCCTTATGATCAAACGCAAACCTAGCAGCTTCCTCTGAAAATATTGTGAAGGCTTTAAGCATGTTTCTGGCATTGTCAGTAACAACATATTCAATGTCAATGCTCTGCATTCCATACTCTGAAAGTATTTCCTCAAAAGCTGCATAAATATTTTTTCTGTGTGTTTTGACCCAAAATGTCTGTGTATAGCCGTCTTTGTTTTCAGCTGAAAACCTTCATCAAAGTATAGGAATTTCACTCCTATAATTGGTTCAAATGAACGGCTGCTCCACAAATCTGGAGATTCGTTTTACTTTTCAAATCGAATCGAAAAAAATGCAAATCGAATAAAATCAAAATCGCGGAGGCCAAAATCGAATACCACAATGTTCAAATCGAATCGTAACCATGCCGAAATCGCGATTTGATTTGCCCATCACATCAAACAGGTGATTAATATTCTCAAATCACATCACATCATTCATTGCTGATATTTTTAAAGCATATTCTGAAACAATATTTTGATTTTATTTAATTATATTTAATTACAAAGCGATCGTTTCATAAT